>QUSF01000004.1:46341208-46832368 GCA_003676055.1 Chloebia gouldiae | reverse complement strand
GCCATTATGGATGAGTGGTGGAAAAGCAGAAAAGTTTAATCCCATTGAATGTGTTAGTTATGTGTTTTGTTTGGCTTCTTGCTGGAAACATTGCTAGGGAGAACTGACATGTTGTTTCAAGGAATAGGGAAATGAGTTGCAAAATTCTGGGGATGCCTATGCTTTGCGCATGTTTTTGGTTTTTTTGGGGTTTTTTTTGGGTTTTTTTGTAAGTAGATGTTGTGGATTGCTCAGATTAGAAAATTCAAGGTGTTGCTGAAAAGTGCAGACAAGTTTTGATAGCAGGCAGTTTTTCAGTTCCCAACTCTTTTGGAAGATGGTAAACTTTTGGTGCTGAGATACCTTCTCAACAGCTCCTTCTCTGTTTCCTGAAGCCAGGGTTGACTCCTGTCCTCCCTAAAGGTAGGGTCAGTTTTATTGCCTTTGAAAGTAGTAGGAAAAAAAACCAAAACACTTTAAATTTGAGAAGAGACAGGAGTGGAATGTGTGATTATGGAAAACATATAAAAGAGTGAATCAACTGCTACCTCCCACCCCCCCAAAAAATTAAATAATTGTATTTCTGGCAAAAACAAAACCTGACAAAGAATTGTCTGCACCTTTGGCTCATGTAAATGCACCTTTGATGTCATGTAAATAAATCCCCACGGGAAGCTATAAATGCTACTCTGCTCTACATCAGTTTGTCCTCAGATGGCCTCTGAGAGAAGGAATGTTTTTCCTATTACTGAAGTCAACTGGTATGGAAAATTAAAAGCCAAAATAAACTTAAGGCCTTACCCTATCCGTGAAACAAACATTGTAATAATTTACCTTACCTTTAATATCCTAATCATTGCAGTTCAGTTTAAATGGTAATTAGCATCAAAGTACTACTTGATATTGGCATTTTCCATCAAAGAGGCTAAAAACATAATGGGTTTCTGCAAGTCAGTGTTGAATTCTATGGAAAACTGCGACTCTGCAGTGGCAAATCATCTTCTGTGACAAAACAAGGTAAAAAAAATCCATAAAACACTAGCATTTTTCTTGTACTAATTCCAAGGAGTCCAATGACACCCAAACCACTCTGTTATTCTGTTCTGTTCTGGGACACTTTGAATATGTGAAGTATTGAATTGGTATTCTGATGCTTTTTTCAGGTTCATCTAGTGCTGGCTCTGCTTCTATGTGGTTTTTTAAACAGCAGTAAATCACTCTTTAGGACTGTAGAATAAACATTAAGAGGTCAGTTCATTTTCAATTTACCCTTTTGGAAATATTCTTACACAGGTCCATTGCTTCACTGTATTATGGGATACGATCCTTAGCAGTCCCCATCATAACCTTGGTTTTAGCATTGTTTGTTCTTCCAACCTCCTCAGGGACTTTCTTTTTGCTGAAATGAGAAATGTTCTCTATAGACAACTAAACAAAATGTTTGGGTCCATGGAGGGGTTGATACAAATCTGTATCTGGCTGAACTTGATACAAATCTGCTCTACAGCCAGTTGTGGCATCAAAATTTGCCTGCAATGGCAAATACCTTAAACTTCTGATAAAACTGGAGAATTGTCCCATTCCCTGAGCAGCCCTGGAGCCTGTGACATCCGGGTTTCCATTTCATAGCTCTGAAACCCAGCTGACACTGCCAGGAGCAGAATGCTGTGTGTGGTCCTAAAAACTTGTACTTCAACTCTGCTTGTTTCCGGGGAAACTCGTTTGTAAATAATAAATAAAATAATTAATTTCACTTGAGTGTTTCTACTGTCGAAACTACAAAAATCAGTAACTGAGTTTGCCTTGACTGTGTTTCAGATTTCCCAATTTCATCCATTTGGGATAGTCCCAGGAGCCTGAGTGTTACAGAAAAGAAAGTTTTTAGCAGTTTCTTGACCTGACTTCTTTATTTCCTAAATATTTTAGTTTCTCACTGCTTACAGTTGGGGCTTTGTTTTGTCACTGTGCCATCTTGGGTGTTTTCCTGGAAATATGAGCCAAGCTGAAATTGTGGGGCTGTTGCTCCTGGAATTTTTCAGTGCAGACATCTGATTCTCTTTTGACACCCCCATATTTTCTGCCAGTATAGGACTGGAGATATTCCTACCAGTATAGGACTGTTCATGTTGTGTACAAACACTTGTATTTGCAGGAAATGCATGGAATGCAGAGAAATAACAATTTATTTTGTTTTCAGTCGTTCCACACCCAGAGATTTATTTTGACACTGAGTGATTTTGCTCTTTCTTTATGTTACCTTGGAAAAATTAAGTTATTAAATGATCATTTGGCTTAACCTGCTGCTGGAGTCAGGAGCTGGCAGAAGTTGCCAAGGTGTCTCCAGGAGACGGTGACATTTTGAAGCTGGCACATGTGGGAGCTAAGTTTCAGAGGGCACAGAGCCCTGTAAGCAGCTGCAACTTTGCTCTTTTAAGCTTCCTTTTACTTGCTTGAATAGCTGTGGTTTTGATGAAACCAAGCAAAGAGTGGTGAAGGGAATTAGATGTAATGACTGTAAAAAGAAGTGAAGGAGAAAGGGGATGTCCATGGCCTCAGTGCAACTTATCTTTGACAAGCTGATCTGTTGTTTCTCACTGATGGAAAGGTTAAATCCATTAACTGGTCGTCTTCCACTGAGGACAGGGAGCTGACAAGGCATGAAGGGCTTGGGCCAGCAAGACCACAAAGTCCTTGATCTTTGAATGCACAGCTTTTGTCAGCAGCAGAGACGACTTGACTTTCATATGTTCCCCCTATGTGTGAGGAAGTGAACATAAATTAATAGCTACAGTAATTTCCTCTGGGTAAATCTACCTAAATGATCTGAAATACCAGGATGCTGAAAGGCTAATGGCTTCCCTGACTGACATGATGAACATCTACAGCTGTTTGTGGAGCCAAAGGCAGGTCTGGGTGCTCGCTGTCTTTCAAAATCAGGTCACAGCACCAATCACATCTTTCTACACAAAATCCCCTTGATTTCAGTAAAATTTACATGAACTGGATGACAGCCTTATGTACTGAGACTGTGTCCGACTTTCTAAATATTACAAGGCTTGGAAATTACTGCTCTGTTTGCCTTCTGAGAGATGTGAGACTACAGGTAGAGTGTTTTTATCCCCAGCTGTTGAATGTGTCACTGTTTTGCACTTTTTTCTATGCAACAGTCTGTAGTCAGATAGTCAAAGTGACAAATCAGCAAATCTGGGGGACTTGCTGCCCAGTAAATGGTTGCACACATCCAGCCTTCCCCAGCAACAGATAAAACAGATTAGCCATAAAGTTCTAATTGTATACTTCATACATGGCTATTGAAATTAATGAGTTTACCTGCCCCTTTACTGAGGTGTGTAAGCATGTGAGCTCCTCCACCACTGCAGTGAGACGGAAAACAGGTTCCTATGATCCTCTAACCCTTGTAATCCACAGACAGAACTCTTACTAGTGATTTGCTACCAGCCACTGTGGCCTGTGTTGTCAATTCAAATGAAGGACAAAAGAAAAATCAAGAGAGGAAAAAAATGTCTGTTCTGTGTCCTTTCTTTTCGTCCTGGGTCTCTGTGACGTGCCAGCCATCAGACAGTAGTCACATATATTTCATTTTTTGAAACTGATTTGCAGTTTGCAAGAGGCTGAGAAGCAATAAAGTCTAAGCTTACCTAACACCTGGTAGCATTAACTACAGTTCAGAAACTTCCAACTAATATAAGAGGGAACATAATTTGAATTTAGCAAGAAGCAGGATTTATGAATTCTTCATTCACTTGGACTAACTCATGCCCTTGGGAAAGTTTCTCCATCTCTGTTTTACCAGATCTATGTGGAAAATGAACTTGGCACTGAAGGTATTAATGAACTTTGGAAATTCTATAGAAATAAACCCAAGTAGTCCATGATTGGTAAATTATTGACATTCAACCTTAAAAAATTAATTTTTCTTCTCTTTTCCAAAGGTTGCTGAGATGTCCCTAAGGTGCTGGTGGCTGAATGCTGACTAGAAGAGGGTAGTGCTTTGCTTTATTTACAAAGTGTAGATGGTATTCCTGCAAAATAACAGCTGGCTTTAGCAGGGAGCATCTCTTCCCCTTGTTGAGCAGCCTCCTCTTTTGGCAGAGACAAGCTCCATGAAGATCCAGTGCATGTTCATCTTGATGGCAGAGAGCCCTCATGGGTTTGATGAACTCCATCTTTTAACATACTTCAATAAACTCTAATTTTTAAAGATGTGGAGTCTATGTAATCCTCACTTTGTATAACTGAGCTATGTCAAAATCTTGTGTAACTTCCAAGCAAACACCAGCCTTAGAAAATGGGAATTTATGGCTGTGAGTGGTTAAATGTGGCCTATTCCTGATAATGAGGAGTAAGTATTGAGACAGAAAACCTTAACATGAAAAGAAAAATTGTTAGTAAATATTCCTATTGGCAGGAAAAGGAGAGCATCTGCTCAAGTCACTAGTGGTTTGTTGCCTGAGTTAGCAATAGGGCAGCCTACAGCTAATTAGCTATGGCTTGATAAGAGAACAGGAGTGCAGTGGATAGAAATGTTGTCATCTGAAGTTGCTTGAAATTCCTCTAAAAGCATTAAAAACATGGCACTTGACTTTCCTTTTAAATTCTTTCCTTGGTATCTTTGGAAATTGCTGCAATGACTGCTTAGCTATGGGTGCAGACCCCCACTGAAACTTCTGTGCATGAAATATCCTGATTTGATCTGGTTTTCATTAAAGCATTTCAGTGAGCACTTGTCCATTCCTACCCATAAATTTGCACATAAGCACATGCAAAGCACTGAACACATCTCTCAGACTCCAATTTAAACACATATTTTCCATATGCTGGGGCAACACTGAGATCAGCCAGAATATGGAATTTGCATTCTTTTAAGCTTTTATTGTGGGTCTGTTCTTGAGAGTAGCAAAGCCCGGCTAAATTTGGGACCACAGGCTCCAGAGACCTCTACTGCTTTGTCCCTAAACTCACCTTGTGCAGGGATCTCTCAGATTCAAAAGGCTCTGTCCATTCCAGCACCTTTGAATCTCAAATATCTGCAGTTGGCTTTGGTGTAAGGGTGAGGTAATTGTGGGTGCCAACTTAATTAACCTTGCATGTCTGTTATGTTAATTCCTAAGACAGGCCAGCTAATATGTGAAAACAGGAATAATCTCCAGTATGTTTCACTCTTTTCTTCAGTTCCTTGCAGTCTAAGTCTGTAATTTATATTTTGTGTAAGATGCTTCATTTTTGCATAGCTCCTGTGAGAGTTAAATGCTGAATTCCCTTGAGAAGAATATTTTAAATAATGATACCTATTTTTATAGGCATTTGAACATGGTGAGTAACACTTGTTTTCCATTGTATTTGTGACTGACAGACACCTCTGATGAATCTTCTTTGGTCACCTGCACTCACTCATCTTTGTCCTCAGCCAAAAGTCTGGTAAATGAGCTGCTTCTCTGATTATTTCTGAGTGCATGGATGACTATTGCCTTCCAGTTTTGTTATTGCCCAAATACAGTAAAGGACAGAAGTAAGTTGGGGAACATTCAGCAAAAGCCAGAGGTACCATATTTAAATTCCAGTTTTCATTTGCTCTTTCCTGTGTTCTGTTTTATTCTCATTGATTTCAATTAGTTCAGACAGGAAATCGCATAATTAGAGGCGTTCAGAGGACGTGGAGCAGAGGCATGGGAGCACAACATCTGCTCCACACAACAATGAAGGTGAGGAGATTCTTTAAAAACTGCATTTCTAGCTGGAGGAGGCTGTGCTGGAGGAGGCTGTGCTGATGTGGAGGGATGGCTGGGATGCCTGGGGTGCAGCTGCTCTGGCCTGGGCTCAGGAGGGAGCTGCAGGGAAGAGGAGGAGGAGGAGGTGGTGGGGAGCCCAGCTCTGGATTGAACCACACTCCTCATCCAGGGCTTCAGATTAAGCAAGATGTCTTTGATACTGATGTGTAAAATTCTTTCCACATGTTGCAAAGCCAATCCTATTTCTGTGGCTTCTTGTCTCTGGAAAAGGAGAGGCAGTGGAGCAACCAAAGCACTGTGGGCACTGGAGAGGCACCAGTGGCCTGGAGGGTTGTGCTGACGTCCAACAGGACAGGCCAAGCTCATAGAATAAACCATTGTGTCACTGTGTCATGCTTGTAACCCGAGGGGGAAATGAATTTAGCATGGAAAGCAGAAGAGCCAAATCACAAAACCAACAGAGGAAAAAAGAAAGGCACTCAAACTTTTGGTGCAGGAAATTGAGATGACTTACTGTTTAATTTTTGCTGCATTTTTGCTTTTATACTAATTTGTAGAAGAATTTTTTTTTTCAATATGAGTGATGTAAGGAGGGGAAGTTAGGGAAGCCTTTCAGTCTCTTTTTTAAATAGCAAGAAACTGGCAACAAGTGACTCCATGGTGTTTTATCTATAATGGAAAAGGAACGGGTTTCTTTCCTTGTCAGTCATTAATTTAAAAATGTATTTTATCTTGGAGAGCAAGGAACCTAGTAAAAATTGACACAAAGTCACAAAGTTATTATATTTAAATGCCTTATTATCTTAAAGGGTGCAGTAATCTTACATCAGGAGACATTCATGTATTTAACACCTCTTCCAGATCTGTGTCTAACTGGTGCTTTTAATGACTTCTATTATTCTTGAAGAACATAAAGAACTGCTGGAGGAATCTATTCACAGACACAAGAAAAAAAATCTGCATTAATTTAACTTTATATTGGTTTAAGCTTAATGAACTGCCTTATTAAGGCCAACTGATAAACCATGTCTGAATTGAAGGGGTAAAATAATTACTGAAGAAGTACGGAAGCAAAGTACAATAATGGGATAAAGATGTCAAAACATCCCTCCTAAAAAGAGCTTGGGAAGTCAGAAAGTATTGAACAGAACACAGAAAAGGATTGGGAATTCAGTGGTGAAGGCCATATGGGCTTTAAAAATGAGAGGATTGAGACCTTGTCTTGTAAGCAAAAGCATCCTGCAAAATTATTTGAAAGATTTAATTTGTCCATGACAGTACTTTTTATGGGATTCAGAAAAGTTGCAGAAAATGCTAATTAAAATTCCCAGCTAATTTATACAACTAGATGTTGTATAAGTTTTCATAAGTTTGGAAACTTTTGAAATGCCCAGGAATATGTAGGTGGGTTTTTTTTTTAACAAAATATTTAACTTTTTACCTCTTATACAAAAAATCTGAATTTGGAGACAGGCACATTATTGCTTTAATCTTACCTCAATTTCTTGTCATTCAGCTGATGCAGTGTCTGTTTGACAGTTCTAAAAATCTTATAACAAGCCTAATGCTGGATTTGCATTTGAAATTACCAGAATGCACTGAAACCAGGTCATTCATCTGAAACAATGAGAGGTTAAAAAGTCCTTGAAACTTCCTTTGCTATGAATAAGAACCATGGGTTTCATCCCACCTGTCCCTCTCAGCCTACAAAGTGTTCATTCACCAGGCTGGGGTAATTAATAATCAACTGTACCCATAGAAGGAGGTTCCCTGGAGCTGCACAGTTGTGTAATTCCTATGAAATGCAGAGATTTACTCTTGCTCCACCTCATTTTTCTGAAGAATGAAATGTCACAGACAGAATTTCATAATACCATGTCCAAACTTTCAAGTTTTCAGGCAACTGATTGTAGCTGGGGATGGCTGCTCTGCCCTGGTTTTCTTGGATCAAGAAGCTCCTGAGGGTCACCATAATGTTTTTTAAACCTACACATCTGGAAACTGAAAATTTATTTAATTATAGATAAAGTTTTGGCCTTTTAGCAAGGAAAAGTTTTAGACAACACTCAAAATGTTAGGGGTTGTAAATTTGTGCTTCCGGCAGTATTTAGAATGTACTTGAAGGATGCTAAGTTTCTCTTGTATCTCAGGCACGGCAAAGATATGTGATGTTTAGTTTGGTCTTACTTTGAGGCTATTAATGTGGAATTTGATGAATTAAATGTCAATAAAAATATTTTGTGTTTCCACTTTTTGTACACGGGTCATTTGCTACAATATTGAATTTTGAATTAAAGCATAAAAATTAATGAAAATGCTGTTGTTTTATATGATTTTCCCCCTCCCTCTTTTGTTGCTGTTCACTGTTTGCTACTTTTTAATTGTAAAAGATGCTGTAGATGAATTTTTTTCTCCTTAGCATTGCTGTCCTATTTTCCCTGTGATATCCCCAGGGGATCTAACATGAGTTTAAGTAAATCCATTTTTTCTCGACTGACAGAGCAAATGTTCAGATGCTTTAAAATTTAAAGAGCAAAATGTAGGCATGGGTAAATCAGCTCAGAAGAGGTAGGAAATTCCCATTCAAGCCAAATAGTCTCCTTTTGGTTTGTTTGCTTGCTTAATTCTCCTTGGTTTTGTTTGCTTTTGATTTCCCATAGGAATGTTGCATATTGAGAGCTTGGCATTCCCAGCATCCTTCACTATATCTAAAATCTCCATGTTTCATCGGGGACTTGCAACCAGAAAAGAGAATGATGTATGAATTTTGCCAATGAATGCACCTATGGGCACAGGTGCACTTGCATGAAAATTATTTTAATGGCTGAATGCTCATTAATATTAATGAGGTAACATAGTTGCTTTGTACACATTAAAGCATATTCCCCTTTTCATTTCTTATTTGAAGAAGAGCTACCATAGTAAAAAAGTTTGGTAGCTGTACAAAGCACTTCAGGAAGTCCAAAAGTGAGTTACTGAAGATTTTTATGTGCATTTTTTGTTCTGTGAAGTTTAAAATGGCTTATATGGAAAAAATGTAGTGAGGGTCATTGTGCCTATGAGTTGACACCTTCAAGTAGTCTGAAATCCATATTCTTTTGTGAAGTAACTTGAGATTTGCTCTAAATGGCATTATTGATTTAAAGTTCAAGTTCTTTGAGGATAAAAAGATTACAAGATATTTTGAGGATGACATTTTGCCGTGGTCCTAACTTCGTTGCATCCACCAAGGATCGTGGTTCTCCCGTCTCCCAGTCCTTCCAGGGCCTGGGCAGAGACCTCACACACTCGGAATGGGGGTGTGAGATGAAGCCCTTGCCGTGACAGCCTGCGGTGATTTCGGGCTGCCCTGCCGAGCCGTGGCTGCCCCTGGCAGCAGGTTGGGAAGAAGCGGGGAGACGGCAGCAGCAGCAGGAGCGGCGCAGCCGGAGCGTGCGGGACCAGCACATCCCTGCCCACATCTGCAGCCGGGATCTGCCCCGGCTCCATAGCCGTGCCCCCTGCGCCCTCCGCGCGCTTGTGTTGAGCCTGGCGCCTCCATTCCTTGGGAAGCCGGCGTGTCGGGAGAAGTTTCTTATGAAGCCGCTCAGCCCCAGCAGCCGCAGCAGCGGAGCCTCTGACAGCTGCCCCGTGCCGGGATGCTCGGGATGCTCCCGCCCAGCTGAGCGCGCTCGGGCCGGTCCCGGGGCAGCAAGACAAAAAAAAAAAAAAAAAAAAAAAAAAACCAAACCAAACCAAAACAAACAAAAAAAACCAAACAAACAAACAAAAAAACCCCAAAAGAAAACCCCAAAAAACCAACCCAAACAAACAAACAAAAAAAAACCCCAAAACAAACAAACAAACAAAAAAACACACAAGAAATGGAGTGTGCCGGCAGCGGAGCTGGCTGAGGGCCGAGCTGGGACAGCCCTCGGCGCCCCGCCGGCCGCGCAGGTCGCCCCGGCCCGCGGGGCTGAGCGGGCACGGCCGGGGCGGGGACGCGGCCCTGGGTGGGAGCGGCCCCTGAGGGCGGCGGGCGCAGGGGCGGCCCGGGAGGCGAGGCGGGCGTTGCCAGGGCGAGCCGGGGGGCGGCTCCCCGGACCGGCCCCCGGGAAACGCGGCCCCGGCGAGCCGGCGAGAGCCGAAGGAGGCGGCGGCGGCGGCGGCGGCCGGTGCCGGGGGCATCGCGGAATGCCCGGTCCGAGGGACCGGCGCTGTGCCCCCCTTGCAGGTGAACCGGGGCGTGAGGGGAGAGGCGGCGGCCGCGGGACCCCTGAAGGGCTCCCCTGAGCGGAGTTTCGGAGGCGCATCCCCAGCCCGAGGCTGAGGCGGGAGGTCCGGCTGCTCCTTCCAGGCAAGCGGCACCTCCTGCCCTGGCTGCCGGGTGGGGATGGGGCGGTGAGGGGATGGGGATGGGGATGGGCAGGTGGAGATGAGGGGATGGGGATGGGGATGGGCATGGGCATGGGGAGGTGAAGGGATGGGCAGGTGGAGATGAGGGGATGGGGATGGGGATGGGGATGGGGATGGGGATGGGGATGGGGATGGGGATGGGGATGGGGAGGTGAAGGGATGGGCAGGTGGAGATGAGGGGATGGGGATGGGGATGGGGATGGGGATGGGGATGGGGATGGGGATGGGCATGGGGATGGGCATGGGGATGGGCATGGGGATGGGGAGGTGAAGGGATGGGCAGGGGGAAATGAGGGGATGGGGATGGGGATGGGGATGGGGAGGCGGAGATGAGGGGATGGAGAGGTGGCCGTGAGGGGAAGGGGGCGCGGGGAGGGCCGAGGGCCGGATGGGCGGACCCGCTGCTCACGGTGGGGTGGGCGGGAAGGCGGAGGGGGGCACAAGGGCATCCCGGCTTCTTCGCACTGAGGGGAGAGGGCAGGAAATCATGGAGGATGTGAAGAAGGATAAATCCTCGCTCAAACGCAGAGCGAGCTTCTCTTATGCTGTTTGTAGGACCGCAAGCAGCAGGGTGAGGTAGAGGAGGGGAATATGAGTGTGGATAGTGGGAACGTGCTTCCTAAGGGCTTCCCACAGTAGTAAAAGCAGTGGGAAATTGAGTCAGGCCTTGCTCTTTAACACAGGAGAAGTCACACAACCTACCTGCAAGTGACTGAATGCAGTGGTGAAAAGATTCTTCTCCTGAAAGTTTTCACATCCTTGGCTTTTTTCTGTCTTCCCTTCCTCCTGTGGCCTTGGCTCTGATTAAGTCCTCTCAGAATAACCTGCCTTGCTGAAGGGACTCTCTGTCAGGGGAGGAAAAAAAGTATTTGAAAACAAACCCTATCTTTGTTTAAAGCTATTTGTGGATCAAGGTTGTGACTTAATTGTGAAAAAGAATTTTGCTGCGGTGCTTTGCTTACATTAAAAACACAATAAAACATTAAAACAATCCGAGTCTGGGGAGGTAACTGGGCTGAAATGCAATTCAGCAGAGTGAGACCTTGATGCAGGTTTTACAGTACCTCTACTCTCTGGTGAATCAATAGGTAATTAGTGGTGGGGCTTTTCTTTTTGTGTGTTATTTTAAGAAATTCTTCAGGCTAGAAGTGGTAATTGATAATATTTTTAATCTCTCCCCCTTTCTTCCTGAGGCCTGTAGCTACGATCCTTAAAGTCATTTTCAGTCCAGACCATTCTATAATTCTATGATGCACAGGTTTAGATGGTAAGACAGCAAGAAAAGGGTGAAATGTGTATCCACCCTCTCCAAGTTCCTGTGCTGTTTAAAAGTTGCAGCTATACTCTGTGACCTGGGGTACCTGCTGATAAATGTTTGGATTTGTTGCTGGATGCTAGATTCGTTGCTGGATTTGTTGCTGTTCCCAGTCCCAAATTTGATGGCCCATATGATCGTACATCTAGCAGGTATAAGCACTTACATATGTCAGGTATTTGCAATAATTTTGTGCAGGCAGGTACAGAAACTCCAAACTACAAAGCAGCTTTGGCGTTTCTTCTCTAGCCACAGTGGGTTGGCCTGGAAGAATTAAAGCTGTAAAAAGTAGCAGCTGAATTCAGGTAGGGAAGCCTGAACAATGGCCAAAAGAAATGTTACTCTTGCACACCTTTCCTAGGTGTCCTGCTGTAAACTAGAATTAAGAGCCCGTGAAAATACATCTGAGCGAGGGGTCCTGCAGCTTTAGGAAGTGTCTGTCAGAGGAAGGCTGGGAATTGTGATGCTCCTTCCCCAGCCCAGCCAAGAGTGCTCCAAAGAAAGTGAATTATGCAGGAGACTCCACTGGCTCGATCAAATTTCTGTCTTCAGTTTCACTAGCAGGTTTGAGTTTCATGGCTCCTGAGGTCGGCCTGTTCTTCTGGGGGCTGGAGGAGTGTGCTCAGTGTCAGAGAACTCTGAGTTTCTACAGAAGCCCCTCAGAGCCCCAGCATGATGTAGGTCTTCCCATCAAACTAGTTTTCCATTAATTAAAAAAGTAGGCATCCTAGATAGTGTGAACTCCTTGGCGAGGATAATGGAGAGATGTTATTTATCTTCAGCCTTTTAATCCTTTCCTCTTTGTGACCTTTGCTTATTTCATCTGTGTTAGTTATTCATGTCTCTGGCAGACCTGAAACAGCTTTGCTGAGACCTACAGGAGGATCACTGCTCTATTTTCTAACTTCTCAATCTTGTCCTAATCAAAAATGTAAATACATGCATAATGATTTACATGTCATTAACTTCCAAAAACACCCTCATGCTAAAATCAATGTTTTTTGAAGCCAAATTTTCCTGCCTGCCTGAGAAGTTACACCTGGAATTCGCAAACCATGAATTCTGAGAATATAAACTGCTTTCAGCACTGCTTGCAGCACTTTCTGCTTTATTTTTTGTTTTCCATTACATCCAGAGAAGAACAATAAATTAAAAAATATGTTGATAGTGATTTTTCTAATCAGTTTCTTTCTTCTGTCTTCATACTGAAGACAGAAATACTCAGTCTTCATACTCAACAGAAAGTTTCAAAATTAAAAATGAACAAAGTTGGTATGGCATATACTCACTGTACACTCATTTTGCCATCCCTGAACTCATTTCGATCATTTATGAGCAGAACATCTAACACATTCCAGAAATTCCAGAGAAGTGTGGACGGGAGCTTGCAGATTTCGAGGAATACAGGGAAACCGGGAGAAAACAGTGTCCTTTTGAGCTAGGTTGGCAGTGTAGCTGCCGCTGGATTTCGGTTTCCCTGGCACAGAGCTTTGTGTGTGAGCTGAAGGATCCGGCTGGAGTGTCTGTGCGGAGCAGTGAGCAGCCCGGGATACGGCACGGGCGCTTTGCCAGCAGTTTACAGGAGGGTGCTGTTGCCTGATGTCAGGGACGATGGGAATGATGGCTGCCGGGCTCTGGCGCGGCTGCGGAGGTGCCTGTCATGCCATCTCAGAGAGGCTGGGTGCGCGCGTTTGGCGGAGTCGCTGCACATTTAGGGATGAGCAGATGAGGTTGAATTCCCGTTAAAAACCCAGGGCTTGGAATGTGCCTTTGCTATGCATGGCTTGCCCAGAACTCGCCGCTTGTTTTAATAGTCTGCCTTCAAGTCAGTGAGTCTGGGAGCCAGCACGGGTTACCCTGGATCAGATGCCATGTTAAGGGCTCTTCCTCTCTGGAAAAGCTTTGGAAACGGGATTAACAGCAGTGCTGCAAACCCCATAGGCTGGAAACCCCAGGTGCTGCTGGATGTGTTACACTGTGGTTACAAAGACAAAACCCCTTGGGAGCAAACAGAAAGTGCCGCTGCTATTCAGCGGAACAGCTTGAACATGTCCCTTCTTTCAGGAAGGAGGGGAAAACAATGTGCAGCAGTCCTGTCGATAAAAAAAAAAGGATCTAAACAGCAAGATAAAATGCATGGCAAACTGTGAATCAGTTTGAAGTTCCCGTGATATTTGAAAAAACATTTTGGTTTCTATGCTAGGACACAAGCAGCTATCTGATGCCTGAGATATATTTCAAACTCAACACTGCTTCGAATGAATTTTGTGTTAAAAATCAAAGGCTTATGATGTCCCACTTAGAAAAAAAAAAAACAAAAAAACAACAACCCAAACAAACAATTATTTTTTGGAAACCTGTTAGGACAGTGTGATGAGAAGAAGCAGAAAGGGCAATGCACCGTCTTAGCTCCTGAGCATGGATTCTCCTGCTGTAGCATGTGAGGAATGTGCATTGTGTTCAGGACACTGCGAGCATCCAGGAGGATCTTGGTAACTGTGCATGGTTGAGCAATGGGATGCTTAATGAGGGGTTGCTGAGCTGTGCAGTCAGCGTTGTGCCAGCACCACCTCACAGGCACCAGAGACTGTCTCCACAATTCAGTAAAATAGGCCAGTGGCTCTGCTCCATCCCCAGGGCCAAAAGGCACAGCTCCCTCCCACGTGCTGAGCTCGCTCCTCCAAAAGAGTGTAGCTGACCAGCCTGGCTGTGTCCAGAAAAAGAGTGTAGTTGACCAGGCTGGCTCCTTCCAAAGTGGAGTGGAAGTGACCAGATTTGCTGTCAGAAGTGGAGCCTTTAAATTCCTGTATTTGGATTCTAAATATTGCTGATCTGGGTGCACCATTGCACTTCACCTCGTACACCAGCTCATCACTGCAATTTTAGACTCACAGTGCATGAGTGCTTTTGTTTAATTAAACTTTACTGACAAAATATCAGCAGTGACAAAATGAGAGAATTGTAATGAGGATGCAGTTGGAAATAGACTTCTGGGACTAACATTGTGTCAATTACAAACAGAGGATGTTTACTCTGTCTGAGTAAATTTTGAAAGTGAACCTCAGGAAAGCAGTTAGTTAAACTCTGAAGCTGTGAAACCAGCATCTTAAACTTTAAAGTTCAGTCACCAGAGTGTAACAGAGAATACATTCAGTAGTCCTTAGTCTGATGTTTTATCAAGACATTCCTCCCTTAATTTGCATTATTGCTTCAATGTAAATATTTCAAATCATCCAACCATTCCACTATAATTAATTTTACCTGTGGATGTGAGAAGACACTGAATAGTTTGAATTCCGCAGATGATACTTTCACATTGCTGTGTTTGGTAGGGAGATCTGTTCCTGCGTCATTTCTCCTAGCTGGTAGTAGCAGCTGGAAAGAAGCCCACACAGAGTTCTGAGGGGAAAATGTAGGGGAGGAAAAGGAATAAAGAGGCAAATACTAAAGAAAAAGAGAAATAGAAATGGAGAGAATTAACCAAGAGTTATTCAAGGAGAAAGTGTTTGCAGTGGAAAAGGCAACAAGTGTTAGAAAAAGTCCTTACACTACCACATATTTAATTCTGCTGGTAAAATAACCTCTGTTTCCAGTGGAAAACTGATGTCTCTGTTTCCCAACCATGTAACAAATATAAACTGCTTTCCCAAGTTTAGCTTTACTCCAAATACAATCTTTTGGTTTCCTGCATTTCTGATTGAACTGCTCTCTTTCTTCATTAAACTGTAAAAGTCACAGTCAATTTTGCCCCTGAAAACCTCTCATGTTGCCTTAGGTGTAAATGATTCTCCCCATCTTAGGGAATATTTTAAAAGTCTTGTCTCAGAATTTTTTACTAAGAAAGCTGGACCTACATCTTGGGAGCTTGTCACTGATGGTATGTTTATATGCCAGTTCCAACCTCATTTTTAACCAGAATCTTCAATTAAACAAGGCATGCAATGAAAGAATTTGAAATAAGATTTTTCTGGGTACAAGGAGAAGTTTTAGTATGAGAAGAGCCTGAGCACAGATCCCATGAGACCAATATTAAATGAGGGCTGATGTCAGAAACTGCGATGTGCAGTGGCCTGATAGTGAATTATGTTGATGTTCCTCATATATTTTGAAAAGAGCTTTTCCAGGGTAAGAGGGTTGATGTGAATAGGCTGTGTCACTGGGAACTCTGCTGAGTTTTGGTTAAGTCACATTTTGATTAAAATTGTTGTGTACCAACACTTTTGCATCTCCCTGCTATTTTCAAATGTTTTACTGTCCCCCATGGAGATGTTTTTCAAGTCATCAAAATCCAGTGCACTGAGTTCTTCCACCACAGAACATTCCCACCTGAGTCTTCCCTACCACCACGCTGCAGATGGGGAAGGATGGGACAGCTGCCCCTACCAGTCACCTCCTCTCCAGATGTGATAGCAAATGAAGTGTATTAAAACCTGTGCCACTTGCCAGCCTCTGGATTACCCCCAGGGCAGGTCCTTACAGCTTAGATACTTCCAGAAAGAGCAAATTTTTACCTGGCAGGTAAGTGGCCTGTGGAGATCTTCCAGCAGGCTTTTCAGACCAGCTGCTTTCCTCTCGGAGCCTCGCAGAGCATGGCATTGCTGGAGCAAGCTCAGCAGTTTGGCTCCTTTATTTAGCTGGGCGCGTGTCTGTGGTCATTAATCCTGACAGCGGATTCTGAAGCACACTTTGAAGGACCCTGGCTGTATGAAAATATCCTGGCTTCTGAGATTATCTCTATCCAAGTAGACAACATTCTCCTAGGATAGGACTGGCTGTAGCACATTGCTATGAATTTTGTTTTTGTGCATTACTTTAATGATGCTGTCATCAGTGCAGTGGACTGGACAATTTCTGTCTTCTCCAGGAAATACTGAAGCATGCTTCAGTTTTCTGAAGCATGCTACAGCCTGAAAAACATAAACCAGATGATATCCATTCCTACTGCTGCTGCACAGCTACCCTTTGTTACCTTCTTTGGGCCAGACCTGGCAAATATGAAAAGTTTCAAGTGGAATGGCAGTTTTTTTGTAGACGGGCTTGTTTTCCTGTCTGCTGTGGGTTATAAGGATGTAATTCCTATTAAGACAAGCAGGATGTGCCAGCTGTGGATTCCTGAGGGAAGGAATGGAGCTGTTATTCTTGCCATCATGAAATGGGCCTGAAAGCTGCTTGGGAAGTCAGCAGTTCACAAAAATGTAATGCTTTCCCTGCTTTTTGCTTCCAGCCCTGTTCCATCCCTTGGATCCATTTTCTCCCCATTGGAACCATCCCACCAGGACAGAGGAGCAGGCTCATCCTCGTGGGTGCCTTCAGAACCGCTCCACTTGTGGGTACAGAGGTCAGGTCACAGGTGGAGCCCAGAAGTGTCTCACAGGGGGGAAAAGGCATTTCAGGGTCAGCACTGCATATCCCTCCTGGCCTTTCACCTCACAGGATTTGTCTCACACCTGTGGGTGCTGTTTTTTCCCTGTTTTCTACAAAACTGAACTGAGGTCACCATTTTTCATATGTTATAGAGGGCAAACATGAACCACTTTGCCATCAGCATAGCATTTACCTGGTAGCAAAGATCACCCTAAACTAATATTTGAAGATGTTATCGTGGAGCAGCTTAACTTCTGGCAAATTCTGCTTTTTTTCCTCTGGCCTTTGCACTTGTACAGTCAGGTCTGAAAAGTGTGTCACTGTGAATGTCCCTTCACCTGTCAGTCAAGGAAACTGAATGTGCAGGATAAAGCCAAGTGAAATTTTTACACTTCAGAACCCAGGAAAAACATTTGAGGAACAAAAGTGTTTATTTTCCCTGCTTGGAGGTCCTCAGCTCTCAGCAGCTCTGCTGAAGTTGGTTATTTATGCCGATATTCAGACTTCAAAACTGCAAGTGTTAATGCAGAGAGCTGCCCTTAAATACCACGTGGAAGAAAATATGTCAAGGTCCCTAAAAGATTCATACCAAAAAAAAAAAAAAAAAAAGCAATCCAAGGCAGTATTTTGCTTTTCTCTTCTTTTTTTTTTCTGTTTTCTCCTTGTGATATCCCAATAACACTGTATTCCCTGTTTTTCTCCTGAGGAGAGTGGTATTTCCCACACAGCTGTGTGATGTTAGTGCAGTGCCTGATATCCCATGGAGCTGGATAGTGGGGTTCTGTTTCTTTGTTTTCCAGGGGATTGTATTTTCAATCCCAAATGTCTGTGTATCACAGTGTTGGTGACTGGTGGCTTTTGCACTTCTTCTATAGAGGACATGATCTTCATTTTTAATGAGTTCTGAAATAAACACCTTCTTATGTTTCAAAGCACCACAAGAGAAAAAGGACCCTTTTTCAAAGTTTAACTGAAAACTTAAACATTTCCTTGAAATTTTCTCTCCTGTGGTAATCCACTTGTTTGGTATGACCTTCTCTTTTGTCAATAAAGCTTTGAGGATGACTCTGAAACTTTCCTCCCATGAGACTTCAGATTGACAAAGAAGGGATAAAACTTAATGAAATTAAACTCATCAAATTATGTATTGCTTCCTTTTTTGTAAAGCTTACTTGCCAAACCAGATGGGACAAAGTACTGGGCAAATTATGCTGAATGCAGCAGTTTGTATCTCAGTAATACCTGTTTAGGAGAAAATGCATATTGAATATTTTGGTACAGTTTGCTCATGCTCATGACTTTTATTCAGACTGGCAGAATATTCTATAGTACTAAATGACATATGGTGTAGTGTATTCATTTAATTGGTATTTATTGATACTAAGAGTCTATCATTTCTAACTTAAAATGAAAATAATATCCTACTGAGATCTTCAGATATCAACATTCCCTTACTGGTCAGCAGGAAGTGTGAAATGGTCCTGTGAAGTGTAATCTAAATAGAAACTTTTCCTAATTTTTACTCCCCATCAGTGTAATCATTAACCCAAGCCGTGCTCCACAATGTTGCTGCAATTCGGTTTTTATTTGTTTCCTTCCGAGCCCTCCTAGCACTTTGCTACAGCTGACTTGTTTATGAAATTGCTGTTCAGCATTTCAGCTTCTTTTCAGTCTGTCTTCTGCTTTGAAAATTACTTTGTCTCTTTTTAAAATGAAAAACCTGCTTGACCTACATGGTAGTTATGGCTTTTCAGTTTGAAGTTTGGATTTTTTCATTTTTCTTTTTTTGCATTTTTTTTTTGGCAAACAGTCTATTCTATTGTAATCTCGGTAAGCAACTATTTATGATAAATTTTATTATGGCAAAAAAAAATATTTAAGTTAGGCTTTAGTTTGTCACATCCACAGCTTTGATGTGCAATTTGTCCCAAGGGAAAAACCCCAACCCACTTTAACTGCTGTTTATAAAGCAGATTATAAAGTGCAGTCAATATGAGTGAAAATTGTTCTGGTTTTTTTATTTTTTAAAGTCTGTATTGGATGAATACCTAATGCTTAAGGAAAGACTTTCCCAATAGGGCAAATATGCTGCAATATCATGAAGGTGGTGGATTAATTTGGAACCATTGTTCATTGAGCTCTGCACCATGAGAGATGTAAGCTGGAGTTTGTAGTTGAAATTTGGGTTTAAAATTTGGTTTAGAATGGATAAAGGTTTTTTTGTTTTTTTTTTTTTTTTTTCTTTTTTGCATGGTGGATGTTGTACTGTGTGGTATTTGCAGAATGTGACTACAAAGACAAAACTTTTAATAAGGGAAAGAGTCCTCTGGGAACAATGAAGAGAGATTGCTGTGCTCCTTTTCCCAAGCAGCCCCTCGCCTGTGGCCCCGGGCACTGGCCAGCAGTCACCCGTGGGGGCCGGTGGGAGAGCAACAAACGCCGCTGCCCCGGGTCTCTGTGGAGATTGCCAGGTAGCTGTTAGTTTGCTGGGACACCGGCAGTAGCTCTCTAAGAAAACTACGAGGACTGAAATAAAGAGACCAAATTGACCATTTGTCAGATGATAGCTGTTTTACTCGAACCCCGCAGGGACAAATGGTGGTGCATGGAGGTCTGGACACAGTTTTTATAGGGGGTGTAGGTCAAGAGGTTAAACCAATAGAGACAGTGTCCAGCCTAAACACACCACAGGTCAAATCCAATGGGAATTGTTCAGGAGGGTGGTGACAGCTCAGGAGAATACAGTAAAGAAACTTTCTAAGTTCATGCTCACAAAGCCTTCTGTGCAGCCACATACAACAGATTGCCGCTGCTGCTCTCTGAGCAGGACTCGGGGAAGCCCAGACCACTGCACCCGAGTGCTGCTGAACTGGGGAGTGTGTCCTTCTCAGCCTTGCTCTTCTCTGCACACAGTGGGGAAAAAACCTCAGCAAAGTTGGCAACAAAGCACTCCCAGCACAAATGGTATTGTAAGGCTCTTAGGAATTTGGCTTTATTTAGGGAAAAGAGAAATTAATTAAAAAAAAAAATCTCTCAGTGAAATGATGTCTCTGTTGTAGGCACAGTTTGTGGGGATTGGGAGTGGGGATGGGCTGAGCCTGATCCCCAATGAGCTGCAGCTGTGAAGAGCAGGTGATCAGCATTGAAGGTGATGAGCCATGGAGTGCCCCAGTGCACTGACCAACCCCCAAAGGAACAGAGGGCACACAGGTGCAGTGCATGAACATGAGGGGTACAAAAGGCTGGGCTAAAGAATGAGAAGGGTGGATGCTAACAGCCTTCTGAAGTAGCATGCTGTTGCTCTCTATGGGTAGATGCCTGAAGCCTTCTAATGTGGGGTAGTGTTACTCTGTGTGGGTGAGTGCGTGCTTAAAGCCCTCTGAAATTACGTGGTGATGCTCTGTGTATTGCGGGTATCTCAGCTGTGGCATCTCCATGGATGCTAGGTTTTCAGAACTTCTAGGAAGACCAAAAATTAAACTCAGAGCATTATGGGGAAATTGGATAAACTCTTAATTGAAAATATTGCCTCTCAGGTGGGACTTTTACTGATAAAGTTGTGTTCTAATCTGTTCAAAATATTGTTTGCAAATGGAATGATGGATAATGAGCAGGAATATCCAACTTGCTAATTGTGCTGCTAAAAGGCTATTAACAGCTGATCCTGTTTGCACTAAGTGATGATTTCGGGTTGCTTCCTATTGTGTTGAGCCATATTAATGAGGCACACGAGGTGCTCGTGCCATTTGTCCTCTGAAGGATTTCCCAGTTTGTCTGGGATTAGTAATGCCATCATATTCATGATGTTAATAGGAAAAATATAAGGATATGGCTTATATCCTTATGAGGAGGTGCTCTGGAGATGCAGCCACTCACACCACACTGCTGTCCAGACAGGAAGAGAGCAGGGCCAGGGCCTGAGTTTCACCTATTTGTACTATCATTTAAAATCTTTGACTTTGTTCTTTATTTCTTCCCTAATTATCCCAGTTATTCATGTGAATGCAGCATGGAAAACTGACATTTGCACAACACTGTCTTTCTGGATTGGGAATAATCAGTTCCATTTCCAATGCTGTGTGCTTGGAATGGGTTTTGCCCAATTCACTTAATGTACCACTTCATGTTAATCAACTTCCTATTCAAATTGTCTTTTCCTTGCCTGGTCATCTCTTTCCTGCTGCTCCCTGTTGCCAGCTTCTCTCCCCACTTCAGATTTCTCACAAACCTTGTTGAAAGTTGAGCTCAAAATGCTTAGAGAGTGATGTAAGTTCTGCCATTTGCTCCCCAGGCAACTCCTGGTTCCTTCTCTGTAGGAAATAGGACCCAGAACTGTTCTTTGGAGGAAGAGCAGTCATGGGAATCCCCCAGGATAGCTCAGGATGGTCGGGCTGCTCAGATCTTACTCTGGATTATTGCCAGTAATTGCTTTTGCAGCTATTCTGTGCTCCCTGCTGTTCTTTCTTTCACATAACCAGGAAAGCATTCTCTGTCACCCAGATATTAAAGATTTGCTTGATGGAAGCCTTATACATCTTTTAGCAAATGAGTGTTTTTCTATTTCACATGCACAATTGTGCTCTTTGAAGTTGCAGGGACTTTCTCTTTTTTTCTCTGGTGCACCTTGTAATGTGTCTCAGGTTAGGGTGACATGGTGCACATTAGTTTTGCTTTCTTCCTGACAGACACACACCTTGTCCTTTCTGGGTGAGGAAGGGAGGTTGCATTTGAATAAAAACATTCTGTTTCTCAAGGTAATGATCACTCGGAGGCTGCAGCTGCCCCATGTATCTTGAATATTTGAATTCACTTAGCAGGCTGCACGGCCATATATTGCTTAGGGGTGTATTAACATGTATTTTTTCATCATGGGAAGTCAGTTCTCCATACATCAATCTCCATATTTGTATAGCTGCTCTGTAATAGCTGAGTGTCTTTTTATACGTGTGTATGACTTCTTTAATGCCTTACTTTTGGGGCATCAATTTTCTTAGTATTATATTTCATGGTTTTTATGGGATTAAGCAAACAACTTTGTGGATAACAAAACTAAGTCATAAGGGCAAGACTGACTAACCTTTATTAGGGCAGGGAACAAACTGAATAGAAAAAAACATGACTAAAGACAGAGTGACCCATGTTTGAAAGTGAGAGAAAAATGTACATGCTTTAACTGTGTTTGCACTTTGTGTACTCTAGGCAATGCCAAGTTTGTGCAAATTGAAGACCTTAAATTACATTGGTACAGTGAGTGGGAATGCAATGCTAAATAAACCCCCTGTGGAAAGAATAGGTGGTGTTCTGTGCAGTAGGTCCTTACTGGAAAATCCAAACAAACAAATGGATGCCTGGCAGAACTCTGCTGCAGTATGTTATGTGAGCAAGAAGTTTGTATCTGTGGCTCAGATGCTCTGCTGATATTAGTAAAGGAACTTTCACTCTGTGGTGATTCAGAGAAGGGACAGTGCTCTTCATTTCTCCCCAGTGCCCAAGGCAGCAGACCTTAAATTCAGCACCTGGAGCCAGTACAACAAACAGTCTCAGTGCAGAGGGAAAGCAGGGCTGACACACTGGTGCCAAGCTCATCTCACAGCACTGGGGATGTCACAGCAGCATGGGTGACACTCCTAGGGGGATGATGTGCTCAGTGAGGGGCAGTTGGTATGACACAGCCATGTCTCACAGCTGCTCCACTGGAGACAGCTGGAGTCAAGTGTCCTTTACGTGAAATGTCAGGAGCTGCCTTCTTGGTGGTTTCTTTTCCAGTTGTAATTCTCCTGTAATTAGCATTTCACTATGTTTTCAGCAAAAGTAAATAAGTGTTGCACAATTTGCTTGATTGGCAGGGGTTTTATTGGTCTAGCTTGAGCTCTCCATTGAGATTTGTGTGCATCTGTCAGTTCTATTCTCTTTTCTCCCATCCCTTTATCAGGGATGTATTTGCCTGGGAGCACTGGCTGCCCTGGGTTGTTAAGGAGACTCGACATTTTATACTGGTTGTTTTAAACCAAGATTGTTATCTTAATGCATTGCTTGCATATGGTTGTCCAAGATGCTTCTGAATTTCTAAGTTGTAGAACCCTTTATATTCTTCCATTTTTTGTGCTTCCAGTTTCCTTGAACCTTGGTTGTTATCAGTGCTCCTGAGGGAAAGAAGAGAATGCTCTCTCAACATGGACTGGATAAGAGGCTCCATGTCCAGATCTTGTTGATCTGGGAGAAGCTGACCAACCTGTATTTTGACAAGTAACCTACACAGATTTTAAGATGTTTGTGGTTTTCCCTTTTTAAACTTGTTTTGCTTGTAATTTTCTCTGTGGAGAGACCATGCACCATCAGCTTAATTGGACCTGATGAATTTTTTGAGATCACACTAAGCAGTTCTTAACCTTTGTGAGTTGTTATGTACATCGTGGTTTCCTTGCTAGACCTTCACCAAATTTTAGATTAGCACAGTTGTTTTCTTTTTTAGTGAGATGACTGCCATAGTAGTTTTAGTAAGAACAGTTTTGTCTTCCCAGAGAGATTGATAAATTTATTTGAAAATTATTCAAAATATTGCTTTTTGAAGTGCAATATATTGCACTTTAGCTTGCATTTCTCTTTCACTCAAGTACTGCTAGTGATATAAACAGTTTTTTAACCCAATACCCCCAAAACTAACAATTCTGTCTACTTTCACCAACCTAAATGTGTTGCCAAGAAACTGAACAGGATGGGGCTAGACTGACCTGTGTGTTTCAGTGGAGTTGCAGGCAAGACCTGGCAGCTGAATAATTCATTTTTGAGCAGGACACCAGGACTGTCCTTTGCACAGGTCAGTCACAATGCTGAGCTCTCTCCCTTTCATTACTCCATCTTTCATCTCTTTCCACTTAGCATAGCTCAGCCAGCAAAGTTAATAGATTCCTATCTTTCACTAAAATTCCTGTCTTGAAGGGGATGATGAAGAAGCAGAGGCTGCAGCTGCCCTCAATGATTTGTGATTTATAACTGAGGGGAGAGATCTCCCCCTCCTGTTGTCACAACTGTAACAAGTGTTGCCACAATGCAGCAGTGATTGTTTATAGATGGGACGCGTAAATAAGAGAGAGCGCACTGGACTGCTAAAAACACAGCAAACGCAGAATTCTGCTACAGGAACTGAATTCAGGCTGTTTCTCCTTTTAGGTAATCGGAACCCGTGGATTTCATTCACTTTGTGGAAGTATTTTTTTCTTTCTGGTCATCAGCTGGCAACATTTATAACCCTTGGAAGGTGCTGAAGTCTAAAAAAATCACCAGCCTGCCTTTTTTTGGGTGCATACAATTAACAGGTTTTCCTCTGAGCTAAGGCTTAGCATCCAGTTTCAGAATAGGTAGGGAATGGGTACAAGTCTTCCTGTGTATCTGAGTTTTGAAGTTCTCCACCTTCTCATGGAAAAAAACCCCATAAAATGTTCAGAGCAAAATTTAGAACTGAATTCATGGAGTTGGACAGAGCTGAGGAGCTACATGAAAAATTACATCCAAGGTGAGCACCTTCTGGCTCTTTGGAGAGCTTTTATTATTTAGCAGTTATCAGGGATTTTTTGCAGTATTTGGGAAATGAAATAATTATGAGCTGTGAACTGAGGGCACATTTTTCTTTCATCACCGATTGCTGATAATTTGCACTAGTCCATACTACTTTAAATATATTGCTATTTTATGTTTAGATAAGCATAGGAAGGAGGGATTTTTCTTTCCATTTTGGGAATATTTTTTTAACCTACTATGATCAGACAGCCAAAATGCAGGATCTGATGCTAGACCTGGAATTATTCTTTACATGTTGTGGCTTTCAGTGCCATCAAAGAAGTAATGTCTGGGAGGTTCTTTCTCCTCAATATATATGGAGTTAGCAGTGCATATTTATATTGTTGAGATTTAGACAGGAATTAGATTTTGGTATTTAGTTTTTTGCTGCTAGGATGAACTTAATGCCATAAACAGTGAATAATCTGAAGGCACATAGCATCTGGTGTTTGTTTGCTGCCACACAATATACAAGCATTTAGGCCATTGTGATTAGGCTGCTGAGGAAAAAAAAAATTAGTGGAGCATAGGAAAAACACCAAAGAAGTACAAATATGTGAGTTCATTCCAGCAAGTGTTTGAGCAGCTGTAGACGTCATATTTAGTTCTGAAAAGGTCCATGTGGAATTCTATTCAGAATTTTAAATATGTGCCCAAATATGGCGTCTCCTGATGAAGAAAATAACTATTTTTCCACTTCCTTGAACAGTTTTCCTGATTCTGTTCATATTTCCACCTCGTGACCAGGCTTTGTTTGCACTGGCTTTACATAATGGCAGGATTAGCTGAGAGTAGCCTCAAAAAATCTCAGGTAGCTCTTCCCTTGCTACACTCATTTTTTCAGCTGATCGTCTCCTTGCTGAGCTGGAATCAAATCAGGTTTAGTTATTACATCTCTCCCAGGCAGGATTTGAATCCATCATGTGCTGGGGACACAAGCCTTTGTCTTAGTGCTTCTATCAGTATTTGAGCTCTCAATTTAACTTGTGGGGAAAGTGGAGAATTCAGAGTGTGTGTGTGTTTGGGGTTTATTAGTGCTAAAGACATCTGGGAGTCTCTGAAAATTGCTAAACTAATGGACTGCCTGCAGCCTGACAGTGCAAAGTACCTTCAGCTCCCTATAAATTACATAAGTTTTCTGTTCAAGCAGCATTTGGGATTTCCATGCAGCATAACTGGCCTGCTTTAGTAGGTTTTTAACTAAAATGGGTCGTGTCAAGTGTTCTGTAGTCAAATGAACTCTACTGGTATTCACATTCTTAGGCATCAGGTATAAATTACCTTTGATTTCAGAGGCTGCTAGGAAAAACATGAGACTATGTGCCACTAAAAGGGTCCTCAAGGCACATGGCATTCTTATGTACCTGACAACAGAGAAAACGGGGTGCTGTGAGTGTTTGTGTTCAGAAAAGTCGGGGTTAAATGAATGAAGTGTGTCATTTGAAGTTGAATTAATTTAGGTGTGCTCATCCTGTCACTGAATGCTCCCAAGTGCTTCATTTCTGAGTATTTCAGTGTATTCCTATTCTGTGCCAGCCTCAAATTAACAGGGATGGCTGTTTCTCTGTGGCTATGTAGGCATCTGTGCAGATAAGCTGGCTGGTCAGCTGGGAGCCAGCTCAGAAACAGAACCTGGGAATTCTCTGGCATTTGGACAGAAATACTCACTCGAGATTGCTGATAGGGTTGTATGATCTTTGTGGACTGGTTTGTGTGAGTTAGTAGAAATGTATGCTTATAATTGAATTTATTTTTGGTTAGTAACTTTTACTTTCCTAGGTGTGCACCTGGGCCTAGAGAAACACCCCCAAACAAGGCTACCTTCCTGCTTAGAAATTCTTTAAACTGTGAAAAAAGGAATGGGAAAATCTTGACATTTTCATTCAGCTTGCTAAAATTCACACAATTCTTGAAGTGTTTTCTCATTTTGCCAGACCTGGGGAGAGGTTTGCCCTGTGTCAGACCTTTTGGGAGTGTTCCCTCTGCAGCACAGTGCTGCAGCAAGGGTTTGACTCCAGCAGTGGCGGCAGCTGTCTTGGTAGGCAGCTGATTTGCCCGGGGTAAAAGAGCAGGGAGAGGGAGAGGAGGAGAAGGCCTATAAATACTTGATGGCTGCAGCTCTGCTGCTCCCTGAACCAAGTGCACTCTGCAAATATGTGACAGCCCTTCACTGCTCAGCACTGAGTTGGGTGGAAATCACCAACTGCACTGTTTGTCTGGGGTGGCTTGGAGTCACCCTGGCGTTCTAGAGATGGATTTGATCAGGAAAATGGCTTGTGTGACTGTGCTGTCAGCCTTTCCTCCCTTCCTTATCAATCTCCTTCCCCTTTCCAGTGGCTCTGGAATTTACTTCAGCCTAAGTTTTTAAAGGATCAGAAATCCCTGAAGGTGTTACATTCCTACAAACATGTTAGAAATGAGTGGTTAGGTGCAGGAGAGACCCCCACTGGAGCTCCTGCAGAGGGAAAAGCACTGTGCCTGTTGTGGATGGTGTTTTTCCAGGGGGATGAGCCTGTGCATGGCCCTGCTGTCCTGCCTGGCCACACATGGAAGTGATGCCTGGAAAGGCGACCTCCTGCAGGGGGAAGTGCTGGGGATGTGCAGTAACTGAGCACAGACATTTATTTAGGGATGCATTGGAGGCTCCAACACAGAGTGGAGCTCTGCTCCACTGTTCTTGTGCTTGAGGAGAGGGAAAGCAGCATCTGGGAGGGGAACTTGGTTTTTGTCTACCAGTGGGTGTTAAGGGAATCCTATTACAGAAATAGCAGAGAGGACAGTTGGTCACTCTCCCAGTGTCAATGCCTTTCTCAGCCGTGTAACATATCCAGTCTCAAAGCCAGGGACCTCATAAATCAGAAGAGCTGGACAGGACAGAACGCACATCCAACCAATATGATCAATGCTACGTTCCTTGTTTATTCCAGAGAAGATGGCAGTTTATATACACTTCTATATAGCTTACAGTTTACAAAGGCACTCTGATTGGCAAGCTAACATTGTTTACCTTTGCCTTAAGGTGGTCAAACTTTTCACACTACAGCTCTACTCTAATTCACACTCGGATAGCTCATTACTTTGTAGTTACCTTAACATAATTTCTAACTGCGCCACAAGCTCTTAATTTCTAACTGTGCCAGAGGCTGGAAGGCCTCACAAGGCCCAAATCTGAGGCCTAGACTGGGGTAGCTCAGATCTCACTCCAGACATAAATCATGCCCTCTCTCTCAGAAATTCTGTAACACAGTCTCATTAAGAAGTCAGGATTGGCACAATTTATTTTTGTTTTCCTATGAATTTGCAGTATATAAATACTCATTTAAAGAGCTTTCCCCATCTCTTGGCAAGCCATGGGTTTACAGGTTGATTTGCTTATCCTTAGGGCTAGCTCTGGACAGCTCAGTGAAAAACAAGTCAACATCCAAAATGCAAAGTGGAACCATGCTGCTGGGTAAGAAGAGTTTGGCCTCCACACAAAACCAGCCTCTGGCATTCCCCTCTCTTCCACAATGAAGTGCAAGCCATTGCTGTGCTCTTACCATTATTCAGTCCGAACAAATGTAAATCTTTCCTAAAGGCAACAAAGCCTGGTCTTGTAATATATTGAGCTGATGTGTCAGGGTTTGAGAACAGTTTTGGAAAGTTTCTCTCTGATATATGCAGTCCCAGGTTATTCTTCCTCTCTGGATCCATTTAGAAACTGAAAGCTGGTATGCATAAAAGAGAGAATTCAAAAGTAGAAAAAGTTTATCCCATCTCAGATTAAGAAACCTGTTAGGTCAGTTTATTTTGGTTTATTTTCAACCTGCTGACTTCTTTCCTCGCCTTGTAAAAAACAGCTGCTGAACTTTTTACCTATCTTTCCTGTAGCCCCAGTGATCATGGAAATCACATTTTTATCTCCTACACTAAAAATGCGAAATCTACCAGGCTTAATGTTGAACACAGCTGACACTGGTACACAATACAGTAGTTCAGTGTGGGAAATGTCCTTCAATAGTTTCTTCTGTTGCTGCTGAAAGAGAAGAATCACACAGGTGCTGGAGACAGGCAATTATTTTTTTCCTACTCAGAACATTTTGGATAGGAATGCTTGTTTTTAGTGAAATGTGTCAAAGACTTTATTTAAAATAAAGAGCAGGCTTAAATACACTGGAAGTATAATAATAAATTATAAATAAAATAAAGGTATTTTCTGATGGAGAACCATACAGCAAAGTACAACAAAAAGTAGAGTTAGTCAAACTTTCTGTTGCAATGGAAATACCTGTATCTTCCCTTCCATTTAGATCTGTAAAAAGAGGAAAATATATAACAGGAAAAAATTTTGTTCAGCATGAGCTTCTAACCATCAATGAAGGCAATGAAATTTGAATCCAGTCATACACACTTGAGAGCACAGCTGGATGTGGATATCTGGATGCATGCTGTGCCCAGAGCTGGACTGGGATGCTCAGCGCATGTTTGCTGATTTGGGGAATCCCCTTGGGGGCCTGCAGACAGCAGACCCAAATTTCAGAGAGATGTCAGGTGGACTTGGGGAGGCAAAATCAAGCATTTTGCTACTTGTACTTGGGCTGTTCAGCAGATGCACATCCTAGGATGCTCAGAGCTTTGACAAGACTTAAATCAAGGAAGATGTTTGTGGGTATCAGCAGAGCAGCACCTTTCAGCTTCTGTCAGATCTGGCCTAAAATGTCTTTCTTGATAACCAGAAGAGCCTATTTTTGTTTCAGTGCTGACTTCATGAACCAGAAGCACTCTGGAATGAGTGAAGCCATGGCAGGGTCTGTCCTTGCAAAACTATGCATAATATTTATATTACAGTATGAGGAATACTTTGGAAATTTGCCATGTAGTAAAATTCCTCTCTTTTTCCATTTCTGCTTTATAACATTTAAATAGGGTGGCCATTGACTAACTTAATTTCTTTGTTCAGCTATAAATCTTTATATATTTCTGTGTTTTATTCAGGAATCTGAGATGAAAGGGAACTAGATTGTGATGATCATCTTGTCACTGTTTCTGTCACCTGTGTTAACAGGTAAGTGTGCCAAGCTGGTTTTGAAGACAAAATGTTTGAATTATTTGTCAGGTGGGAAAAGCTACAGTTACAGCCCAAGACCTCACCTGTGGATCATGCTGGATGCTGCAAAGATGAGTTTTTCAACAAATAAGTGGTCAAAAATGCTTCCAAAACCTTCATAATCTCCAGAAGGGAAACCGTTCCTCCTTCTGCTTTATGGTGATGGGTAGCCACCCACAAAAATGATCTCAGAGCAGAGGAATTTGCAGTTGAACTGCAGCCTGGAGTGAAGATGGCTAAAAGGTCTTGGTGACTTGTATCCTCATCCTCCCCAAAGTACCTGAAATATGAACTAGCAGATGAAGTTATCATATGTCTTGTGTTAGACGTGACACTGCCCCTGTTTTTGTCTAGGAGGAATTTATTAATGAGGTCCCTGCAAATTTTAGGACTGGATGAAGAATTTCTAGGATTTTGTACAATTAGGTGAGAACTGATGGACTTGAACCTCTTGTGATACATACAGAAAATGTCATATTTCTTTTATCTCTTTTACCTTACCTAAATGCTGTGTTTTCAGTCTTTCCTATTAATAAAAACTGCTAGTCTCTACATTTATTTTAAATGTCTTTATCTTTGCTTTTCTCTCATTCTTTCAAAACACAGTCCAAAAAGTTTTGGCAGCACTCTGGAGATGACTTAGAACTTCTTATGCAGAACAATTTCTTCAAGTAACATCACTTTTTTGGCTTCCAGTTCAATCATTACAAAATAAATTGAAACATAACTCAGATCAGAAAACTAGAACAAAAAGGACACTGATTGAAACTTAGGTTTCCTTTGGTGATGCATGATGCTTCTGTATGATCTGAAAACTAAAAAGCTCATTTTCTCTGTGATAAGAGGAACTGAAGGTGCCTTTTCTTGCACTGGCTGCTGCAGTTGTCTGTGTCAATGTGCATTTATGAACACAGATCAAGGACTGGATAGTGAGTCCTAACAGTGCCTTTGGATGAGCACTGGAAGTAGAATGAAAATACAAAATTTATGTAAAATGTATCAGGTGGATTGCTGTAAAGTGTGTGGTGACATGAAGCAGTATAATTTGGATCAGTAGTATGTAACAATGGGAAAAGGAGAAAGATTTAAAAAAAATGTATATGCTTCAAAGCTCAGCCTAATGCCCTAGCTTATCAGGGCATTTAATAATTGAATGTTTGCTTCTGTGGTAAGGCCACTATCAAAGATAAGCACACCAGTCTAAAGAGAGAGGTGCAGAAATAAGTGTGCAAATTTGGATTGTAGGTGTTGTTTGACAGTGTGTTGAGTTGATGGGAATAACTGTTCTATTGGCTGAAATATTTAAGTTGCAGGGATACCTTCCACTATCCCAGGGTGCTACAAGCCCTGTCCAGCCTGGCCTTGGACACTTCCAGGGATCCAGGGGCAGCCCCAGCTGCTCTGGGCACCTGTGCCATGGCCTCACCAGCTCCTGAGTAAAGAATTTCTTCCTGATCTAAATCTCTTGTCTTTCAGTTTAAAACCATTCCCCCTTGTCCTGTCATTATCTGCCTGTGGAAAAAGCCACTCTCCTTCTTTTATATAAGCCCCTTTAGGAAGCATGTAAGAAAATTCAGCTGATATGCAGAAGTGGTGACTCTCCATGTGTGACTAAAAAACCAAGAGAAGTTTGGATTTATTAAGAACTGCAGAAAACTTTTGAGGTGAGGCAGCTAGTGATGCCAATTGTGAAAACCCCCCTCCAAAACCAGCTGTGAGAGAGGCTACATAAAAGCTGTGGGAGAACATTAAACAGACATAAAACCTAATAGCAAATCTTTTTAATGCTTCTTTTCCTTAAAAATGTGGAAAAAAAAGTATTTCTATTTTTATGTGAATGCTGAAAAGGGCTTTTCTTGTGCCAGTTCTGCCTCTTTCATTCCTGCAAATGGCAAAGAAGAGAGATGGTTTTGTAAAACTCATTAATGGGTATGTCCTGAAGGGTTTGGTTCACATGATGGGGTTAATTATTGTCTTTTCTGTTCAGCTGCATAACAGGGAAAGAAGAGCTGCCTGGATGCTGCTCCTCCCCTCTGACTAGGTTGCAGACACAGGTAGCTCTGGCAGCAGCAGCATCAGGAAATGAGCTTTGCATCACAATTGTTCCTACCAGCAGCCCACCTGGTGGCACTGGGGCAGCAAAGTGAGGGGTGCCACTTACAGGCTCACCCCAGCCTCCAGTTTTATAGAAACCCAGGAGCCCTTCCAAGCCCAGTGTTCCTATACATCACTGCTTGTCATTCCTAGGAAGTCATGGTCACATGTAGGTGTCCTTCACAAAGGTACTCTCAAATCCTCTCTCAGTTGCTTCTCCTTTGGAACATTTAATAAAATCTTTTTCTAAGTACTTTCTTCATGGCAGAAACTGATAGTAGCATGCCTGTGCAGAGTGCAAATGATGCTGGTTTTCTTATTAGGATTATTTTCTGTCCTGATTCAATCAAGTTTTTTTTTTGGTTTTTTTTTTTTCCAAGTTCTTTTATATTCAGTTTGCATGTCTTGATTAGACTGTGATAATTTCCATGGCTGGAATCTCCAACGCGTGCTGTCAAGAAATTATAAATGGTAATGAATTCACTTAATCAGGACTTCAGGGGTACAATCAACATGGAATCTAGTCAATTAGAAATAAATCTTTTTAAAGCATTTCTGGTTCTCCAACAGTCTCATTTGAGGCCTTACATTACCTGGGACTGAATTAGAGACCTACACAGGCAGGTAGAAAATGCACTTTGTAAGAAATCACTGTAAAGGGGTATAAATGAGTCCAGAATGATGCTGCTGAAATTTGCTTGAATCTCCATTATAAACTAAGTTGCACAGCCACCAGCTGGAGAAAAGCTATGGTGCCTCCCAAGGTGTTCGCTAGCCCAGTGTCCCTGGCACTGCGGGTAGCTGCAGCCACTCTCTTTGGCCATTGCAGGCAGGAGGTATTGTGATGATTTATATAAAAGCTGTCATGAAGGAATTCCTTTCTGGATCCAGAACTGGATTAAACTGGATGAACTTTTCCATGTTTCAAGTTGGCTTTTCATACCTTGGCTGTTGTTTTGCTCACAAATACAATGTTGAGTCCAAGAAGGCATCTCAGTTTTTGGGTGCAAGTCGTATATCTGGGACAATGTGCTTGGTGCATTTCCTAAAACATTTTGTTGTTTTCCACCTTATTTGAATTGCAAATTTAGCTGCTTATATTCTTACTTAGTTTTTTTTTTTTAAACATCTGTTTAGAGTGGTTTAGAATTCTGGATCAATACATACTAAGCAGGTGAATTTTCAAACAATGTTGCTTTTACAACTAAGTGCATGCAATTCCTATAAGGATCTAATTTAATACTTCAAAGTTATTATTATTTTGCCATAAAATATATAAATATACATATTTATAAATATATAAACTATAGTTTCCACTGCAAAGAGTATTTAAAGAATGCCTTAGGAGCATTGTTGTCTATCTGTTGGAAAGCAGAAGTTCAAATAAATAGAGGCCATGCTAAAAGCAACTGTAGAAATGAACAGAGCCTGGAAAGTAGCTCTGTGGGGCTGTCAGGTCTGGGCCTAATTCCTTCTCTGGAAGAAGAACCTTTAAATAAAGGTCAGCCAGAATTGTTCTGGAAGCCTTGCAGGGGCTTAAAAGAAGCCACTTAAGAACTTATATTGCCACTGGGAATTAGCCTTTACTACAAAGTTCCCTGTGCTGGTTAACATTTATAAATACTTGCTATATTTCCCCAATTAATATGTTTGAATCATGTTTGTATCCATTCTAACCAATTTTACTGCTCCACCCTGTGCTAAGTCTTTACACTTGGTTCCTCTTCCTGCCAACAGATTCTGTTTTCTCATGTTGAAATCCTACTTCAGATGGTTTTCATGTTGAAATTCCTCTTCAGACATTCAAAAGCTTTTTCTACATCTGCTTCTCTGCCTGTCTTCCAGCCTTCCTCATTCAGCAGAAGTAGTTGCTTATCTCCCATTTAATTTGTACCTATTCCTTCCCATAATGTCTCTTTACATCTGCCTGGCTGAACTTCAGCCTTTCCATAGAGATACCATGACCAGCTGAATAGTTTACAGGGAAAATAAATCCTAAGTAGAAGAGACGGAGAACAAAGGAGAAATTTATCATCCAAAGCTGCTTGGTAACAAGCTCAAAAAACTACCCTGTATTTGCAGAATTAGGCTGCTTGTGTAGATTTTTTGTGTTCATCAGTGATAATGGTAAAGAATGTTTAAGAATACAAAAATAAAAAAAAATTACCTGCTTACAGACCCACTTTAATCATATGATGTTGGCATTTAAGACTCTAAATACCAAAAGTTAATGGGGCTTAACCTCTTCTTAGCAAGTCTGTGCAAATAGGTGTGAACAAGAGAATTCAGAAATAAGTGCCAGATTTGACAATTTCTTCACACAATTTTCTTCTTTGTTTACTTAAAAAATAAAAGGTGGGGTGAAGTTTTATTCTTGAGCCCTTTTGCAAAACAACGTGACACTTCTGCTGGTCACCCAACAAAAATTTCAAGGGCTGCATAAATCTGTCCTTTAGCAGGGCAGTGAAAACAATCTCCTGGTGGTGCTGATGAGAACCAATAGATATGACCGTTGATTTTGAATATTGATTTCCAATCAATAATTCAGTTTGGAAGCATGAGATGCCACACTGAGAAACAACAGCTTCAGAGAAAAGTACAGGAGGAATTTTTGCTCATCATTCTGGTACTGTAATGTTTGTGTCAGAACTCATCTTCTAAAATATTTATCTGGGTGTTACAGTTATTTAACATCACCAGGAAGTGAATTTAAGTGAGGGACTGCTGAATGGGGAATAAATCTGTAATCAGGAGGATGGTTGTCTCTATCTGGTGGAGCTGGGAGAACAAGGGAGCTCCAAGTGCCTTGTCTCCCTTGAGGTTTTGCTGTGGATTGTTTAGCATTCCTTGTGCATGTTCTGGCTTTTTTTTTTTCTTGCAGATATTTTCTTCTAGGTTTTGCCTTTGCCTGGCAGAGTTTTGTATCTGTGGCTTTCAGCCCTGCCCTGGTTGGAGTTGTGGAATTTGGGTGCTGATAACATTTCCATTGGGGTTAATCAGATGCCTGTGTTTGTGGACATCTCTTTCCTGTCACTTGGGCAGCGGTGTCTCAGATCCACTCTGTGCTGGCAAACATTAATGCTGACTTTCGATAAAGTGGTTCTGCCCTTTCAAGCCCTGGCAGTTCACTTCTGGTGCTGTGCCATCTTTCTCCTGCTGCTTCTGCAAACATTTGCATAGTGATCCAGTTCAGAGGCATGATGGATGTGGAAACTAACTTCCGAAACAAAACAAAACAAAAAAAAGCTAGAGTTCGACCTGGACCAGTGCTTTGTTTTGCTTCACTGTTTGTGTTAAAGCAGTTTGGGGACAAGGGTGGAATGCTCTGGGGTGAGAAGGAGGGTGGGCTTGCTTTTTGGGAGGCAATGCTGGTTTCTGCTAGCTTTGAAGTTGGGGTGCAGGGGGAGCTTGAACCCATCAAATTGCAAATTGTCCTTTGGAATTGGTCTTCAATTCAAATTTTCCTCTGACCTTTTTTGCCCAGCTGGGGAGGGGTGTAAAATGTATGGTGTACTGGGACTCAACCCCCAACCCCACCTTCAGCTCTGTCTGAAGTGCATTTTTGTTTTAATATTATAATTGGAAAAGAAAATGCTTGATCTTCTCCAGCATTTTAATTTAGTACCTTGTCAAGCTGGTTATTGAAGTTTATATGTATAATCCTGAATAAAGCCACAGAATCCAAGTATTGGGAGCTCTGGCAGGTTTTATACAGAAATCCCTTTCCTGAATAGTTTCCTTCAGAGTTAATGACTAAATACCTCTTTCTAGCAGTGACTGTTCCTCTCCCAGCAAACTTGTCTCCTAGTCTGGTTCATGGCATTACTCAACCCCTGACAATGCCCACTCTGTATCCCAGATATTCCCACAGGTAGGTTTGTAACTGGCCTCACAGCAGCAGTCTGGAGGGCTTCTCACTGCAGGCAACAGGGCTGCTATTGTGCAAATGAGTGGTTATATAAAAATAGATTGGTCTTGTCTTGACTAGGAGCCACTGACCCCTGAATTTGAAACCCTGCTGTGAGACCTGACCTTAGGGATCTTGGACAAGACATTTAGTGCTTGTGCCTCAGCTGTGTTTTAGGGACAAACAAAACCAGGAGGGTTTGGTACTTTGCAGGGTCAACAAAAACCACACAGAGCCATAAGTAAGCTGAAGACTTTAAAATATGGTTTTTATAATGGATTTATCTGATAATACATGGATGTTCCATGAAGATCCCCTGTCTGGTGTGTCTCTCTATTGGTGATATTTTAAACCCTTTCACATCAAGTTTACAATATTTAAGTTACAAATAAATATAAACATCTATACTTATTAAATTCCTTTTGTGTGATGTTCAACAACCTTAAGGCTCCAAAGAATAGATTAATCTATTGCTGCTCTTGGTTTTCCCCCTGCTGTTTCTCTTTGCACTCACTGGAGCACACCTTTCACCCTGAGAGTGAGCTCTGGGAGTTGAATTTTTTTCCTGTTTGATAACATGTGCACTGTTTAATTCCAGCCTTTTAAAATGTTCTTGTGTAGGGGTCTTCTTTTATTATTTTTTAGAGAAAAAGGAATTTGATGGTCATAGTTTGGACTATTTCCAACTCTCCTTAATGGTGTGGTGGCAGCAAATGGCAGAATAAGAAATTCCAGCAGATTTTGTGAAAGTTGTGGGCTGGACTGAGAAAAAACATCTAAAAATAACATTTGTAAAGGGAAGGCAGGAGTCTGAGCTCTTCTTCTTTCATCTGGCCAGCTGGTCTGAGAAACATCACCTGGCCATAGCCCCAGAGGCTGGGTGCACATCCTGCTGCTCGCTCCAAGCTAAAGGGCAAGGTGCTGGGGGAAAAGCCCTATAATAAGGGGAGCATAAAGCCATCCTTTCACTCTCTCATCTTCCTGCTCCCTTGTGGCCTTCCTGTGTCAAAAGGAATGTTTAACCAGCTACAGCTCAAGCTTGCTTTGCTTAGGGGATGTGCAGAGGACAGGACAGTGCCTGGAACTAGGGCATGCTCAGCACCTAGGAGTTGAGAAATGTGGACAGACAGCATGAGGTGGAACAAGCCCTGTTGGCGTGACAGTTTTCATTGTGTGTTTATTGCCAAGATGATAATGACATCTGTTTTTGTTCAATTACAGAGAATCTTGTCAGCACCTAGCACTTCTCTACACCAAAAGCAGTCACAAACCAAACACGATCAGTTTAACTGTAAGAATCCTATGATCTCTTATTTTTTAAATTTTTAATTTTTTTTTAAGAAAAGGAAAAAAGGCATCCCAGACAACCAGTATAAACCTAATCTATGTTTCAGCTGTATTGAACCAATGAATTGCCAGCTAGGAATTAGGAATCTGGGATGCAATATTTTCATGGGTTATACAAGTATTAATTAGTAAGCCAGGCAACTTGCCTTATTTTTCTGATGTAGTAAGTTTGGTTGTGGAAAAATCTTTTGGAATATCCTTGGGACAAAAAGTGAAATAGTTCCTAAAAGATAAGAGCTTCCCTGTGGGAGCTGTGATAGCCAGTGGCTCTGGTTAACGAATGGTGGGATCTTCCATCTCCACACAACTTGATCCAAACAAATTGCCAGTTGCTCCAGTATTGAAATAGTCTTGTTTAAAAAATGGTGTTTAAATGATCTGTTTCTCCACTGTCCCTGTGAGGCCCGTATTCTGTTCATTTTGCCACTGTGGATACAGACTTTCATTATCCTTTCTGTGGTTACTTGTGCATTATTTTCCAGAAGATTAGGTGTCTTGTGCCTTGTCTCCAAGGAGTTATTTGTCCCAGTACTCATTAAACTTAAAGGCTTGATTCCTGGGAGCTGGTTCTTTAGCTGGGGATTTTCCTTTCTTATTCTAGAACAAGATATTCCTGGGTAGTTTTTGCATGAAAATCTGCTTGCCAAACCTGGGGAATCCTTTTCCTCCTAACTCAACTCTTTTGATTTGGCTGCTGAATAACTGCAGTTTACTGCTCTCTGTTGAATCCACTGCCCTGGAATGTGTTGTACTCTCAGATGGCTTTAGGGACAGACAAACCATGTGATGGTCCTTGTCTTTCTGCCCACATTCACTGGCCTTTACCTCTTATACCCTTAAATACTGTGTATTGCCCTGCTGTATTTTGGGGTCACATGTTTTAGCAGTGGCGGATAAATAGAGAAACCACAGAAATGTTTATGCTTTTTATTGACTTAAGGTGCCTTGGAGAGCAGCATTAATCTACAGTTTACTGAAGCAGCAAAAAAATTAAATACTCCCTGCAGAGTTTTCCTTTGTAAATAGAGACTTGTATTAAGCTGCTGTGAACTGGCTTGCTTTCAGATTTCTGAATGCACTGGTTTTATCTTCATTAGTCGTTATAGCTGAAGGTAATAACACTGGAATTATGCTTCATCAGAAACAACAATAAGGCTTGATGATGTGGGGGTGTGATGTGGGAGTGCTTGTCCTTGACCTCCAGCCTCAGGCCTGACTTGCCAGTGCCCAGCCAACCCATGGACACCTTAAAATGGGAAATGTCAGTGGCAGCCTGACATTTCAGTGGTTCATGCTCTAGAGTCACTCCTGGGACAGTGACTGGGCAGTGAAGTGGGAATGACTTGAACTAAAATGTTAGGCACAGTGGTAAAAAAGGTTCTTTTATCCCCTGCTGCTGTTTGACTTTATTTACTTGGGCTGATCTGGCTGAGAGATCAATATAGAAAATATGTATTTCGGTACCTCAGTAGAGTTACCTGGTTTATGAGTGGTCAAGTCACTTTACCCTTCTGTGCTTCACTTTGGCTTTACTGTCTCTTTTTAAATGTGACCTGACAGTGGAATTACTTGATAGGGTCTTTATTTATTTTTCTTTTAATTGAGTTTTTTATTTTGCATTAAAAAGCAGAGGAATTGTCTTGGAAGATTACTCACAGGAAAAAAAGAAAAATAATACATAATACATCTTGGCCTCCTAAATCTGGAAAATGATATGATGTCCAAGCACTGCAGAGTTTATTATTGGTCTTTTCAGTTTTTTCTACTATAAATGTTTACCTCCATTTTTCTATAGAATAATGATTTTCATATCCTGGAGCAGCTTTGAGGTTGTGGCACAAAAAAAAAAAATTATTTTGCTTGTGTAGATGGAAAAGCCCAGAAGGAAAATGTTCTGCTCTTCTTAGTGTGAGACCCCTGATTACAAATATCTTTAGTCTGGAATAAGCATGACTTTCATTTTAGCCTAAGCTATTTCACAGATTAGAACTACTTCTAAACTGAGTATATATAATGGACAGATTTGGGTGGTGTTGGTTTAAAAAGATGTGTGGGCCACAAACACACAGCAGCATCTGTGTCTGTCTGGCTCCCTGTAGGTTTTCATTTTTTGCTTGGTTCCACTATTTGGGAATACTGACTTTTACGAAAGCCTCACCTGTGCAGATTCTTGATGTTAGTTTAGCATTTACATTCATTCTCTGAAATGTCTTTTCACTGGGAGGACGAAGCTTCAAAGCCAGACCTAGCTCTTAGTACAGTTTCCAGCAGTGCTGGTTAGCACAAGACTGGGTAATTATGCTGTTTTTCTGGATCCTTTGGGAGGTTAGGTGTGCCTGGGAAGGAAGGTCATATTCTTTTTTACTACTCTTTTTTCCTTCTCCTGTACTACTTCTTCTCTAGTAAATTGGTAGCTAGATTTATTTCCTTTACACTCTGACTACCCACATAATTGACAGAAAGAAATAAAAGGAGGATAAACCATAAAACTTCCTTGTTAAATCCATGTTATTTCCAAGAAGAAAAAAATGTATGGCTGATTCTTTTGAAGACTTGAACTGTAACTTATTTGTTTCTTTTTCTCCTTGTATTGGCAGGATAAAAAACTTTAACATGCCTCGTAGCCCTACATCAAGTGAAGATGAAATGGCACAAAGCTTCTCTGACTATTCTGTGGAGTCTGAATCAGACAGCTCCAAAGAAGAAACTATTTATGACACAATTAGAGCAACTGCAGAAAAGCCAAGCAGCAGAATGGAAGACAGTCAGAGCAACATTTTAGTGATTCGAATTATTATACCTGACTTGCAGCAAACGGTAAGACAGAGTGCAATGCAATTAAACAAAGTGAAATTAATGATTAGCTTTGCTGGCTTCAACCTGCAGTACATCTGTTATCTTTCTTACTTTCTTTTTTGATGTGTTGCAGACAAAATTAATGTTTTGTTTTAATGTCTATGCTTTGTACCCCAGTGGTTTATCTGACTGGCTGCCTCAACTAAAGGCACCATCCCTTCTAAGAGAATTTAGTGTGTTGACCTGATGAAAGCCATGTTCATAAATATTTCTCTCATCTGCATTCAGAGATTTTGGGTAAAAAAAAGACTTAGGAATCCATAACCTCATCAGAAGATGAAGATTGAATCAAAAAATCACATTTTAACTCTATGAAAGCCACATATATATATATATGTGTGTGTGTGTATATATATATATATGTATATATATGTATATATACATATATATGGCTTCTCTAGTTCCTCTTCTCATGAAATAGTTTGTGATTGGCACTAGACTGGGGTCCTGCAAGAGGTCATCAAATTCTCTCTCTTAACTATATTTGTTGTCTTTCTCTGGCAACCTGCCTCACAAAAGACATCCCTTTTAGAGAGTATGTGGCTTTTAGAGTGTAAAGATGAGAAAAAAGAAGGACAAATAAACCTTTCCTTCCTCCTTTGCTGCCTTTACTACAGGATGTCATTTCTGAACTTTCCAGCCAGAGAAACCAACACAAGTGCTATGATAGGAATAACAGTGTCATGCTGGAAAAGGTCTTGGGGAGAGACTGATTCCATCTAGAACCACAATTTGTATGAGTTTGTTATTAATTATCTGAATTACCCTGGGTCTCCTTGAATGCTGCTGTCAGGATTTTTAGTGGTGACACCAGCCTTTTGAATTCCAAGATGATTATAAAAACATATCCATTTTATGGATGTGAGCCACATACATCACTCTGTGCTGACATGGAAGACCTACATCATGCCCTGCTGCCATCAAAGATTTATTTCCAATGAAACCCTCCCTTTCTTCTTAATTAAGTTCATTTTTAGAATGATAGAGATGGGTTGGCTGCAGCCAGACAGGGGAAAGCTGTTTTGACAGTGTGCCCTCAGGAGTTATTCTGGAGCTCTTTTTCAATGCTCTTACCAGCTTGCTCTATCTGTGACCCTGTCAATGAATAGATCAATGAAAATGGAAAGGAAATATCAGCTTTTCTTGCTATGTTTACTCTGCTGTTAAAACCACAGGGATAGTAGTTTCCTCAAGTCCTGTTATTTAATTACTCTGCTTTTTAGATCAGTAATAAGTTACTAATTGACATTATCAAGACAAATTTAAAAATTAATTTTATAATTTGTTAATTTTTATTGCTTTCTTGTATTTTTTTTGTTTGTTTTCAATAAACTCTTCATGAAAATTAACTGAATTGTTTTAAGTGGTTCTAAAGCAGCTGATGTATTTCTTATTTAATTTATCAGCCCACAAACACTTTGTGCTGGAAAGTGAAACCTGGATTCAGGCTAGCATACAGAAATACTGGTGGATTAAATGTAGTGAAGAAAACTGGAGAAGACTTGAGTTTGAGTTGTACAGCTACAAGCCAGAACAAACACAGGCCCCATTTCCTGTATAATTATGATTAATTTAACATATGAGGTGTTTAAAATTAGGCTGTTTAATCAAAGAAGCATGAAATAACAAGATTTAGTTTTCTGCTTTTTTTGGTTTTTAGGGAGTATGATCAAGACTATATTTGATCTAAGGAAGACAAGTTTAGGGGTTTAGATAAAATTCAGCCCACTGGGAAGTTTTAAAGCCTTAGACAAACTCCAAGGGAATGAAGTTTGCTCATCTGTGGTACAAACTACCTTTATTTCACTGCAGGTGTGAGATAAGCACCAAGTACCAGGAGTAGGATGTGCTGCCATGGAAAATTTTATAAATTACATTGTAGGAAGTCTGTCTTGTAGCTCTTTTATTCTCATTTGCAACTTAGAAAACAATGTGAACCTTGACAAGTTCATACAGAGCCCTTAAGAACAATTGCTTTTCAGTTCTTAGATCAGTGGTTTTTTTTTTGGGGTTTTTTTTTTTTTTTTTTGTCTCCTTCTCAATTTGGGTGATAACCCACTTTACTGAAACACTACTTGGTGTTAATGGTAATTTTTTATTGCCTAAGTGCATGACCTGTATTCAATAAGTGTCATCCTTCTCATGGGAGGGTGGAGAATATTCAAATGAATGACTGAAAGATCTCCTGAGCTCAGTGAAATTCCTGAGTGAATGGAGAGTGTGGAAAGCTCTACACAATCTCAAGGAGCATGGGTAAAACAGGTGTATTATCTGGCATATATTATTTGGTCTGAATCCAGGCCCAGTCATATTGTATCCATTTCCTTTTCCAGCCTGTGTAGGAACAAATCCCAAGTGATGCTGCCTAAAAGTGAAATCAGTCTGGTTCTTCAGGAGCTGTTGTCAAGAAGCTCTCCTTTACCTTGTTATTCTGACAGGATAGTGTTCTGTGCTTAGAATTGCTCTTTGCCACAGACACTGACAACAGTTCTGTCAGCCAGTTGTTTTAAGGAATGTTTTCATAATTTTATTATCAACACAGGGTGCTTGTTCCACTCTTTTGTTTTACCCTGTACTTAAATGCTCCCTCTGGTTTATGTTTAAAGTCAAAATGCTCAGATCCATACATTTTATTAAATTCTGAGGCTGAGATGGGTTTGGGTCTGCTGAAGACTTCTCTGAGACACCTTCTGCCCATCTGTTTTGCTGCTCCACTGCAATAATGAGCATTTACTGATTCCTCCCTCCCCTGGGTTTTGCGGTTTTTAAAATTATATTGGACTTTCCATGCAAAGTCTTGTTTGGTAAGTGGCAGTTTGGTATAGCAACAGCTTAAATTGGAGCTACTTTTTGGTGTTCTGTTTCTGCATTGCTTTTTATACTTTTGTATCCTTTCTTTACTTTTTTATTATTTGCTGGGTTTTGGAATTAAGAATCTTTTCCTTTAGTGCTTTTGCTTCTCAGGTAAAATACTTTGGTTACTTTGTGCACTTTTTACCTTAAAAAAGTAGGAACCTGGTTGTGACAACTGCAGTTTGAGTCCCATTTTTCCTTGGGATGCCTCCAATTTCACTTGTTTCCAGATTGTGCTGCCTCACAGATACTCCAGGTTTTCTTTTGCAACTTTTCCCCAGTATTCTTCTGTATCCCACTTTGTGCCTGATTGTTCCTTGCTGCTTTCTGTTTGAAGATAAAACAAGGAAGAGCAGTTTGATAAGAGAAGCATTGTGCTGCTGGTACCTGTTCACATGCCCTTGACCTGTGCAGGTGATCTGCTGACAGCCTGGCCAGACTGGTTTTTCTGACCTGTCCCCTCATGAATTCTGTATTTCCTGAGTGCAGCCTGATGGAGAGCAGTGTTTCAGCAGAGAATCAAGCTGAACACAGCACAAACCAAAATGTGGGACTTGCTCCCTTTTCTTTCTGTGATGCCAAACTCTCATCTGTGTTTCCCACTCTTTGGCTGTCACATCTTTAATATCAACATCCCCCATTGAAAGGAATAATTCCTACTTTGATATCCTGGCAGTCATATTTTTGGAGGCAGCTGTACAAACCATTTTGTCATGTCCCTCAGTCACAGCACAGTTTGTGTGATTGGCAGCTGAGCAGAAAGATGTTTGCTGATTGATTTTAAGCAGATAAATACTATCCCTCAGACATTCTGTATCATAAGCATTATTCCTACTGAATTAATATCTTCCCTTCAGCTGAGGGAGTTGTATTTTCCCTCGTTTCCCATCCTGCCCTTCACTCAGTGACTTGCTCTCACCAGTGTCCAGGAATGCAATATTATAATTGACCATATCTCCTGTGATCCATGGAGCTTTCACATCCCAAACACAGGCTTTGCATCTCAGCAGCCAGTGCTGATGTGCTGTCTTGCTGCTACACATGCATTTTGAGGGACCTGCTGTGGTTTTGACAGTGACTTTGAGCCACTCAGGTTTTTGCGGGTTTTTTTTGGCTGTTCTTTGTGGGTTTTTTACAGTGAATGTATCTGTCAGTGCAACACATCTTTGCTTCGTGTGTTTCTGTAGTTCCTTGTCACTAAATGATCCCTATTCTTTAATTTTTTTTTCTTGTCTAATTGAAGATTAGAAAAAGTTGTCCATTTTTTTTTTTGACTCTGCTGCTGCCTCCTTTCCTTGTGGTCACCATGCCATGTGCGTCTAATGAATTGTTCCTTATTTCATAACTAGAGCAGCCTGTGTGTAGGTCCTGCTGTGATTGAGCTGATGTTTCCTCAGGATACAGTGTGGCAGTAAGTAATTACTCGTCTGCAGGACAGAGGTGATGGCTGTGGTGCTCCCTGCCTGGCGGGCTGCCAGGAGGACACAGAAGCAGCACAGTGGAGTTGTTCCAGGGACAGGCTGATGGAAAATGCACCTTATGCAGCATCTGAGTGCTCCTTTTTATCCTCTTGGTGAGCACCTGCCTCTGAGAAGGTGGTAACAGCTCCACTTCTATGCTGCTTGCCTTCATGGAAAGCATAAATAATCACTTTTCACACTAGTTTCAATATTCTCAGCCTGAAACATTTTGTTAGCAAAAAATACTCAAGTTATCAATTTACTTTTTGCATAACTGATCTTATTTCATTCTAAATTCCTAACAGAATCAGCCTTTTTTACAATAAGCCCCTTTTTGTTTCTTATCAATCACTAGGAGAGCTGGAGCTCTCACTGAATTAGTTTGTGAAATATTTGCCTGCCATCAAGAACAGAGAGAACACAAGAACAGACTGAACAAAATCGAACATGTTGGATTCTCCAGGTGCATTAAAAACCAGCAGACTTAATTAAACTGTGATCAAAAGTAACTGCTTTGTATTTTTAAAATCAAAACAGTGTCATACAAGTCCAAAATTGATTAATTTCATGTAAGAAAGATTTTCCTTGGAGGAAAAGAAATACATGTAATTTCAAAATTATCTTCCCATTTGAATAACACTCACGGAAGTCTTTCAGAATGTGTGGATAATGTTAAAAGTTAAGCTCATTGCCCATCTTGTAACTGACAGTTTTGCTGGGAAGTGCTGATATTTGAGTCTGAATCTTGTATTGAAGTTTGAATCCATGTAGGAGTCATGGGGCAAGTGAGGTTCAGAGGGAACACAGGGATTTCAAACAGATTGGCCTTGTTGCTAAGCCAATACTGTAACTACTGGGATGTTTGGGAACGAAAATACTTGTTACAATCTACTTTGAATTCCTCTCTCCTCCCCTTCAGCATATAAACCCCCCCCAAAAATTTTCACAAAGCATCTTGAAAAATAAAATAAGTGGGGGAAATGAAAGCTGCTTCTTAGCCAGCCTTACTTGTGACAAAGTCTGATAGTTCATTTTATATTGAAGACTGTAAAGGATTAAAGAAGAAAAACAGCATTGTGTGTTCAGGATGCACATCAGAGGCACCAATCTGCTTTTTAGGCATTGCCATCTGCTGGTCCTTTGGAACCAGTGACTGCAGTGCAGGCAAAATCCCTAAACTCCTCAAGCCCCTATATTCCAGCCTGGTAAGAAGCAGAGAACTGCAAAAGTTTGTCAAGGCTTTCAAGTAATTTGCTTCATGTTGTACCATTTCTCCCATAAACTTGCCCTCAGATAAATGTAGCTAAAAGGGAAGTAGAATTCTTGCCTGAATACCATTTTTTTGTGAAATCAAAAAAAATATCTAGTATCTTCTGATATCAGAACAGCCAAGAATCAAGTGGATAGTTAAACACCTTGTAACATCCCTTTTGAACAGGTTTTCCATGAAGGTGCTCTCTCTCTGAGGAAGAATATGTGTGTTCCTTGAGGTTTGTGGAATAACTTGAAATGTCCTGTGTTTTTACACTGCTTGTGCATTAGGTGTTATCATTGCACATATGAAATAGAGTTCTTAGCTTATTTCACTAATTGGGTTCCTTAAAATAACTTCTCTTTGCAGAAATGCATTCGATTTAACCCAGAAGCTTCAGTGTGGGTTGCAAAACAGCGGATTTTGTGCACTTTGAACCAGAGTTTGAAAGATGTCCTGAATTATGGATTGTTCCAGCCTGAAAGCAATGGGAGAGACGGGAAGTTTTTGGATGAGGAGAGACTTCTGAGGGAATACCCACAGCCAGTCAATAAAGGAGTTCCTTCACTTGAGGTATTTCTAGATCTAACATCTAAAGCATTTCTATTCTGATGCAAACTGTGCAGAAAGCTGCTATTTGAGATGTCTGCATGCACCTGAATTACATCTGGAAAATGCTGTCTGAGCTTGAACCCTTGTTCACCGAAGTGCTGGCATTCCCTGCTCATGGAGCTGGTCCATCCCCAAAAAGTTGTAAGGAGTCAGCCCTTCTGGGACAGTGGATTTTGGCGTTTTCCTTTGCTGAGGACACAGGATATGTATCTTATTTAGTTATTTAATGAAGAAATTGAAGCTCCTAGGTGAAGCTGTTGGATCTGTGATGAGGATTGCAATAGCAGTGTAGTAGTTCCTGGATAACCAGCCTTTGTTTTCTCCCAAAGAGAACTTTCTGTCTCAGTGAAGCCTTTTTAAATCCCCATCTAGTTCCATCTGTGCCATCCTTCAGAGTGCACAGGTTGCCTCTCTCTGCCTCCTGGAAGAGCAGTAAAAGAGGAAAGGGTGTGTACTGGGATTTCCCCTTTCTGTGTTCCTGCAGAGGCTCTGCAGTTGAGGATAAGCTGGGCAGAACTTTTATGGCACTGGACAAACTTGGAGCAGAGCCAGAACATGGAATATAGCAGCAAACTGGGGCATGAAACTGGCATTTAATTAATTTTGATATTGCCTGTATGGTGGCAGATCAGCCATTAATAATGTGTGGTTAATAGATTTACTCCACTATAACATAAATCCAGGAGAAAAGAATCAAGGTCCTAAGAAGGCTTCAGGTCTTCCGTTTTCCAGGAATTTATTTCAGAGTTTCAGTCACTGATGACCACTTACAGCTGTAAGGAAATTAAACAGCCACTTTATTTTGTTTCTGTCATTTTTAATGAGTGTTGACTACAGCAATTGAGGCGTTAAAAGTGACTTTGGAAAGCTGGTATCAAAGCCTCATTTAGTGCAGTACCTTGTGTAACAGACAGGTTGCATTCCTGGAATTCCATGGGACAATGAGAGAATAGTAAATTATAGCTGTGAAAACCCCCATGACTTTTGCTACAGATCTTGCTACTGCAACCAAGTTGCTCAGGATAAAATTTGACTGAGTTTCAGCCAAAAAGAAAGGTTATCCTCAGAATCTCATTCACAAAACCAGTCCTGTTCAACATCAGGAGAACTATTCCCATGTGCCAGTTTCTCTTATATTGACTAAGGGATTCTCAGGCATCCTTTTTTTTTTTGTTTTTATATTTCAGAAATGCTAAGCTGCGATTTTGAAATTAATGGTTTTTTATTTAACATGCCTTCCCAGCTTTCTGCCTGAGACTATAAAGGAAAATGCACAGTAATCCTTGGGGAAAAGTGCTATTCATATATTTCTTGCTTATTTCTGTAGATTCTAGAGGCTGATCTCATTTCTCATACACCTCCACTGATCTCAATGTATTCATACAAGATATGAATTTTGCTTAAATGATGTAAAACTATATGAAATGCTGAACCTATTTCTAAAATTTAAAAAATTTTACCTAAATATACCATCACAGTGTATGATACTTCCTGATAAGGTCAGAAAATGATATTATGAGTTTTAAGTTTTTAAGTTTTAAAATGTCTTTTTTTCTGTCTTCAGTTTCGCTACAAGAAAAGAGTATACAGACAGTTCAACCTCGATGAAAAGCATCTGGCCAAGCTTCATACCAAGGTATCCCAATTTCCTGCAGGAGTTAGAAATTACTTACAGTGGTGTTGACATGAGTTGATAGAATACTTCACTTTTAGTCAAAATGTTATTTTTTAAATCAGAGGATGATGCATTTTTTGCTCTTTGTTTCAGGCCAATTTGAAAAAATTTATGGATCATGTCCACCATCTCTCTGTGGAAAAAATGACCAAGATGTTGGACCGAGGACTGGACCCAAACTATCACGACTTAGAAAGTGGAGGTCAGAATAACGAAACTAAGCAGCATAGAGGAGTACCTTGAATTAGTCAAATTGATTAACAGGGTGAATCTCATACATTCCTTCACAACTCTGAGCCAGTGGAATCTGTAGGGCTTTGCTGTCCAAAAGAGATAATTGATAATAGATGATTTTATGCTTTTTACAGTATTTTAAATTTTTTAAATTAAGAAACTCCAATTTATTTTATAATTGTTCTCACCTTTTTCCAAGTAAATCCTATTCTCTTCCTTAGAAACACCCCTAACTTTGGCAGCTCAGCTTGACAATACAGTAGAAGTGATAAAAGCCCTGAAAAATGGAGGAGCACATTTAGACTTCAGAGCCAAAGATGGAATGACAGCTCTGCACAAAGCAGCCAGAGCCAAGAACCAAGTAGCCCTCAAGGTAAATGCTTTCAGGACCAAATTATCTTGTTTTAAAAAATGCATAAAGGAGATTGTTTTCAGTTAATTACTGTATTGTCCCCCGTAGATCCTTTAAGATAGGCTTGTGGCTTGTGCCTGTGGCTTTCAAATCTTAGCATTTGCTTTCAATAAAGAGCTTTTTAATTTCTGATTTATCTTTTCCTGGTAGGAAGAAAAATGGTGAAATTTAAGCTTATTCATTGATACACTGAGATCTGTCTGAGGAAATAGGAATAGCATTATTGCCACTTAACTCTTTGAAAGCAGCTTCCAGTGGCATGGATTGCACATTATGCATTAACAGTGTCTTCTGTTTTCTTTTGTATTTTAACAGGTATTCTTAAATCACTCTGATGGTCTAGATTATGTCTTAGGTTTATGGGTTTTGCTTATTCCCTTTTGACAGGTACTCAAATTGCATGATATTTTTCATAAAGCACCTAGGAACCGAAGAGGTGAATGTGTTACAAAGGTGATGCATTTACATTTTCAGAGCTGACATTTCTGAACTGAGTGAGAGGATGGAAACTGGACATTGCCACTCCTTCTTTCTGTGCCATCCCCATAGATTTCTTTAGATCTTAATTCTTCCAAGGTCATTTATTGCTTAACTTAGTCTGTGCTGTGGCCCACACTTAGCAGCTGATAAATAGGTGAGCAAAAAATGTTATGTCAATGATCAACCTTATACATACTTTTTCAGGTAAAGACCCTTTATATGGAAGTCCCTCCCAAATCTATTTTTCACAGTCTGTGATTGCTTTCAGACCCTTTTAGAGCTGGGAGCATCTCCCAACTACAAGGACAGCTGTGGCCTGACCCCGCTGTACCACACAGCCGTGGTGGGAGGGGACCCTTTCTGCTGTGAGCTCTTACTCCATGAACATGCTACTGTCAGCTGCAAGGATGAAAATGGATGGCAAGAAATTCATCAGGTAGGAAAGATTTGCTTTTTTTTGCAGTTGGACTTGCATAAGGAAATGTGCCATGGTTGTTCTAGGGTTAAGCGCTATTTTGAAGTCCCTGCACGTTCAAGTATGACATTTCTTCCTTTTTCTACCTGCTTTTTCTACTTATTTTTATTTATTTACTTTGCATCCTGCTGTGGTGACTTAGAAGTAGAAAACTGTTTCAGTGGTGTTCCATAACTTTGAAATCCTCTGGTTACTTGCTGCAGAAATTGCCCTTGTCATATTTATGCTGTGCATTCTTGGAAGTTTAGATTCCTGTTTGTGGCACTTTAGTAGGAAAATGTAGCTCTTTCTTTTGGTTAGATGACAGTGTCAGAGTCCTTGGTAATGCTCCGTCTGTGTTTGTCAGGGTGCTTTCCCCTTGTCTCTGCTGAACTTTACAGGAAGGTTTGGGATGAGGACCCTGCTGCTAGGGTCCATCAGCCTCTCATTGTCCTCTTCAGAAATGCCCGAATGTTATCCAGCAGTTGTGTAAAAATGCTTTATTGGTTTCCCTTTGCACAGTCATAAAATCAGTAATATATGAAGTTCAAAGATTCTAGCAGTCCCAATGTCATTGCTGCTGCTTTGTCATGTCTTTGTATGGATGAGTTTGGAAAACTACAAAAATTGGAACTGCTGTGGTATGAGATAAATAAAGATACAAGTAATCAACGGGTTTGTCTCATCTAGACTGAATTAATTTTCTGTGCACTAAATTCTTTAGTACACAGGTTTTGTTTTTGTTTGTTTTTTTTTTTTTTTGGAAAGAAATGGGAGGCAGCTTTGGCTCCCATATTTGGGCAGGAATCAGAGCTTTTGCACTAAGTGGGTTTAGGTCAAGGTGGTTTGGATTCATCCATACAGTAGGAGAAAAGAAAGGCATTATTTTTTTACCATATTTTCTGAGGATATGGAGGAAATGGATTGTCTGGATCAAAGTATTGCCCTGTCTGGACTCCATAAAAATACAGAGAAAATGTCCCTCTTTTCAAACACCCAGCCTCATACACAAAAGCATAATGAAGTAGAGCTTTCCAAACTCCCTGTTCATTGTAGTCTTAAATAAATCAATGTTTACATCTGAGTTAGGAACACTCTGTTTTGACTAATCAATAATTCAATCATTCCTCAATGAAGTAAGAAGGATTTAATTTGTGCACTGAGCAGTCCACTTAACTTTTCTCTTCTGAATTGTAGATCCAAGCTAGGTGTGTCAGTCTGTACATCCCACTGAATTCAGGAGTGATGAGGTACCTCAGAAAGACTGAATGGATTTCTATACCTGTATCTCTTACCTTAAATTCTGATTTATATAGGAATGATGCTGATCTAAGATACCACAAAGTTCAAAATATTAGGAATTGGGAGGTGCTTGGTCAGTGGGCCATAGAGGAGAAGGAAATAAAGTAAAAGAGGTCATGGGCTAGAATTACTGTGATTTTAAAGCTTATTTGCTAATCAGCAAAGTTTCTAATTTCTATGAATCTTCTTCATAGAGGCTTATTTCCAAAAATCCACAGTCTAACCTTTTATATGTGTTACAGATAAAGTAACTCTTGAAGATTTCCCCTTTTTGGAGCAGTGTCCTGTGTATGTTGTGTGTCTGCTTGACATCACAGAACCAAGGGAATTTACTTGGATTTTGGCCAGATTTTCCTTCTAAGGCCCGGCTCTGGCAATCTGATAATCTTCAGTGCCATCTGGTGGACAGCATTCCAGAGTGTAGCAGGACAAAATATTTGTCACATTTGAGTAATGAACATTACTGGATAAAAAGTTCCAAAGGCAGTATTTTCTTGATCGTTTAGGCTGCCATTCCCAAAATAATCAGATGGTTAAACTCAAGCACAGGACTACTGTACCTGAAGTACCCACATTGGAGTTGGTGCAGGAATGCCCATCCAGGTGTCTGTGCTCCCATGACAGAACCAGGCGTAGTTCTAAAAATTAGACCCTCAGTAAAACCAGCACTTTCTCTGCTGAAAATCTTGCCTAGGCTTTGGTGTAATAACCAAAATATTGCTGCATCCCTACCCAGGCTTGCAGGTATGGACACGTCCAACACCTGGAGCACCTCCTGTTCTACGGCGCCGACATGTGCGCACAGAACGCCTCAGGGAACACGGCCCTGCACATCTGTGCCCTCTACAACCAGGTGAGAGGCCCTGCCCTGTCAGCAGCCCTGCTGGCCCCCTGCAGGGACAGAAATATCCCCAGCAGGAGCTGGGAGCTCACAGATGGGTTAGCTTGGATGGGAACGTGAAGATCATCCAGTTCCAATCCCCTTCCACTACACCTTATTGAGCCAATCACCATCCAGTCTAAGCCTTGAACATACCAGTGATGGGCCATCCACAACTTCCCCAGGGCCTCACCACTCTCTCAGGGAGGAATTCTTTCCCAATGTCTGATCTAAACCTGCTCTTTTTCAATTTGAAGCCTTTTCCCTTCATCCTATCACTACATTATTTTACAAGTAATGAAGTGCTGCAGGTTTTAAAAAGTGGTCTTAGAAACTGGAAAGAACATAATTAAAATTATTTTATTAGTGTTTCATTCACTGATTACAAATAAGGCTGCTCAGTGTAGATAGCAAGAGTATGAATATTAAAAAATAAAATGTTATGCTTTATCAGCTTTTTGGGGTTTGATTAATATCTAAATATTTGTTTCCTATACAGAATTTATTGCTAATACTCTATAATTTAATTTGGATTTGAATAAAAAAGAGTTGTAAAATACTATGGAAATGTCTCTATACAGAAGATACTGAATTCTTTGCTGTTTACAACTTGTGTAGTCATTTACAAGTAGTAGAACCTTTTGATTTGATAGCATTTTATACTGTCTTTGCAGGGATGGGATGGGGAGGGGATGAGTTTTACAACTATGTTAAAATTCAATATGTAGAATATTACACTGAATTTGGAAAGCATGAGATGTGACCGTAAACAGTGAAACAGCTGTTAAAATATCTGCTTCTTAATTGCCATCTTAGTTTTTTTTCTAAAGTCTTGTCAAGACAGATTCCTCAATTAGGTCTAAAATGCCCTCATCTTAAAAAATAATTTGGGAATAATCTGACCGTATGCTTTTAGCAGAGGTTATGCAGTATGAGGTAGGAATTGGAGTAGTCCTGTACAATGACAGTATTTTTTTTATGCAAAGATGTGTTTTCCTGACCTCAGTTATTCTACAGGAGACTTAAAGACTCTAATTGAAACTGCATGTACAAATTTTCAAATATTTACACAGTCACTAAACTTGGCTTGGTGAATGGAATGTTAAGATCTTCTGCCTGCACTGTCGTCATTCTGTTTTCCTTCACCCAGTGTATGTGGAAATACAAAGTTTCCCTTGGGATGCTGTTAGCCTTAACCTGTGCTGATTTTGCCAGTGGCTTTTTTAATGGAAAGTTGTTATTAGTTCATGTGGAAGGAATGGTGCTGCCTTTTCCAGCTGGATAGGAAGGACACCAGTATCCTTGTTACCTCCAGATTCCTGTAGATGGAGTCGTTACCCATTTGATCTGCCCTTCCAGTCTTCCCTGGGGAATTGGCTGACTTTCTGAAGTTGGTAAATTTGTTTTCCTGGATGTCAGCGAAGTCCTGATTTGAATAAACCTTGGTTTTAAAAGTTACTCCATGGCCATGCAGTAAGTCTGTTTTTTGCTGGGATGAAATGTGCCCTCCTTCACTGGGAGGATTGGATCTGAGATGAAAGCTGTTGTAGTATTAAAATTGAATATAATCTGACAGATGGGGAGGAAACAAAAAGGAGCAAATGTGAAGTTAAGAATGCTCCTGTTTGTTTCAAAAGACTAAAACAAACAAACAAACAAATGCAGTACTTAACCCAAATACATTTTCTTGGATTTTTTAAAGATGTTGAACGGCTCTTTGACAGCTTTTGGCAAATCTTTTTTCTAATCACAACCTTTTATTTAAGAAGTCCCTTTGCATGTTTTTGTTACACTGGAGACAGCTTAGTTAAATTTGTAGAGAGTTTTTGAATGTATCATTCTTTTGATGCTGTAATGTTGGGTGATTCTGAGAAAAAATTTAATAATCACCCAATAAATACAGTATGTTTTTCAATATAATTGTTTATATCCTCAAGTTCTTGATTAAAACTGGGCATTGATCAATTATTTAGAGATAGAGAAAATGCAACTAAAGTGCAGATTGAAGTGCAAGCAAGTGAAGCAGTTAATTGTATAGCATTAAAAATTATAATCAAGGAGGTAATTTTAAATTACGATCTTGATTCATTCTGTTGTTTTTCAGTTGAGGAAAATGTAGGGTAACCTCCTTTCATGATACATTTAGGGCAGCCTTGTGATGGGGAGACTTAGTGAGACCAAGAATCCACAGTAAGAAATTAGAAAACACAATGACAGAAATGATTTTCAATCATAATTTCTGCAAATTAACCTGTGACTCAGAATCTAGTAAATAAGCTTTGTTTCTATCACTAAAATACCTAAATTATGCACTTTGTCTTCTCTGACTGCAAATTTGCTGTTCAAAGTGTAAGGTAGCCCATCCAAATACCTCATTAGGTAGAACTCCATTGCACAACATATCAAGACAACATAGAAAGCACAACAAAATTAAGAACAATATTTGTGATGAGGAAATATAAAACCCTTTTGAAATGTGAATTGATTTGCATAAGGATCTAAGATGAACATTAAAGATGACAAAAAAATAACAGAGTCCATACAGGAATCATCAAAAATTCTGAGAATCCACTCAGAACCTCCAAGAATTTATACCAGATTGTGGTCAGTCATATTTGACAGCCATGGAGAGCAATGATTTAACCAATGTACTGTATTTACCAAAATAAATTGTTTTTAAGGAATTTTCTTTGCAGATTTTCTCAGTTTGGAGGGTCTGAAGCCAAATTTTCCTCCTTGCGCTGTAACTGCTAGCATTTTTTAGGGGAAAGAGAGGCAATAAGGCTGGTCAGTGCAGTATGTATAGGCAGATCAAATAATTTCATGTGTACTAAAAAAAAAAAAGTCATACTTTTAATGTTGAGGATAGGTTGAAAAAAGGTGTCCAACAAAATAAGTGGTAAAACTGCTTTGTTAAACTTTTAGCAGGAGGGAAGGATATAATTCATCCCAGTTCTGTGAACAGTACTGTTTTTACTACAAAATAGGCAAAAAACCCCATATGGGAATCAAATTTGTGCAAAATTTGTTTTGTCAAATATGGAATTTTATCAGTACAGTTGCTTAAAAATTTAATAAGGCATTTACTACTTGTATTCCTGCATGTCTCTTTACAACTTGCCTAGTGTTTCTAATACACTGCAAAGCACCTGAAGGCCTGTCATTTTTAAAAAGCTGTTTTAACAATGTAAGTTCTCAGATAATTTATTTAGTTTATTTTTTAATTATGAAAATATAAACCAAACACCTCATAACCTCTTAGCAATCACAGTCTCTTTAGTGCCAAAGGATTTTTATGAACAAGTTTCCTTTTCCATTATTTTCAGGAGAGCTGTGCAAGGGTGCTGCTGTTCCGGGGAGCCAACAAGGAGATCAAGAATTACAACAGCCAGTCACCATTTCAGGTACAAAAGGGAATACCTCTTCCCCCTGAAATATTGGGAAGAAAACATCACATGAGCTTAGGTTTGGGGAGGAGTCACACCACACAAGTCTGAACGCAGATGTGGAGGCAGTGAGTGAAAACTTTGGCTTTTATGTAATTCACTAAGTGAAGATGTCCTGGAATACTTAGGAATGAGAGGAGCACACCCTCTGGTGACATTGTTAATGAGTTTGAGAATTCTGTGAGCTGTTCGTGACAAAAGATGACATCCTTGGTGTTCTGCAGTCAGATGTGCCTTGTTCTGAGGTGATCTCCAGTCTCATGTAAGACAGGTCCAAGATCCATGTAAGTGTGGTCCAGGGATTGTCTTGGTTTGCTTGGCCCCTCTTGATTTAGCCAAAAAGAAGCTCTTCCTTCCTTGGATGTGAGGCCAAGGAGCTGGGCTAAGTTTCAGGGATGGGATTGATTTAGTCCACTGTCAGCATTAGAGACTGAAGCTGCTATCTCCAAAAGAAAATGGAAGTCTTGCTTTGGATTAGTCAAAATTTTCCCCCCATTTTCTGATATTAAAGCACTTGCAGTAAGCTTAATTAAAAATCCAAATGGAAGAGAATTTTTTGTCCAAAGGGTTGTCAGGTATGGCTGACAACCTCAAGTCCTTATTTCTGAAGCAGGCTTAATTAGCCTGGACGTCAGAGAAACATTCCTAAGGCAACGTGACTTGTGAGAAATAGGGATGGAAAAACTGTAATATTAAAAAAAAAACAAGTTACAAAGATTAGTGCTTCTGGAGGAATGATGGCACAGTATTATTAACAGGAACTGTGCTGTGGTGAAACAGGGTGGGGCCTTTTCCCCAAACCAAGGAGTTTTTAATCTAAAAAGAAATCTGGATTTATCTTTCCTTGGTGTGTCTTCCCCATTACCTTTTTGACCCACTTTGGGTAATGCTGGCAGAGGTTTCAAGGAACAATGCTTTGACAAATGAAACAGTTAGAATTTTTGCTGGACCCATGTGGGTCTCTGAGTTAACTCCTCTAAGTTTATTAGTAGTTAGAGAGCTTTAAAAAAAAAATCTCAGCCAAATATTTCTGTATCAGTTTAATTCCCTACATATTTTGAAGGTTTTCTGGGCCTAAATTGTGCATCTCATAATCTTAAGAGTTCTGCATGCAAATCCCAGCCAGACTGTTTACTTTTGGGACCATTTTCCTCAAACTTGGGAAACAATGCATTAATAATTGAATTTTAGGCACCATTTTCAGACTGATAATAATTTCCCATCTAAATACATGCTAAGCAAAAATTCATGAAGTACTGGCTAATACTTTACTCTGCACTTCAAAATTATGAAGTGATCAAGAAATGGAGCAAGAGAAAATGCTAATTATTGGAGGGATGTGTTCCAGGGTAATCTCTTGGATTATTGTGTTTCTTTGTCTTCAAGGTTAACTTTCCTTTTCAGTTTAGGATGTTTTTGGGGAGGGTAAATGTCACACAGAAGAGTTTTCATTTGTCTTCCTCTTCGTGCTAACAGCTCCAATATTCTTGTTCTTGTCCTTAGAAGAGGAAAAGGTGTAGGTAATGCAGAAAAAGTTCTGGAAAAAGTGGAGTGAGTAGAGGAGACCCTGATGCCAGCACTGCAATGAAGCAGGCTTAGAATTAATTTTTTGCCATCTGTCTGTTGCTGACCCAGTCAATCAAACACCAGAAGTGGAGCTGTTATAAAATTATGCAGAATCCCCTTGAGTTAATAGGATTTTGCATACTAAAAATGTTTGCTCATGTAATCAGCAGGCAGAAACATTGAGGCATCTCATATGTACATAATGAGAATAGTTGAAGCTGCAGCATCTATTCCTTTGAGTCACCTTCATTATGTACCTTTCTCAACAACATTAAAAGGATGATTTACTGGAGTTGCTGCTCGGAAAATTGATGATATGAAAGCTGTGCTATTCTGTAGAACCACAGGATCCAGACATTTGTGGAGAAATTTGTATCCTGTTTTCTTTTGAAACAAAGAAAATGAAAATCAAACAAAGATGAAAATTAGTGGCAGAGTTTGTATCAGGCATCAATGTCCAATGAATGTGGTGCAGTTTTGCCACACGTGCTCACTTCTCACCAAATCACAGGGCTTGTTATAAATACACTAGATTGCAGGAAGTAAAAATAATCTGGGCTGAATTCTGTGCCACTCAATTCAGGGACCCCACACCATGCCCACCTGGGATCTGGGTTTCCTTTTTGCCTTTTCAGTGTCCAGTAGAGTTAGCATTGGAATGGCATTGCCAGGTGCTGAGGACACAAAAAAGCTTGGCTGTATTTCCCAGTTAAGCATCAAGCACTGTATTAGCTGCCTTTGCAGGGGTGTGTTTCATCCTGACCTATTCCTGGGTTGCATAGAGTCAGCAATTGGTATTGGGTACAGCTGATGTCACCCATTGCTGAAAGCCTACAGAACATGGGGTCAGCAGAAATTTTCCTGTATTTTATATATAGCAATCTGATGTGAGATGAAACCTGTGCCACATTGTTATATTATATTGTCAGTTCTGTTTATTAATCACTTACTCAGCCCATCTTAGCTGGGCCATCTAAGTAACTTAGATGCTATTTTATTAGTAAAACTTCCAGAAACAGTCTTTCAGAAAAGCCATGGTATCCCATCACTGTCCACAGCTACTTGGTTTTCCATACATTTCTTCTGCTTCTAGGTTAATGTAAAATAATTCATTGCCTATCTAGCAAGTATTAATCCAATAGCTCAGAAATCTGAGTTTTGCAGTGTTTACAAACTGTTGAAATGAAGTGTAAGTTAATCATACACCTTGTATATCAAGTCTTTCTCTTTTAGTGATCAGCATCTCCATATGAGTAATTCAAATGGGCAATAAGACAATATTTTAGCTAATAGGAGTAATAATTAGTTAGTGTTTTTAGAACAAATGTGTTTCAAAGTACAGAAGAGCTATTCTGAAGTGGCATTTAGTGCCACCTTTTAAGGTCAGAGTTGTACCTGAGAATGGTTTGTGTCTCAGGTGTCCCTAATGATTTGCTTTTGCTGTCCCGGACTAGCCTGAATAATCCATGTGCCTACATCCCATGGATTTCAGGAGGAACAACAATTTTCCAGCTCCACTGCAGGTAGAGCTTCACTGCTCCTTTCAGTGTGTTGGCCCTGCCTCTATTTTTAATTGCTCACTTCTTTTTTTTTTTTTTTTTTTTTTTTTGCCAGGTTTGAATCATTTGAACTGAAATTTTTCATGCCTGCATTCTCTGTTATTTGGAAAAACAAAATGATTCAGCTCTTTTGGAGTCTGGGCAAGGGAAAACATGTGTTGTTTTCCTAACAGTGAAAAACTCTGCTGACCCAGCCCTCCTTGTACTCTCTCCCCCGTTGTGTTATGTTGTGGTGTTTAGTTTTATTTTCTTTAATTGTCCTGTGTGCTTCTTCCCATGTTAATAACCTGGCAGTGGGAACTTGTTTCCAGACTGACTCAGGCACAGGGGCTCCAAAACCAGGAGTAGGAACTAAACTCATGGATTTGGAAGCTAAGCTGGCTGGAGGGAACACAGACACAACTGGGTATATCCAGCACCTCTCTAGAATGGATTCCCAAAGCCCGGTTTAGATTTAGATTGTTGGCATTTTTAATTTCCCTCTTTTGAATGAAATTTACAGGCGAAGGACACAAAGTCCTTCTCCATTTTTTTTTTTCTTGTCATTGACTTTTTTTTTTTTTTGAAAAGCTGTAAAAGCTAATTTTAAACCCAAAATCTTTATCAGGTACCTGAGAAAGGTATCTTCACAAATTTAAAATAATGCCTTCTGTCATGATGTTCAAGTAGGGAACCATTGTGTCCATGGAGCATATGAATTACAGAAAGACTTTGCTTTTTCTGTGTATTTATTTCCATCCTAATTCCTTTCCTGAAGCACCCGTGTGAACAATGAATCACTGTATATTGGGTATAGTTGGCAAAAAATACAGCTATGAGCTCATGATGCATTCTGCCTTTAGTAAGACTTCAAGCTTTTTCCAGCCTTTTCCTGATTTCAGTCAAATAATGGAACTTATTCATATTTAGAAAAAAAAAATCTATACAAGTGACCATTCCAGAACAAACTGCAGATTTTTCCTTAAAAAATCAAAAATATATGTGAGTCTGTGTATATGTAGGCACACTCAGGACAAGTTCTTAAAAAGACATCATTAAAATAAAAATAATAATAATTAAAAGGAAGGGGAATAACTGAAAGGGTAGAAATTTGATGTTGGGGAAAATAGTGGCAAATGAAATATTCCTGAGAATATTAGGAGATATAGGAGCAGAAAAATACATATGGATATACAAAATAGAATTAAACTGATTCCTCCTGACTCAGGGATGCTTTTCTTAGCGCTGGCTAATCCCTTCTGACCTTTGTTTTAACCCTGTCATTTTTCAGAAAAGCAGCCAAATGGAAGTAAAGCATAAAAGAATGAAATTGTATGACTACCTTTTATTGAGAAAGGCAAAATATTGCCATGCTTGGAGATGCTAAAAATACTTAACTGCAAGATGTGTCTTCATTTTTTTTTACCAAAAGCAAACTTATGGAGGAGTCTCCATGTGACCATCTGTCATGTTGTGTTCCATGTAAATGATCCAAGACCTCTTTTTTCACCTTTTCCCCATTTATTCCATGCTTAGACAGGGCTGTCCAGCTGACATGCCTCAGGTTATGCCACAGGCAGTCCAGTTTCTCTGGGATAAGTGCACTCTCTGAGGTAGTTAGAAGCCAATCTGTTTGTTCTTCCACCAGAAAAAAGCTCAGAAGTTACAAAAGGGAACAAATAAGCAAAGTAAATTGTAAGGGTCACCACCAGCTCTTGCCTTAAAGAAAGGCTTGAGTGTGATTCAGATACAGTTAGTTGTCATAGATGAAGTTACAAGAGACAGTGGGGATTTGTATAATTCTAATTTAAATCATGTTGTTTTGAGATGTTAACACCAACAGTTTGTCTGGGAGATAAAATAAACCGTGAGTGGGACTCATAGGCACTTTGGGCCTGCAGGAATGGATTAATGCTTGGAGTTATGACGGTTGAGTGCTCTGTGGCATCATCTCCTGCTTTTGCATTTCAAACAGGCTACTCAGTATTATCTTCTGGCTATATCTAAGTTCTCCCTCCTTACAGAAATGTAGAATCTGTGCCTGTAAGACAGACTTAGCATCTTCTTCCACTGCCATTTGGAGGGAGCATTCCTGGCATGCAGTTGGCAATCCCATCTCCATCAGACTATGTTATTGGCATGGATTATTGCTAGACTCCTGTTTCCAAAGGTTTTATTGTAGTTAACCCACAGAGTTTGGAATGGAGCCACCAAATGTATTAGGTAAAATAATCAGTGTCTTATTCACTGATGCATTTTATCCTAAGGGCTTTCCAAAAGGATTTCCAGCCATTTGGTTTAGCAGTTGAAGCAACACTATATTATTAAATGCTTGCAGAACTGAATCCCTGAAAGTTTATGCTGTGAAATAGTGGGAAGTGTCTGTCTGCTGTGAGTAGGAAGACTTTTTTACTGAAGGTGTTTGGGGAAGAAGCTGCTAATGTGGTGGGTTTTGGTGTTTCCTTGAGGTAAGGCTGCCTGGCTAGGTGGAAGATTTTACTCTACAGCAGCACGGACCCATAAATCCTTGAGCTGAATTCTCTGCACAGCCCAATGTTTCCTGCAGCACCAAGGAAAACAAAACCTAGCAAACAGTACACATTCTCAGCCTTTTTTCTAGGAGAGTTCAGCTAGAGAAGATTGCATTTCATGGCTTTTTGATTTAGCATATTATTGGAGAGGACAAAGAAAATTAAGTCAATTTTGTTGCTGGCTGTGTCTTATCTGATTCATCTGATGCTGCAACCTGGCTTTATCTGCTTTCAGTAAATACTTCTTTGGAACTGCTACTCACCCATGTAGCAGTAATAAGGATTATGTAATAACTGGCTTTTGATGGCTCTTTCCAGCTTGAGCTAGATTTTCCTGAGGAATGAGTCTGTAATTGTAAATGCGTGTGTGTATCACACTTGGCTTTTTCTTCTCTGTTTTAATTATTAAAACACGAGTGTAGGAAAATGCATCTTGCTTGAGGATAACTTGCTGGGTAGCATTTCAGCAGAGAAGCAGGAACATGATGGAAGGCTTTTTCCTCTACTTTTAAAATAGATAGAAACATAACATTTCCCAATAGATGCAGTGACCATGGAGGAAGCTCAATACAGCCCTTACGAAGTAGGATAACTTAAAAATCTGAGTTACTTCTCCTTGCAAGAAATAGGAGGAAATAAAAGAAAGTTGTGAAGCAGTGAAGTTGTGCTTGGGATGGATTTGTCTGGATGTTCCTTTTTAGGCTTCCTGACATGTTTCCTTGTAACTCTGCTGGACTTGCTGGTGTATTCAGTTCAACATTTCCTGTCAAGCTGGTTCATGCATAACAACGACTCCTTTTGGCCTAGGAGTTAAGTTTGCATTTCATAGCCTCAGGAGGAAATGATTTAGAAGTGATTTGCTCCCATGTTGTGAGGAAAGGACTTACATTTTTGATCTTGGTGTCCACACAGGTTTAATCTGGAGGTAATCAGTCATGGCTAATTCATGAATAAGAGTGGTTAGATTTTAAGAATGCAGTTGTGTGTGTTTGTGAAAGGATAGTGGAGAATAAAGCACAGGTTCTGCCTTTTAAATCTTAGTAAGGAAGACTGGAAAATGAGCAAAGGTGCCTGCAGGCATTTCAGATGTTGTCCAGTCCTGCTAAAACAGCGCTCCAGGGCCTAAAAGAGACAGAAAAGAGGTCAATCAGAATGACGGTCTTCCCCATATTCTGACTGGAATTTGCTAAGCCCTGGCACAGCTTCATGGCTACTGAGTGTATTCCAGAAGACCCATGGGGGCTGTCAAATCTCTTGCAAGCAAACCCAGCATTTTAGCAAGGAAAATGTGCCAGCACTGTTATGTTTGCAGTGTACTTTTTTTTGATAAAGTCCAACTGCATTTGGCTGCATGTTTTTTGTGTGTTTGTTTGTTTTTAAAATATTAATCGCTGAAAAGTATTTAGGGTAAAATCTCAGTTCCTTTGAAGTGGATGAAATCCCACTGATTTCACTGGGGTGAAAGTGAGTTTTTCACACTTGAGACAGATCCAATGCCATCCTATCAGCTCTTCCTCTATAATGTATTCTGCTGAATATTATTATTTTTAATTAACATTTCCTTTTCCTGTTTTATTAACATTTTCAGTACAGTACTGTTCTTTTAAGTTCTACAGAACTGCACAGCACATTGCCACAAATAACTTGGGTTATGCAAAGTCTTTGCTGCTAAGAGTCAATTTGCCACAGCTGAAAAGAAGATGCTGTATTTTCTGAGGGCAAGCTTGGTAAGAGTTTTGGGAGGCAAAAGCAGAGCTTGGGAGGCTGTAGTTGTAAATTTTCTTCCTGAGTGTGGGATATTGTTGCATTTCCTACAGCAGAAGTCCCTTTGTCTTCACCCAGCTGGGACACTGACCTTGTCCCACCCATTGTGGGATGCTTCCCATAAGCCTGAGGCTTCCAAGGGTGTGAAGAATGCTTGGATCTTGGAGCTTGAAAACCTAGTCTTTGATGACTATTAAAAACAGCCTGAGAAGCAGTGTGAGGTGGTCCTTACTAGGGAAGCCTGGGATTGCTCGGAGGGTTATGTAAGCGGAGCTGTAATTTGGAAAAGCGGGAATACTTTGCCCTCAATACTGAGGCGAAGCACTCGTGGTGAGCCTTTGTTTAAACAGTGCTGAAATGATCCAGGGAATGCTGAGGAGCCTCACAGAAATACTGGCCCTCTCCCCACAATTTATATTTTCAGATGCTAAAACTAGTTGTTGAGCAAATGTAAGGTGCCTATTTTAGGATGCTGCTTGTCAATATCTGACTACAGATGGCTCCATGAATCATAGTTGGAAGAAGGGAAATGTTAGACACTAAGATATTGTTGCTAAGAGATTTTAGTACACAGTATGCTAACATGTGCTGGCAAATTTGGGTACAGTAGCAGCAGAATGCTCTCAGAGGAAAAAAAAAAATCCGTGGTGAAGAAACTGTCTTCAAAGGACTATTTAAAGGATAGTAACATTATTGTGCTTTGTTGTATCGAGACCTGATGAAGATGAAATTATCTTTCAAGCAGATAATAGACAGAAAACATCCAAAAGGTAAAGCTAATCCTGCTCTCCAATGAAATAGAAAATGGATATTGGAAACAAAAAGAAAGTAATTACTTTGGGGTTTGAATGAATCAAGTGCCAAGATTAAAGGTGATGGTTGCTGATATTTTGCCATCTACTGGACATCAGATCTATTAATATACACAGTTAGTTCCTTTCAAAATGCAAAATATTGAGCTTGTATTACATTATATAATTAAAAATGTTAAGAGTTCTCTTCTGTCCAGGAAAGAAGCATGCAGGAAAATGCTGCATATAATTTTTTTACTTGTGTTTCTTCATAACATAACTATAAAGTAATTTAGGAAAATTGTCAGCATTTTATTGTCCTGGTAGAGAATGTGGGTTATTTCTGCAATTACTATAAGCCTTTGCTGGCTATTATTTAAATAAAATAAATTCAATTTTACTGCTTTTCTTTATTCTATCTTAGCTTACATCATTGAGTTTTGCCCAAATTTGAAAATACTACACCTGAAAGGGAACTTCAAATGGATAAAATTAATTTTATTTTACAAAACAAAACCTTTCAGTTCTGATCTATTTTCAACATTATTGTTTTATTAAATGTACAAAATACTGCACAACCATAAACTTCCTAAAGTAGTGATTTGCTTCTGACAAATTTCTAAATAGATGTATTAAATCTCAACTTCAGAATTGGTTTTTTTAAATGTAGTTTTGGAGTGTAAATGTGTGTCTCCATAAGGCAAGAATATGCATCTCCTTGAGGTCATGTTTTATGTCATTCATATTCTATGTATTCAGCAGCACTTGTAGATAAAGACAGGGAATTAGTGATATTAATAGAATATTAATCAAACATTTGGTTTTATTTTTTAATGAGGTGAACCGAGAAGCTTCTCCTACTTTTATTTTGCTGTGTCATAGCCTCAAAGTCAAAAATCAACTATAATCCTTGGAACTACAAAATGTGGGGTGAAACTCTCCCCTTTGATTTTTGCAAAGTGAAATAAGGAATTCATGATTGTCGAGCAGTTCTGTATTAGATTATAATGGCTGTGGCAATTGTGTAGGATTTTCCAGCTGGTTCAGAGAAAGACCTGTTTGGAATTTTTAACATTCTGATGGAAAACACCTGAGGTCTGTGTTGTGATTTGAGCTCAGAACAATGTTTTCCATATTTTCATGTTTTGCTCAGGCATTACAAGAGAATGCTTTTCCTAAGGACTCCGAGTTCCAGGTGCTTGTGGTGCTCTTTGAATCAATAAACATCTCTTCAAGTGCAGGTTCCTGGAATTGCGTAAGGAACCAACAGTGGGTGATCGATACATTTCCATCCCACACCTATGGAAAAGAAATTCGGAACACAGATTGCTTCCTGCTTTTCCAAAATGAACTCCATCTGTCCCACTGAGAGAGTTATAAAATCCACATGCTAAATGAGAGCAGCTAATGCAGATCCATTTAGGATAGGATTTGCTTGAGTCTGCTGGGTGGTTTTGTGTCACCATTTTTCAGGAATGGAGCCTCCCGCTGCCGTGTCCTACACGGGCACACATGGCAACAGGGTCTTGGCACTTAACAACCTAAATTTAACTTCTTGGGGCTGACTGCTGTGGGCTTGATGGTTTGCTGGGACTAAATTCAAAGTGCCTTTGGACTCCACGTACTTCTTGGCTTTATTAGGGAGAGCTTTTCTTTCCAGAGGACACAGTAGAAAATAAATATGTTGAAGTTTAGCTATGTTATATTTCCATTGCCCCACAGTAAACATAATTGGATTTTTGTATCAAATTAAAGAGGCATCAATCTCCAAAGCTGTAGTTATTGGAGTGTGGTTATATATTTTTAATACTATGCAAACACATCCTGATTGTGATACATGGAAGAGCATTTCTGAACATCTTAATTAAGGAAGTGATCCCAATGCTTCATTCTAAATTCCCTTGTGTTGATTTCTCACATGCCTCTGCAGATAGTCAATCCTGTTGTGTGATGGCTGTGACTGCTTGAGTGGTGTATTTTCATTGTTAAAGTAATATAATCCTTGCTGGAATGAGAAATAATTTATGGTTTTGTGAGTCTATGGTTAAAGTGGAAGGCAGTTTCTGGAGTCTGATGGTTACAGTCTCATTCACAGGGTTCTGTGACCTCTTTCTTGTGGTTACCACTGAAGACAGCAACCTGTAAGGAAGATTTACCTCAGTGTCCTGTCTGTCCGCCTGTATTTGCACTGATGTAATTAACATTTTGTTCTGGGCTGGAGTTACCTCCTTTAAAGTACAGCACCATGCCTGAGCTTACTGCCAGTCCAAGCTTTCTGAAAAAGCCATCATTCAATAAACACTACTGGCTGGCAGAGACAAGAGGAAGGTGAAACATCAGCCCTGAAGGAAAGAAAAATGAAATGCACTTGTCTCAGGAAAGGGAAATTGTCTGGAAGAGAAGAGCAGGTGGAGAAAAAGCAGGTGTCGAGTGGTGATGCTTTATGTGCTCACTGTGAATGGCAGCTATAACCGTGCAGCTCCCTCTGCTCCCTTCAAAGGCTTTGCATTTCAGAGCTTTGGGTCTCTCAAATGTAAGCATGTGCAGCAGAAATGCAGAAGGCTGGACTGAATGGAACATAAATGGACTATGAGGCTCTCTTCAGTCCCACACAGAAAGTTTGTCAAAGTTCATTGTCTTGATTTGAGAGGGAACAGCTTCAGTTTCTGTCTTTTTTTCTGTTGTTTCTCCTTGGGTGGAGCAGTTTGTTCCCAAGAATGGTAATGTAATTTAGCCATGGTGTTTGCCTTTCAGGGACTAACCCATAAAGCTCTAAAATTGTATTCGTTAACAGGCTACAAAATCATGCTCTAATTTAATATAATCTCTACCTGTGATACATTTCAAGAGCAGGAAAATATCAGTTGTGAAAGCTTAGTGCCAGGTAAAGTGTAAATCCAACTTCTAGTTTCCCAAAAGGAACAAAGAAATGTAAATAAAAATATAAATACTTGAATTGTAAGTAAATTAATATCTTTAGAACTGCATTTATGTGGCTAAACAGAGAGATGGTGGTGAGTCAGGCTACTTCTGTCTGATGCAGGGTCTGAAAACACTGTGAAACTCTGTCACACTGAAACCTGTAATGGGACATCTGGCCAGTTTCACTGTTTACACAAAGTACTGTAATTTGCCATGATTTAAACTAAGTTTCTTTGGGGAATATCATTCAGAAAAAGCAGTACCTGGTGCCTCAAATATTTAATTTCTGAATTTACTCCTGAAAGGCAGCTTAAACAGTGCCTTTATCCAGAGGGATTGTTTCTGACTGTGAATATCAGAAAGCCAGGGCTGAGAATCATCTGTCAGGAGAAAGGCACCTACTTGTGAAGGTGTCGGTGTTGAGGGTGTTGCTCCTTGCCCTGTGCTGGAGTAGGATTACTGGGATACTCCCACCTCCTGCCTGTTCCCTCCTCCCTGCCTTGAGCTGCTTTATTCATTCAGATTTCCACTCGCTGAGCTGTCCCTTGGTTACCACCCGTAGCAACTGGCCAAGTGTCGATTAAACTCCTTCCTTTCCTCGGCTTGGCAGGAGAGCATCTGGCACTTACTGCCATGGCAAACAGCGAGGCCCTGGAACCATTGAAAGAAACATCTGTCTGTGAGACAGCGAGCGAGACAGTGGGGTGTCTGTGACAGCTCTGCTTCTCCCTGGGCACAGGAAATGTCTCTGTAAACACAACCTTTCTGGTCAAGCTCCCCATTACACACACTGAGTGACAGCCAGCTCCTGGCTCTGCTCCAGTGAGTTGTCCACTGCATGGCTTTGTGCTTCAGGGTGTCCCAGCTGGGACCTGTTTTGGGAACTCCATTAAATTTTGTCATGCTGGAGACAAATTATTGTGGAATAGAAGGAGGTACCACTGTACAGCAGCATGCTTTTATCCTCTCTTTTTATTTTATATTAATTGCTTCCTACCAAGATCCATCTTCCTGCTTAGCTTTACTTTCTGCTTACTTCCCTGTGGCAGACTTACCCAGGCCAGACATACGGGTTATCAAAGGTAATTTGGTAATAATTAGGTACCTATGTTAACAGCCGTAGTGGGGTCAATTAAGCTTGGGAGGGAGCTGATGAGTGATTCACTTTGGTTACTGTCATTTATATAAAATTGCCTCTAATGCTGATTTAAAAAATCCGAACAAGATAATTTCTACTCTCTGTACAGTATAATGTGGCAGGGCCCCCAACCAAATGTCTGCAGCAGACAAAGGTCCTGGTTTGGGTTTAAAAGCACTGAATTACTGAGTCAGGCTTTTCTCCTGGGCTTTGATTGACACCATGCTGGGACCCTGCAGGTGAACTCTTTCTGATTCTGGATGCAAAGTAAAGACACCCTTTAAAAACATGGCAAAACACAAAGCAAGTTTTAGTGCAAATTGTGTGTGAGTGATGTTTTTATTTTGTACAAGATGCAGAACCAGGTTTTATCAGGTTTGCAGTATAATGTGTCTGAGGACACACTTTTGATGTGAGATAAATATCAAAAGGATGACATGAAAGGACATTTGCTGCAGGAATGAAAGAACCTGAATTATGGCAAGACTGCTGCATATGCAGTTTTAGAAAAGCTGCAATTTTTGAAGCTTCATCATAACAGTCAGTAGATAGCCTCTAGTTGTAAAGTGCTATCTCCAGCCTTTCATGGTGATATTTCATGTCTGTAAACACGCACGTGATGCATTTTGATGACTGGAATCCAGTTCCTACTGGAATTGGAAGCAAACTTTCACTGCAGTTTTGCTGGTTGTGCTACTTTTTCATTGCCAAGAGAAGATGTCTTGTGATCAAAAGAAATCTCAAACAAAACCTTCTTTCCTGCCATAACCTCTTAATTTTATATCTAGCACTTATCTACAGAACATCCTGAAAAGCAAACTGTGGCTATTTAAAACCATGTAAATTACAAAGAACAGAAAGAATCAAACACTAGTATTTCCTGCCAAGGCACTGCATTACTATTTTTTGCTAAAGTACAAAGACATTTAGTACAAATATAGAACTTCAGTTGGTCTCTGCTTTAGGTACTTGATCAAGGAGAGAATTTCCACCACCTTGATTTGGTTCCATGTCTGGATCTTGTGAAGACCATTCACTTGTCCTAATGTATTCACATTTATATTTTCATGTGAACTCACTCTAATTTCAGTTTAAGACACATTTGTATGGAAAAAAGGCTACGGTTGCCATGCTTTGTGGTTTGTAAGTGTACAAATTGAATGAGTATCATTTTGCATCTTTCCGATTTTGCTCTGACTTCACTTTCTCCCACACATTTTACCCATCAAATTCAAGTGAAGCGCATTGATGTTATGCCAAGAAATATTTGTACTTTTTAACTTTTCCTTGCTTTCCTTAGATCTTAAAATATCTTTCCTTCATTTTGCTGTAAGGATTTTACATACTGTTTTTAGTGCATTGAAATGAATTAAATTGAGAAAAATGGTTCCTTGAGCTTGATGAATCTACTGCTTCAGAAGCAAACATGGGAACAATTCCCTGTCAAGCTGTCTCTTAGTTGTCTGGAAATACCTTTTTTAAAATTTTTTTTCCAAGTAATGAAATGTCTTTATCACTTGAAGAGCATGTTTATACTTGAGGTTTGAAATCTGCTCGGTATCAAAAATTCTTTGATTTGAGTACTATGGCTGCTGTCTAGCAAGCTGCCTGTCACTGCTGAATTCCCCCCCTTGTTGGAATTTTACTGCTAATTAAGGGTAATATCAGAGAGAAGTATTACCACTTGCTTACAATGCAGAGAATACCTCAGAGCTGCACACAAATGTTGCTTTATGAACTTGGAGCTAGCCAGGCTGCAAAATTGGAAGTTAAAGAGAGAGGATTTGTACAGCTTTGCTGTTGCTTTCCTAGTGGTGTTTGCCAGGGAGAGGCATAAGCTGCACTTCAGGGCTGCACAGAGGAGGCTGGGGGCCAGATTCTGATGTGTCATCCATGCTGAGAAACTGTTTCTCTCTGGATGGGCTTCTGAAAAAAAAGTTGGTTTGCCAGTGTTCAAAATAGTAATTTTCATATGGATGGTTTCCGATGGTGTTGAGGTGTCAGTGCATTAACACTGACAGTGTTAGTATCCATCCTCCCTCATCACAGAATCCCAGAATGGCTTGGGTTGGGAAGGACCTTAAAGTCACCCAGTTCCACTCCTTGCCATGGGCAGGGACACCTTCCGCTATCCCAGCTTGCTCCAAGCCCCATCCAACCTGGCCTTAGACACTGCCAGGGATGGGGCAGCCACAGCTTGGGTGTAAAGTCTTCAATTTCAGGGATTTCCATATTAATTTCTTTTGTTACTGGTAAATAAAACTGTCTATTCAATTTCCTAGCCTGAGTGCAGAAATGAGATCTTATACTTGTTATATTCAAAGATATTGCTGACGGTAACTGTACTTTGCACATTCCCCAAGACCATTGCAGCATTTAAGTCTTCCATCGCACCATTCTTCATACATGGAGAGGCACAAACCGACAAATAATTTTTCTTGGTCATCAGCTCAGAAATTTTCATTGAGTTTTTAATAATTTCTCATGTCTGATTCTCTTGGATACAGTCCTATATCCAAGAGACTCCTAAAGCAAGATATTTTTCAATTTTTTTTAAACATGCACCCTGTAGATGCAGAAGTTTCTATGAGAAAGGTGAGCCCAGCTTATACCTTCCACATACATCAGGAAAGCTACAGTGCCACTAGAGAACAGGATCTGTCAAAGCTGCAAAATGGAGCGAGAAGAAACAATTCCTTGATATTCAGGGCAAAAAGAGGAGAAGAAGAAAAAGGGAGAAACCAGCAATGGCAAAACTGAATTGCTTCTCTCACACCTGTTGGAGATGTTTTTCTTTTTAAGTCCATTGAAATAAGCATTCAGATCTGTGTTCAACAGTCAGGAAACGAAAAACAAAATTGTTATTTTAGAACTCAATGTATTTAGACATTTTAAACTCTATACATGTGTATAAACTTCACCAGTCTCTCTCTTTCAGTGTGATTTTTGGTGCCTTAGTCGTACATGAATACTGGTAGCTCTTGCTACCAGTCCTTGGTTCTCTCATATACTTTCTATTTCAGCTCCTGTTTTTATTGCTCAGGTAAGGAGTGAGCCAGGAGCAATTAAAGGTAGATAATATCTTCAGTGTGTCTCTCCTGCAGCATTCCCCACACACCAGTACAGCTCCCAGAGCTTTGGGGGTGCTGTGCTTAATGTTCACTGCTGCCTTGGACTGCCACCACCTGAAGAGCAGCAGCTCTTCCAGCAGCCTCCTGAGACTGCCACCATCCCAGCATTCCTGGAAAACGGGCAGCTGGAGGACTGGCAGTGCTCTTACAAAGAGATTAAGATTTCATTTCTTGCTGTTTCAGTGTTGTATTGGTGCTTCAGATATGTATTGCAGAAGGAAAGTAATAGAATCACTCCACTTTGTGAAATGAAAGTATGTTTGCCTGATGTTTGTCAGTGATGTAATGTGTTTTCCTTCTTATCAAGTGATGACAATGTATTAATTGTGCCTATTTTACAACCCTTTAGGTGGCTATAATAGCGGGAAATTTTGAGCTTGCTGAATACATCAAGAATCACAGGGAAGCTGATATTGGTAAGCAAAATATTTACAGACTCTGAAAATAAGTTGTGCTTGTTTGTGCCAGGATTTTGCAAAGATGTTAAAACTGATTCTATGTGAGATACAAGCACAGGGTTGGTGACATTTCAGTGAGGTTTGAAAAGTAACTCCTCTAAAAAAATTCAGATGGGGAAAAAGCTGAAATGTTTTCAAAAATATACTGTGAAAAGGCAAATGTGATAAGTGGTAGGTGCTTTCTAAGTCAGTTTGTAATAAACTAAATACACATCCCCTTCCCTGGAAGAGCCAGATTGGCTCTTGCAGATTGTTTTGCCCTCACCTAAAGCAGCTCCTAAATAGGAATAATTGATTAGAAGATGAAAATGGAGAAAGATGCTTCTCCATAATTAAATGAATATATGGCAGAAGCCAGCTCCATGAAAGCATTCCATCTCACTGAATTTGGAGGGATTAAGGGTAGTGACAGGCATTAAGGGCCCCTGACAAAACCTGGAGGCTTTTTGAAGATCTTTTTAAGTAGACAGATTTGCCATTAAAATAAAAGCCAGTTTGATATATGTGATGCCTAATAAAATTTTAAAAATGGGTTAAAATGCTTTAATTCAAATTAATTAAAGTTCCACAGAAATATCCTGAAGTTGAACAAAAAAAGTCATTTCTTTTGCAGCAGGAGGCTCTGTGTAGGCACCTGTGCTGATTGAACTCAGTGAGGCAAATCTCTGACTTGAGTATTTCATTTATATGGGAAATTAGGCCAGCTCACATGAAATATAAAAACTAAGGATGTGGATTAAGGACTACTTTTCCTTTCCCTTCCTTGTTGCACATGATCTGCAGGTATATGATTGAAGGTTCTGCAGTAATGTGAGTTCTTGTAGCACTTTCAGCTCTTGCAGTGTGCACTGAGAAAACTGAGGGCAAAATGAACCAAAGTCATAACTTCTGTATAAAAATTCAGAGATAGTCTGGAAGTTGTTTTTTTTTTTTTTTCCTGGGATAATAGGATAGTGCCTTTCCATGTAAGAATTCTTCATGCTTCTGTATTTATTAATAATCTGTAAAGCATGAATTAAAAATGAACATATTATTCTTATTAGGTGGAGCATCTTATTGTTGTTTACATATGGGTAATGCTTTTATTTTTTTGCTGACTTGTAGGATTTGGTGATGTCTAGAAAAATGCTTAGAAAATGCTTTCTGTGGGAAGATTCTCCAAATTTTTCTGATGCTTCCATTTTTGCCACTGAAAAATAGAAATATTGGTACTTCCATTATTTACTTGCAATTTTTGCAAGATGGTGGATTGAGCATGACTATTTAAATTAATAATTTGTCTTAAAGAATAAACATTACACTATGTTATTTCCTCCCACCTAATTTAATTGAGCTGGACATTTGTCCTTTAATTTTATTACTTATGAAAAGTGAAGTTGTTAAAATGTCCAGTCTTGGAGTGTCTCCCAGTGGAAAGAAAAAAAGAAAAGTAAATCAAAGAACCAAATCCTGAGCAGAAAACCTGAGAGCCGCTGTGATGATGAATGTGCAGAGTGATGTCAGCATTTCAGCTTCAGCAAGTTGGCTTTTGCTTCTTGTGCTTGTCTGATTACCCACTGTGTTCCTATAATTTTGGATGTATTCTAACATTTATCACTTGAGTAATGCATCTCCTTAGAGGCAGCAAAGGGGGAAGGAATAGGGAAGAACTTGGAAGTATCCTCAGGAAGATGAGGACAATTCATACTATCAAATCTCTTAAGAAACTTTTAATCATTCATCTCTCAGAAAGTGTGTTTTTGGTTAGATTCTGAATTTTGATACTGAACCAGTTCATTAAAACCTGTTATTATTTTAATTTCATTTAATAATCCAAATCGCTTTGCACTTTGTAATTATTTTAGACTCTACTTTAGAAGTAGAAAATTCTGATTGACAGCAGAGCCACTAAATCTTTGTCCTACAGATCAAATCCCACCAAGATTATTCTTCCTTCTTTTAATTTAATTGTAAAGCACTTACATCAGATAGATGTGAAAATTAGGCATATATAAAATAAACTTCTTTGCAATAATCATAATGTAATAATAATCATCCAGCTGTTCTGAAAAAGGAAGAAAAATACAAAAAATATTTATTTTAGAGCCAAAAAAGGTTAGAATAATGTCCCATGGAGTAATGTGGACAAGCCTATAAAGAAAAAGCCTTGCAAGGGATTCCTGTGGCTTTAGTCCAATAAAACCCCCCTGGCTGATTCTTCCAGTAAAGTTCTTACTCCAGACTGGGATGAGGCTGTTCTGTAAGATTGTATCAAACAGCAAAGATAACAGAATCCAAGGACAGGAAAAAAAAAAAAAAGATCCCTATAAAGGATTAAAAACAAGATCCAGATTTCATAATATTTATTTTTTTTGAGGGAATCCCGTTTGTTTTCATGGCAGGTATCTGAAAGATGAATGGAAATTGCCGTATCATTTAAAAGTAATCCTGTTTGAAGCAAATTACAATAGTGTTTTTCATATAGCAAGAAACCCTATTACCATAAGGTACTTAGAAACTCATTTTACAAGCAGTATGAAATGCTTAGTGTGGCGTCCCAGATTATTTCAATTCATCATGCCCCCAGATTAGGTTTTTTTTGAGGAATAATAACAGCACTAGAGTAGCTTATTTTAATTATTGGTTATTTTGGAAGTCTTTGGGACCCAGAAGTGTATCCTAGCTCAGTGACTATTGTTGCATCTTCTTTTCAGCTTTGAGGAAGACCTTACACATACCCCTGATGTTGCACACCTTTAAAAATATTTAATAATAGTAATAGTGTCCCTTTTAAACTTCTTTTTTCTTTTAACTAGCCATAACACATTTATAATTTATTCATCTTTATGCATTTATTTATTGCAAACTAAGAGAAAGTAATGGATTAAAAGATGTGATGAATAGAAAAGTTAATCCCTGATTGTTTTCATCCAGCCTGCAGCTGTCTGTGAGTAAATGAGCACAGCAGATTTAGGAAGCATTTGCTGTACAGAATTTACTATGGCTTCTATAGGATGGAAGTACAAAACCCATTCATATATGTAAGAATTTTGAAGGTTTCATTAGATACAGATATGCAGATATTAAGTATGTTGCAGGCTGATAATCCTTTGACTGGGAGAACCTATTTTTAAATCTCTCTTTTGCCTTGGTTCTTTGTGATGGGATGAATTTTCAGACAGAATAAATGACATGGGTTGTTCTTCTTCAAGTGAACAAGGTTTGTTTTCTATTGTGCATCTTGTCCTTCAGCAGCTCTGGAGCCAGGAGTGATAGGACTCTTTTGTCTGGTTTTTGTTTGCTTTAGGAAAATGAAGCACATTGAACTGGTGTGTGAGTTTTTGGTAGTTGATTAGCAGACTAATACTTGGATACTGTTGCTAGGCTTCAAGTCAGAGTTCCTGTATTCCTCTATAATTATACAGAGAGATGTGTGTGTGTGATGGTTTGTCTGTGCCTGCACATGGGTGTTTTTATTTTGATAATTTTGAAAATCTGCTAATACAGTCTGTAGATGTATTCCACATAGAGAAATTGCTTTGAAATTAAACATTTTTTGAGTATGAATAAAAATGTGGGTTTTTTAACTGGCACTGTGACTGTAAACATCAGGAACATATATTTATTGTAGAATAAGCAGAACAGGTATTTCAGAACATGAGGATTTTAGCTGGTTTGTGGTAGAATTGCTTTTCTAACTCATTTTCTTTAATTAGATGAGAGTGATTGAGGTCAGCAATCTTGGTTTTTCAGCTGCAAGTGTTGCTATTAAATGCTGGCCAACCCAAGGAATATTCTGTTTGTCTACTTATTTATTTGGTTTTGGGGAATGGTTCAGTAATTTTGATTTTCATCAATCAAATATCTGCAGAATACTCCTCAAGCTGAGTGAAATCGGATTGAGACAGATAACAGCAGAAAGAGGAAAAGGCAGCAAAGCAAAAGGAAAATCTACAAAACTGTTGGCAGCGTGCAGTGACTTGTTCTATTTTTATAGCTAGTTATTTAATAGAAGCAAAAGGGATATAAACAGCTATTGTAGCCCTGTGCAGTTGTTATTTCGGAGTAACATTACTTGTTTCAAATGTTAGTGAGCATTTAATGTGGAAAAGGAATGATATCTGTGTAGTTTGGATGGCAAAACCACTGAGGTGTGAATTTTCCGTGTTTTAAATGCATACTGTGTGGTAGAATATCATAATTGTGTGTTCCTTTTGCAATTTCTTTCAAATATCTGTGCTAAACAAATAATCATTTCTGTGTTCATAGAAAAACACCCCTTTGCATTAATGATGTTTAGGCTGAGTTACAACCAAACAAATACTGGTTGGTATGAAATAGATCTGTCACTATTATTTCTCTGTTTTCCTCTGAATGGTTGCAAGAAACAGAATTTCTCATACTCAGTCTTGCTACGTGGCAGCAAACAAATTGGGAAACTGAGGATTGTGTGTTAATGTAATTACATACTGAAATGTAGGGCAGAACTTGAAAAACTTACCATGCTTTTCTTTTTCCCTTTGATCACAAGTTAGTTATTTCTGTGTGTGCATTGGTGCAAAACCTACAGTAATTTGCTTTATTTCAAAGTTTAAACTTAGTTTTCAGAAGCTGGTTGCTCTTGGCCTTTGAACTTGGGTGTATTCTGTGCACATAGCAAGGACTGCAGGCTGAGGCATGCAAATTCTGTGGTGTGTGGCCATTTCTGAAGCTTACTTGAAATTCTGAGAAGGAAGGTGAGGAGCGAGCTGGTGCCATGTGTAAGTTCTGCTTTATGTACAGCTGATTGCAGAAAGCTCTGGCCTGCTTTTGGAGACCAGCCTGCAGCATGTCCTTGCCACCTGCCAGGTCAGCAACGACTGCCACAGCTACTCCTCCTAGGCTTTATTTTAAAGACTGAACCAGAAGAGCCTGGCACTTGAGCCAAAAATAATCCACTGAAGGGATCCCAGGCTGCTTTCTGTGCCCTTAAGCTAGTTTTGGTCTCAGGCAGAATTCTGGGCTGAGCAGTGGATGCAGGTCACGCTGGCACATCCCCAGGGGATGCCTGGAAGGGTGGCAGGGGAAAGGAAGCGGGCGGGGGGGATTGCTCCATGTTTGAGCCTTGCCCCAATCTTTACACTCAGATCCAAATGGCTGGAAGCATTTCCAGGGCCTGTAGCTCCTGCCTCCCACAAATCTGGCTTCCAGCCAGCTGCCAGTCCACTGGCTGCTCCTCAGCAGAAATGTCTATCACCTCCTCTGCACCTTCCAAGCTGGGATCATTGTATCCAGCAGTTGGGATGTGCTGCTTTCAGCAGCATTCCTGTTATCAGAGGTGTTTCCTCAGATGGGGGGTCAGAAACATTTCCCAAGCCCTTCGAGGGCTTTGGCTGCTCTAAGACACAATCCTTTCACTAGTAGTGGCTATTTTGCCTTTGGTGGTTTTTTTTAAAAATAGTTTTCAGTGTCTTTACCCCACTGAGGGATTGTATAGGGAAACAAAATCAGAGGTCATGTACAGAACTAGTGCATGTCATGGAATTCAAAAAAGAAATAAAACCATAAAACACAAGCAGAAAAAGTGATTTGAGCATGCCAGGGACAGTGGCTTAGACAGGGACAAAAATGGAATGTATTTTTGTATATCAGACAGGTTATCAAATGAATAAGGTTAATTTCTTGCTTTACAAAAACTAATTTAGTGGGCTGTACTGTCCTCAAAATTCTGGTGGAGTCCATAGCAGGGTAATGCCATTGAGCTCACTATGCAGGCCAAGGGTCAAGCTGGGAGCAGACAGCAGTGCAAGTACCCCAAACCTATCAAATGCTGCAATTCAGAGCTAATATTTCAGCCAAACTGGAACTTCCAATCATGATTTTCAGTTACTCACTGTGAGTGAAACTCTCAGTGCTGTTCAGCTTGGTAGCTGGATCCTTCTGACCTCAGTAGCAGATGACCCGTCCTCAGGAATCTGCTTTCTGATTCAGCCTGGTTCCTGATCCTACACCAGGATCTTGTGTCTTTGGGACACAAGGGAAGCTAGAATTAGTTAAGGAGTTGCATTTGGCTGAGGCGATGTAAAAAGAAAATAGTACTTTTGAGTTTATCTCTGACCTGAAGTTTGTTCAGTCACCTCTGTTTGGGTTTTATAGGTCATAGATGAGAAAACAGGAAGAGGTTTGTGTGATCATGCTGTCTGATCTGCTCACTCTGCAATTACAGCTTTTATATTAACTAACTCCTGTTTGAACTGGATTAAAACCAGGAAAAACATTTTGCCTTGTTGAAGATCAGCAATAATGTAAATGGGATTTGGAAAATTCTGTCCTGGTCTTGTGATCTGATGGGGCTGGATCCTTTTGTTGTTCTGGGGTTGATCATGCCTTCTTTGAACAGACATATGTTGTTTCTGAAATCACTCTGGCTGCTGCAGCTGGACCCTGAGTGTGGCTGGGGCTCCTCAACTGTGCTGTGTCAGCCACACTTTCTTTCCTGAGCAACTCACAGCAGAAATACTGGAAAGGAAAAACTCTGAGGTTTAAATGAAATACAGGAAACCACAACGTTTTTATGGTGGGGTTTATTTCTACTGCAGTTTGATCAGCATTATCTGAGGCACCCTCTGCCAGCTTTTCTCAGGCTCCACTAAAATCAGTATCCTTAAATTTGCTGTAATTGTGCCTTTTTTAAGGGGCTGTGCCCATTGGAAGTATGTGATCTGTGCATTTAAATAATGATATTATATCTATATCTAGATAGATATCTAGGTCTCAGTGTAACAAAACAGGAGGGTTTGGATGGCCACACCAATATTAGGATATTAGGAAACCAGCGGTTGCTGAGATAAGGGTTGTGTCAATGCAGCTCTGAGATATCAAGCTGCCCAGTAAAGGATGCTACAGAAGGAAAACTGTTTGAAGAGCCTCCCAGAGTGTTTTAGTATTCCTCAAAAGTTAATGTGTTTTCTTTAAATCATTTTTTCCACATGAGCCTCAAGAGCTCTCTATGATGGTGTCAAATGCCACGCAGGATTTCTAACAGCGGTGACAGGTCAAAAATAGAGGTAGGACAAGTGAGGATAGAGATGTGTGGAGGCTCCCAGGGCTCTCTATTCCTTCCATTTACAATGGTGAGAACACAGCAAAAAGAGATGAAAGCATGTGAAATAAACGCTAGATTTTAAAAAAAGGGGAAAATAGAGATTGTTAAAAATAGTCAGGAATGATTTCTAAAGAAAATTCCTATGCTTCCTAAAGTAAATGCAAGATGAATTAAAGAAAACCTAGAAAATAGACCCCTCACCAAATACCCCAAAACCCACCCCAAAAGAAAAAAGGGAAGAGAAGGGAAAATAAAACCCCATGAAACTCTGAGTGTAATGTAGGTCCTTATGCGAAGCACTTCATCACAAACTTCTTTATGCACCCAAAAATTTCCTTTCTGTAATTAGGCTAAAAGTAGACCACAAAGTTAAGACTGATGGCACAGGATTGGGTTTGTAACTTGTGAGTATTAGGATTTTTATGTGCCATCATTGCTTTATGGAAAATAATTAGGTTCAGTATAACTCCGGTTTGGGGAAGGGAGGAACATCCATTGAAAAATTGGATCTGGATGAGGAAAGCCTTCCAAATATAGATGTAATTTTATTAATTTTCCAATTGTATGAAACAAATATTTGTATTTAAAAAAAAACCCCTTCCTATAAAACTAAATATTTGCCTGATTTCAAGGCTACTATCTCCCTTTTAGATTGGTTCAAATAAACTTGAAAAGGGTTAAGTTGGACTATTCAATTATTAATATTGGACTATATAAATACTAATCTCTGTTTGCATTTATTTATATTGACTCACTTACTTGCAATTCCTCTTTCTATTATTCTGAATTTGTATTGACATCACTTTTAACAGCTCAACATACCAGTTTTCAGTCAAACCCCATTATTTATATAAATGAAGTCGATGTTATGTTTTCTGTTCAATATACAATTGTTTGATAATTTAAGAAGTGAAGCTTTACTGAAGAAATTTGTTTTAACGCCTTATAAATACTCTGATTTTAATAACAAGGTACTACTGTCATAGCTTTGTGAAAATTGATCTGGTAATATTCAGCCTCTTTAAAAGGAAAAAGTATCATCCCAGAAGCCTGTTTGTTGTCAAATTATAAATGAAGCTTGATAAAGGGACAGGCTTTGGGCTTTGTAATGAGTGTAACATTTCTCACTGTATTTCACACTGCTCACAATGTTTCACACTGGTGCTGTCACTCCATTTATATCTCAATCTCCTGGGCTGGCTCTGAAGACTTAGCTAAGTCTTTCCTGTGGAGTACAGGGTAAGATGCAGCTTTTGCAGTCGAGGTCTTGTCACACTGTGGAAGACATTTTCAGAGTAAACACTTTGAGTATTTAAATCATGTCTGCTTAGGATCTTGGAAAGAGAAAGGGAATCCAAACCTAATGATGTTACTTGAACATTTTATGCCATTCCCTATCCCTTTTAATGAGCTGGTGTTTGGGGGTTTTTATTTCTCCCATTTTATTTCATTGCTGGATGCCTTGCATAGCCTGGGAGACCTCGTGGTGTCCAACAAGGTTGTTCCCTCAGCAAATCTCCATTTTGCTTTGATTTTTTTTTTTTTTTTTTTACTTTTTCATTCCATGCATCTTGGTTATTTCAGCTATTGAAGCCAAAAACCCATTTTCTCTTCCATTTTCTAGGTGGTGTTGCTGAAGTAATTGTTCAGAATTGTTCATAAAAGACAGAATAATGATGCCACCTTGATTCAGAAAAAGTTGCAAAGTAAATATTATCCAGCCAAGTGGCTCTAATTGGGTGAGATCCCTGCCGAATGAAAACAACAAAAGATTTATTGAACTGAAGATTTACAACATTAAGACTGTATTATCTGTGTATATGTAGACGTATCTCTGCTTTATACTTCTGCTGACTCCAGAAGTCCAGATTTTGTTCCTCCTCCTATGTGTTCCCTTACCAAAAGCCCCATTACTTGATAAACTTCCATTCTCTCTGCATAATCTTTCACATTATACCATTTTCATCTTGGGAAACAGCCTCTTGCATCTCTTTGGAACATCTGAAGCAGCAAAATTTAACATAAACTCTGTGATGCGTTTTCAGTTTTAAATGTGCCTCATCAAATCTGTAATTCAACACCGACTAGTTATTTATCCTAAAGAATTTATTTGCTGCTCCTGAAAAAAACCTCACAAGTGCAGGCTTGTTTGTTTGTCCTTTGAGCCCCTTTCCTTTCTTTGGCTTTCTTTTCAGCCATGAGTACTCCTGAGATTGCAGGCACCAGGGTGTATTTGTAATTTGCTCTCAGGGAATATGACAGACTAAAACTGATGTTTTAATGTGTGCTGCTTGTCCTTTTCCTGCATTTCCCACCTATGGGAAGCCCAATCCTTCTGCTTGTCCAGATGTCTGGGGTCACACCTTGCAAGAAACCAAAAGACAGAATTTTTGTGTTACTTGAGATTTATCCTTCTTGTGAGGGCTAAGCTTTTTATTTTGGGTCAAAGGCTGGCTTATCTTGCCAGTTTCATTACCACTCTTGAGAATACCAGGTGCTAAAGAGCTCTATTTCTGCTGTGCAGATCAAGTGTGTCTGGTTTCTTGTGGCCTACTTTTATATAATTCTTCATTCCATGGCTTGGAAAAGCTGTAAAGGGAATGAAGAGATTGTAAATAGCTAGAGAAAACTGCTATGATATTATTACAGGAAAATAAAGGGGAAGATCTGTCTGTGAGATTGCATTTCTTAGAGGGCATGAAATTAAATTTAAAGGCAGGAAATTATGCGTATAAAAACAAATAAAGTAACATGTGGAAGGGTATATTTTGTTAGCTATATTTCAGCAGTCAATTGACTATTTCCAGATAATTCCACAAAAAATGCCTTTGAATAAAGGATTCTCAAGTACTGGTGGCTCAGAAATGTCCCCCCTTATCCACAGGTGTTACAGGGCAATTTTATTTAACATTCAGTATTGAGCTAACTTTTATTATTGTTACATATATATATATATATATAATTAACCTAAAGAATGTGAGATGCTGAGGAGCCTGATGCCTCTTTCTCACTGATCTGCTCAAAGGGGTTGTGCTTAAACCCTGCCAGGGGATCCCCTGTCTTAAAGATATGCAGGATGTAGGGATCTTGGAGGGAGGAAAGGAGATGCTCTGGACCTTTGTGAGCCACACAGGCACTCTGGCACTAACCTGGCTGCAGAGGCAAGCACTGCGGTCCTGCTCCATGGCACAGTTGATTTTCCTGGGGTGAAAACACAAAAAATGAGCAAAGAACCACTTGCAATGACCTGCAGTGTAGCAAAAAGGCAAGAAAAAGTTCCTTGTTCTGGGACCAAAAAAAGCTTTGAGGGCAATACCAGAATTTTTTTACACATGCTCAGAGGCAGCACCTAGGAGGCCATGGCCTGGAAGCCCTGAACTTAGTTTTGGACTGTGTTTAATTTTTAATTTTGAAAACTTCACAGCAGGGCGGTGTAGCCTGACAGCATCAGTGTGGCATGAGGAGTGCTTCGAATGAGGTCACTGGTCTGCTCCAGCAACCCATGATCAGTCTGTGATCAGCTGTAGCATCCAGAGCCTTTTATTCAGCACCTCACACTCAAATCCTGGATTGGATTTGTCTAACTACTAATTGCACCCCAAATAAAGATATTACCATTTTTCAGCTGGTTGCACCTTGTCTGTTTTGGATCACTTTGCCATTTAATTGTGTTTTCTTTCCTGTTTCTTTCTTTTCTTGTCACGTTCCCTCATTTTTCTTTCACTTCTCCGTGCCAGCTCTGTTCTGTATTGTTACTCTATGCTCTCCCAGTTCTTTGCTGTGTTATCCAGCTTCTGTTCCCCTGTGAGATGCAACCCTTTCTTGCATCTGAGGAAGCTGCAATGATTTCTGCATATGTTTATTTTTGCTTCCCTCAAGCAATTCTGTACAAAATGCTAAGATAATTGGTATAAGGAAAATAATTCCCCCATCCTAAAAGAGAGCAAGGCTGAATTCCAGCCCTGTGCAGGGTAATCTTTTCCACCTTTTCAGAGCTTGACTGATCCAAAGCTAAAACTTTTTCTTTCGCAAACACTTCTTTGATTGGATCCAGGAACTTTCACATTTTGTTGAGGTCTGTGACACTGAGATTGGAGTTTAGGAATTAAAAGTAATTAAAAGTGAGCCCAAGAGTCTGGTGACTTTATTCCTTTTACTCTGTAATTAGGACAGAGTATTTTTGATCTTTTGATTCATTAGCATAGCAATATTTATTCAGACATCTTCATCAGCAACAGAGGAACATTCTTACATATGAAGTTAATCAAGAGAGACCAAAAAAAATAGGAACTAATCTGTTATTGTCTATTTCAACTAAAAGAAAGCAAGTTTCATTAGCTAGAATACTACTATAGGGTTTTTAAGGCAGAACCGGGCTTTCGTTTTTGTCACCTTTTTGTCACTTTTTTGTTGGGGGGAAGGTAGGAGGAGGGGCTGCTTTGTCCGGGCATAGTGGGAGGACAGAAATTTTCTCATGATGATGGGATGGAGAAGGTTTTCCCTTTAATAATCTTTCATGACAAAAACTGAAGCTTGAAGCCACTCTACCTCAAAGCTGGTGGAGCTTTCTTTCCACGTGCCTGCACTGAAGCATTTTTTGTGGCATTTTTCTTTTAAGTAAGAGATCTACTTGAGTTGAAATCCCTGTGGATTAACACCACTTCTCATCCTTCTGTGGAGTCCAAGCTCTTATCTTGGAAAGTACATTTCAAAATTATGTACTGGCAGAAATTTCATGCAGTTAAACATAATTTTTGGCATGTCCAGAGATCTGGAGGGAATAGTGCTTGGGAAGAAATTTTTGGTCACATCGTAGATTTAACAGATTTTGGGATTTGTTTGTTGTGTTACTCTTACTTTCTTATTTCTGAATAAAAAACAACACACTGTGGGATTATCCAAATACAGTTAGTGGTTTTGTTCACCCATGGCTGTGTCCAAATCAGCAGTTGTAGTTTGTTCTGTGCTGGATGGGGAGGGAAAAAGTTCAAATGACAAGGGGAGTTTTTCTGATGTCTAAATTCTGTTATGCAAGTGACAAATTGAATTCTGCATTAAAGAAGTGTAAATCTGGATAAAAGCCACTGAAATTTTTGCGGATTTAGGCTAGGGCCTTATCTTAGGGTGTGTTTGGGTTTCCTCTTGGAGAAGAAAAAACACAAAATCTTTTCCTTTTTTTTTATTTTTTCTGGCAGCTGCTGGACTGTGTCTTATGCCATCTGAAAGATAACTGCAGATGTAAAAAATCTGCTGCTCTTATGAACTCTGTCCAAGTGAAAAAAAAATTGAGTAAACTGGGTGTAAGGAGTTGTTTAAACCCCATTTATTTATATTTAGTATTTGGTATGTTCTTGACTCAGGAAGATAAACTCTAATGGACTTCTGATATTCAAGTGTTGCTGCTGATCTGGAGCTGCATATAAATTGAAATGTAAAATTTGGGGATTATATCTGCCATAGCTGCTTTCTGAAGGAACAAATTGCAATGACATAAGCTTTGTATCCAGTTTGCCTGTGTTACACCAACATATGGTTCAGACACTTTGCTCCCATCCCCAACAAAATGGGCTCCAATTTTCGAATGTCATTTACTGCATCTTCACTTTTTTTTTAATTTTTTTTTTTAATACATCAAGGTTTAAAAAATTCTTTTTTATTTGCATCATTTAAATAATCATGCTCAAGTCCATTAAGCTTTGCAGGAACTAGAAAGAAATGGGAAAACAATGAGTCATTAAAATACATAATGGGGAGAATTAAATTTGGCATTATGTTGAATTCCTCCAAGGCAATAAGGGAAGGTCAGGCCATCACATCATGGTAAGGAAATCTCAAAATTCTAGAAAGATTTTTTGTTTGTTTGTTTTGTTTTGTTTGTTTGGTTGGTTTTTTTTTGGTCAATACTCCTTAAACTTGACTTTGAGAATGTAAGGTCACCTCTGCTGGATATCCTTTTCCAATAGCTTTGGTATGGTGTTAAATAACATTTTAGGGTTCCTAACTCCTGATATGGCAAAATGGGAATGGGTGGCTTTTAAAGTTATCAAATCCAGATTAGTCTTTTCTCATTAGATAAAGAATATTTTCTGCAAAGCTGAATGTCTTTTAATCACATAAAACTGAAAACACAGAATCAAGATTTACATGTGTATAAAATAAAGCCATTAGGGCTACCTTTTTGTGTTCTTTTATTTTCCCTGCAGACATGTTGAAAAAAATCAGTGTAATTAGCTCTGGTCCACATGAAGCTTAAAATCAAAGTCAGATCTCTGTCAACTGATACTCAAATTTTTCTCTTTTACTGCATAAAATTTGGGATAAGATCATTTTAGTTGAAATGAGAAAAGAGTTCTGAAGTATTTGCAAAATTTGGGTACATATTTAATTTCCTTTATTTCTGGGATACCACTGCTTTGTATCTTGGGTAAGCAATTGAAGCAGAGGAGATTTTAAATTATTCAACCTAAATGAAGAATCAGTTTAATTTTAAGGATGTGTTTACATTGTGCCAGTGACATAATAAATAGCTTATTGCACATGACTTTTTAGGCTTCGGTTGATCTGAAATTTAGGGGTAATTTTTGGCAAGGAAATACCTCCAGTCTGTGGAATATTTATTATACCTCTATAGTGAAAGCATCACCTCTGAGGGACCAAATTAAAGATAATATTCCATGGGGATGTGCTTGGGCTTCCTGGGGAAAACTGGAGATCTCTGTGGAAATCTTCCAAAAGGCCCTATGGTAGTTTCGGTCTGGATTATATGAACCTTAAAAATGTCTTGGTTAATTATCATAAAGGGCCCAGCCCTGTTCTCTGTGTCCTGGGCTCCCATTTCACTTGGCTGAGTGGTGTCTGTTGCTGCAGAATCACTACAACACAGGGCATTTAACTCAAAATCCATGAAGGGAAATACAATTGAACTGACTAAATTCTTGCTGGAGCAATTTTTCATGTAGGAACACATTTTTTATTATCATACCTGGAATGTCTGAAATTTAGGATTTTTTTTTCCTTTAGGCTTTCTGATAGTCAAATATATTTCTGAAAGGACTGAAAAAATATATAACCCTGATGGATTTCTTTGTCACCTGGAGTGAGGCCTATTTGGTTTTTTCATTAATTATTTTACATTTTATAGTTTTATGGTTATGACAGGAATGTTTTCTGCTTTCTGTCATTTTGCAATTTCATGAAATCAAGTCTAGAGTAGCCAGTTCCATCCAATTCCATTGAATTGAAAACTTCATTGCTGTGGAAGATCTGTGGGGAGAAATAAAACACAAAACTGTAATGGGTTTTCCATAAAACCAGAGGGGTTAAAACTATTTAATTCTGATGAAGAAAACATTAATGCATGGAGTTTGCAACCACCTGAGTGTTTACAACCACTTTGATGATAATAAATTCAGGCACATGGAAATACTTCATAATATACAATTTATGTAGATTTCATAGAGAATTTATCCAGAGTAATTTGTATAAACTTGCAAGAATTATGCATCCCTCTCCTGTTCAAATTAACCTGTAAGTAATGGTGGATAACTTCAAAACATCTGAGATGGAGGAAAAAATTAATTTATTCTTTCTGATCTTCATGTATGTTCCTATAGAGAATAAAATAATTGCTGCAAATCATGGCCTAAGATATTTCCCATTAAATCTCAGTACTAAAAATGAAGGTGGTGACAGCAATAACTTCTTCCCTAGCTGGAGGTTTTATTTTATGTAACTTTATTTAGCATGCCATGGAATGAAGAGTATTGTAGCCAATGCTAGAATTATAATGGAGGAATAATAATAATATGGGCACACCTTCATTGACAAGGAGTGAGAATCTACTTGAATAAAAACGGAGCAAGCTCCTTTTCCAAGCATGACCACAGATCAGTGCTTGTGCCACCAGGACAGAAAGAGGCCAGTTCCCAGGAACAGCCACAGGGATTGGGGTTGTAATGATTTGGCTGCTCCCACGGGAGGCTCCAGTCTTGTGGAGGAGTGTCGGGAGTTGTGAATGATCCTCGTTCTCAGCTGCTTTTCCTTGATTTGCATTTGCTTCCGAGCTGCTTAATCACGGGTAGATTATTTCAATTTTCCTGGTGAATAATGCATGAGGGTGTATAAGTGGATGTTCCTCGGCTGAATGGGCTACAGATTAAAAGTCAGCTCCTTGCAGCATTATTGTGCATTTCTTTCTCAGGTTAAAGCTGGAGAGAATGCTTTTTTTGGAGAACTCCTACAAGTGCCAAAATATTGGCAACGTTTGCTTTTTCTCTTCTTTTTCATTTGACTACCTGTTATTTGAATGAAAAAGCCAGTTGCCAATTTTCCAGTACAAGCTTATTTTCCTGGAGACTCCCCATCAAGATTTCAATGCCACATTGTTGTACCTGCTGCTTGAGTTTCCTGGAAATTATCAGGAACAGGGTTTTTAAAATTTTGTTTATCTGTTCCTCCTGTCAGCTCAGAGCACTGATTCCTTTTCACTTCTCCTTCTTGCTCTTTAATATGTCCCAGAGGGATAATCTGGAGTATCCTTTCCTACTCTAGCAGCCGTGGGGCACAGACAGAAGCGATTCTTGTGTCTAACATGTGAAATATGTCATGGAGGTAGAGCTAAACACATTAAATGCTGTAATAATTGAAATAATACTTCAACCCACCATGAGCCACTTATTAGAAAAACCTCTTCAAATTTTTCCTTTATTAATTTATTAAGGGGAATTTAAGTATCTTACCATGCACTTGTGTCAGTCCTGAATTATGCAGATATTTTCTTCTTTTTCAGCTTATTGGAGAAATACCCTTTGATGCTCCAGATAGCTAGAAAATTAAAGCACAATAGTTGTCCTTGTTTGCTTGTGGTTAGTCTGCATTTATAGGGCATTTATTGAAGATCATAACTGGATCACTAAAATATCAAATCTCTGAAATTTATGGGCCATTCTAAACAAAATATTTAATTGGAACAGTGAAATATGAAACCTTCCAGGGCTGCTTTAAGCCTAATAAATACATTAGATAATGGTGTTCAATATGAGAGCCCTGTGGAGTGTGGTTAAAAAGAGCCTTCTAAAATATGGAATCATGCCACTGAACAAAACAGTCTTCTGAAGCAGAACTCTTCCAAACTCGCCAACTCTAACAACATTCCTTGGAATTACAGACATCCAGACATGAAGTGTAGCAAAGTATGTTGTAAAATAGTGCTTTCAAACTCAGCTTAGCCTGATGTTTTATAAGATAAAAGATTGAAGGAGTGTGAAACTATGAGGGCTGCAGAGTAAACAAGGCACTGAATAGTGCAGCTGCTTAAAAAGCAGATACAGATTAATAGCCACAATAATAGAATGCAATAAATATTTAAAACTAGTCCAAGAAGTGTTTTGTGAACTTCTTACGGTATTTGATGCTGAAAATTTCAGAGAGAATACTTGGGCAGGTTTCAGGCTGTAAAATACAAATTCTCAAAACCCAACCAAAGAAAAAACAGAGAAGAAACAGAGGGAAATCATGTTGAGGTTGTGATTTAAGTTTGAAATAATTCCAGCACATGCTTTGCGGGCTTTTTTTGCGTCGGTTCTGCTGCACTTCCAGGGCAGGGGGTGGTGGTGGTGTCTTGTCCCCCACTGCAGATGTTGGTCCTTGACGTGCACATTTGTTGCTCTAAGCAGTGTTTCTTGCCTCCGGGTATATCACTAAGATATTCCAGGCTTCCAAGTCCTGTGCCACCTTTCTGTGCCAGCCTTAATCCCATTTAATACTCTTCCCAACCTTCCAGTCCCTCATTATCATTTCCTCATTTCATGCTCAGAGTGACAGGGGCAGCAGAGCAGGAGAAACTAAGAGGAAGTGAAGTTTCTTCCTCATGTCCTCTAAATGTTTGTTCTGTCCACTTTTCCATTTACAAGTCATGCCATCAGAAGAACTTTGCTTTTATGGATTTCTGCTTTCAAATTCTCCCCTTAACATGGAATTCTGACATGTAACTTCTTTTTGATGTTGCCTTCATTCCTTTGCCCTTCTTAAAGGATCCAGCTTCCCATATCCAAGTAGAAGTCCCTGGAATCCATTGCTGTCAGGTAAGGGTTAAACCATGGTAATTTCTCTGTTTGGGTGCAGTAGTAGAAAGATCTGATTTTGGTGGTCTTGTTCCTGGTAAAGGAAAACAAAGAAACATGGAAAACTTCAGGAGCACAGCTTTCCCAAAAGGAAAGACTTCACAGACCCATAATCTGTTGACTTGAGCTAAACTTGGTGGTAAGTAAATAGAATTTCTTGGAAGAAATTCCTCCCTATAAGGGTGCTGAGGCATTGGCACAGGCTGCCCAGAGAAGCTGTGGTTGCTCCATCCCTGGAAGTGTCCAAGGCCAGGTTGAAGGAGGTTTGGAAAAACCTGGTCTTGTAGAAGGTGTCCCTGCCCATGGCAGGAGCATGAAACAAAATGCTCATGAAGATTCCTTCCAACCCAAGCCATTCTATGATTCTATTAAAAATGTTGTGCTCAGAATGACTCTAAACTCCATATTTGGCCTTGAGAACCTTGACAAGATGGATGGAATAAAGTGGGTTTCATTATGATTAATAGAATAATCTTCCTAAAATGTTTTATATTGCACCAATATATATGAAATAATTTATCTCATGAACTCATTAAATGCTGTGTGACGCCAGTCTCTGTGCCAAAGGGGATTTGACTTCTTGAGATGTTTGAGAGTAAACACTCTCTTATTTTAAAAGTGATGCTACTGCGAGGAGTACTGGATATTTAGACTGTCAAGGAAAAATAATGCAGTTGAGCACCTCGACTCACAGTTTTCTTGCAGATGACACTTCAGCAAGGGCTCTGTTTGCAGGTAGGCTGCTCCATGTGGTTCTACCTTGCGGCAGGTCTTCCCGGGACCAGTGTCCCGCCGGAGACCCCGCGGAGGGTTCAGCGGCAAGAGAGGCATCCCGGCTGCCGGATAGCTGGAGAGAGATGATGCTTTCGCCAGGCGGGATGTCTCACGGAGCGCTTTATTTCTCGTGGGTTCCAGAAAGGAAAGGTACAGCAGGGGGGCAGAGAGATCCAACCACACGAGAGGGGAGCGGGCTCCGAGAGCTCTGACCACGGGCTGGAGTAAGGTATATAAAGGGGACAAGGGACAGGAGTGGCCAGGATCTGAGGGTCCAACCAGGTACGAGCAGAGGAAGGGGGAAAAGTGGGGTGACATTGTTCGAACCAATAAAGAAGGGGAGAGGGAGCGGTTTCGGGGGAGAGAACCAATATCCATGCATATAACTTAGAACATACTAGAACTTAGGGCTGGGGAACAAACTGATTGACAGATCTTGGTTGTCATAGAAACGAAGGGTGGCCGTTTAGGGGAAGGCGGGAAATTATACATCTGTTGATTCCCATGGGAGGGCAGGTGGCCCTTCTCCCAACCCCCCTCCCACACTACCTTCCTTTTTATCTGGGAAAACCAGTAATGTGAAGCAGAAAAAGGACAACTGCGGTTAAAAAACGTCTTCATACAAAAGGGAATGTTTTATTTCCATGAATACAGATAGGTGGGCTTTTTTTTTTTCAAGCTCTTTTAATGGAAATGGTTATTGCTTAATATACAGATTTATTTTACTTTGTTTTAGTGTATTGATGTTTTATTGTCATTTGCAATGACTCCAAATTTCACTGAACACTGTAGGCTGGATTTTTAAAAAAATTATTTTAAAAACCCTCCTTATTTTTTATCAAAGTCGACAGAATTTGGGCATTGATAACAATTTGATCATCCCAGCCTTGGAATTTAATTGATCCAATAGTCTTGATGCTGCTCGGGCTTTTGCAAGGTGTCTGCACGAGCCATGCAGAATTCCAGGGAGGATAGCTGTAAAATATACAAGCTCAAATTTATTCCTGTAAAATGTTTATAAAGAGTTTAGACAAGGAAAGCTTACATAAAAAGCTCCTGTGGTATGCCTACAGCAAGCCCACTTTTCCATGGACATGTGTCCAGACATCTGGGAATGTGCATATCCATTTTTCATGGTTCCCTCCTTCTGTACTGTTTTCATGGCAGTGAGTGACAGAAGCCATTTTAGAGTAATTAAGTTCTCAAAACTTGGAAGAAAATCCTTTAAATTCTCTAGAAAAGAACAGGAAATCTTAGATTTTTCAGGGTGCTGAATATTATCAAAAGCATAAAGAGAATGTTGAACACACTTTCTGTTGCTTTAGAGGTATTTGCTTTTCTGACCCTTTAAATCTGCTGTATCTACTTTGTGGATCTGAGTTCCAGAAGTGAGTGGGATTGAGTGTTTGATTCTGGATCAAAGGAATTGCTTCCAGAATTTAAATGCATGTTGGAGCAAAAAAAGCCCCACTCAGGGTTCTCTTACAACCCAGATAAACTTTTAAAATCAACAGGGATGGATTAGCTAGTATGTTTTCCATCATGAGTGTAAGACATGATTCAGATTCCTTGTTTTCCTTGATGCTTGTACAGTACATTTTGGAGGAATAAATCATATGGGATAACTGTTGTGTATTAATAGTTTAATTTTGCTTCTTTATTATTTGGAGATAAGTCACTTAAACTGGGGAGAGACATTCAGTTATCATATGGGATAATTGTTGTGTATTATAGTTTAATTTACTTCTCTGTTCTTTGGAGATAAGTCACTTAAACCGGGGAGAGATGCTCAGTTAAAAAAAAAAAAGAATTATTATTGCTTGTCACTGTTATGCCTGAAAGAAAGAAATAATTTCTCAGTGCGTAGGTTGCTATAGGAAATTGTCAGGATGTGGATTCCTTTGGACTGGTGCTCATGAAGAGTGACAGTACCTGGAAACTCCAGTACTGATAGGGCTTACAGCTTTTAATTTGCCTCTGCAGCCTTGACCCATGCAGACCTGTTTAGATATTTCAAATTGTACTTTTCTTGATTTTGGAGGGCAGTCTGGAGAAGAGTTTGGTGAAGTCAGCATTTTAATGAACGTATTTTCATTTGTCAACTGTCTGAAATCCTGTGCAGTGTCCTCTGCTCTTTGCCCAAGGTGGGAAGCTGTTCTCCATCTTGGAGACCTGACACTCAGTCCCGTCTCCTGCCATTGTGTGCTCATAGCTCCCTCAGAACTTCCTTCTCTGGACTTCCCCAATGTATTTTCAATGCATTTAATGGTATTTCAGCCAAAGTGGTGCAAAGCTGTAACAGGAATATTTGAAACCTTGCGCCCAAGCCCCAGCTAAGAAGGAAGTTTTCAATGCTGTTTAATTAGGTTTTGTGTTTCTTGGTTAAAAGTTATAATGTAGCGGCCCTGCAGATTTTTAAATTTTTTAATTCAAACGGTGGCATAATGAGGAATTACAGGCTGTCAGAATCAAATTGTACTGCTTTTCCTACCATGGTTACAGGCTTTGTAAAAGAATGTATAGGTGTACTTGCTCTGGTTTTATTAGAAGGTGAAAATTATCTTGAGGACTGCTAAGCTCTGCTTAGTTTTATGATATTTTTCTGTTCTTGTCAGAAGCTGCCATGACAAATACTTAACAAGGAATTAAAATCTCAGGGGTTTCTAAACCTGCTCCATCTTTAACTGATAAATTGTTCATAAACATACAGTATGTGGCATCACCTTTCATCTATAAAAAAAGGTATTGAGAGCTCATCTAATTCTTAAAAGGATGAATGTGCAGAGGAATTAATATAAAATATTGAAAATGAAAGATGCAAAACAAGTTAGAAAACCAATCTGCAAAACTGCTAGTCCTGCTTCCACTAATTTACATTTGTTTGCCAGCTTTGAGCTGATCTAGGCTCGACTTAGCTGGTGGTTTAGCAGTTCCCGGAGCCCAGCAAGCTCTTAGACCAGCCCTCCCTGTCTCAGGACAGTGACTGAAGTGTCCCCATGTCCCAGGCATCCCTGACTGATGGGATGCGAGACCCTCCTGGGGGGCTCTGGTTTAGTTAGCACAGCTTTGAGCAGCCACCAAAGAAAGGAACATTTACCTCAAGTGTATTTCGTCCCCTTCTTTTCCTCGCCCATCAGCCAGGAATTGTAGCAAATGAAGAAGGAGGGGCCTGGCAGAAGCCAATGGAGGCACAGTTCCTTAAGGAAGCATTTGGCCCCGCCGAGGCTGGGGAGTCGCAAGTCCTGCTCAGTTACTGAGAAGAAGTGACAGCTTCCCAGCAACGGCTTTCGACTTGTGAGCCTCCTGCATTTTCAGGAGCTTCTCCCTGGGAGTGAGGGAGGTTACACCAGGACACATCTTTTGATATCCTGTGACATTATGCAATGCACCCATCATGTTGCATCATCATTGAAATGCTGCTCAGATAATGTCTTTGCCTTGCATTAAAAGCTTAATGACAAAAATTTTGAAATTGTACCATGAAAACAAACTGATTCCTACCAGCCCTCCTTCTGTACTGGTTTGAAAAGCTGGGCTGGAGATGGAAAAATTTCATTTTGGCTTTTTTTTTTTTTTTTACCTTTTTAACCTTCTCAGTGTTATGTTTTTTCAGAATTTGGGTGGAGAAATAAGATTTCCTAAAGAGCTGGAGTAGTACAACAGCCAGTTAAATCTTATTTTTCTTTCTTACTGTCTTCTTACAGAGTTTTGTGTGGATGTTTGCATTCTTCCATCCCTCATTTCAATTTTCACCTGTGAGACTTTTTGCATTTTCCAGTGTCCCTCATTGTTTAAACTTTAAACTAGTAACATTTTAATGCTATGGTAAGATGTAATAGGATTACCAAATTAAAAAAAAAAAATTTAAGTCTTTTTTCATGGTAGTCCTTTCATGCTAGAATGGAGACCACGTTCAAGACAGCACCCAAGCTCCCAGGTGATCACAGCAAGTCACAGGCTGGTACAAATTCTGCTTCTGGGGGGTTTCTTGCCTCTGCTTTGGTGGTTTTTACTCCACTCTGCATTTCTCTCCATGTTTGCTTCTGTGTAATGCCTGTGGGGAATTTCAGCAGTGACTTGCACAGTGAAACAGCATCAGTGAATTATTTAAAATAGGTATAGTCACTTTAGTGTGATTTAATAATTAAAAAACCCTTTTAAAGACAAAGGCAGCTCCACAGAGGGCTAGGGTAAAGAACTGAGAACCTTTGTTGGAGAGCTGGTGGCTGTGGCCAGGAGCCCTGAATTTTATGGATTACCATGAAATTGTCACCTTTGACAGCCACAGGAAGATCCTCTCAAGTGGCTTGAAAGTCTCTGGTGGCTTATTTACTTTCTTATCACTCAGTAAATTTGGACAGAAATTTTCATTGCACCTTCAGACTGTTAAAACAATATCTCTTTCTTCTTTTCCTTGCTCTCTTCCAGATAATTGTTTAATGATGTAAATTAAGAACTTGGATCTGTAATTTTAAATAGAGAAATGTTATTAAAACCCCAAGCTTTCTATAGAAAATGTGAGATTTTAACTCTTGCTGTGGACATGCACACACATATATAGAGTTAGAAAAGCCTCTGGCTAGCAGTTTATTTTCTACATCCATAGGTATAAATCCCTGAGAAGACCAGTGTAAATTAGGACGTTAGCTTTGGATTACAAACAGCTTAATTTAGGGAACATGCAGAGAAAGGTATTGCCTGAGGAGGCAAAAATATTTTATTTCCCTGAGAAAACAAAGTGGTTGCTATGGGACAGAAAATGATCTAATGATGGCTTTCACAGAGACATGTTACTGGACAGAATATTCAAACCACAGTGGGCAAAAATGTTGGTTTTTCCAGGATGTATTTGTGGAAGATTTTTTCTTAGTGTAGATCTGGATACTTTCAAGAAAAATTAAGAAGTGAGTATTTTTCCATAGGGTACAATTGTTTGTCTTTTTTTCTTTCCAGTCCTCCTACATTATTCTGCAAATGAAACATATTTATTTAGTCAAACTGATTTTAAATACATATGGAGAGAATCCCAGTCCTTTTGCGTGCTGAATGGTGATGTTTTGAGGGGTCACCAAGTACAAATAATATGGGGGGGTTTGACTGTGTAGCAATATAATGAAAAATCTAGGCAATTAATAAAACAAATTATTTTAAGTACAATTAAGCACCATGTGATGAGAGGCATAGAAATGCCAGATCTTCACAGGTAGTTGGTGCCCTAATGCTGTAAAGAAAGTACATTTTAGAATGTTTGGGGTTTTAAAAATTGATTTTAGGTCTGTGCCCCAGTTATCTTTCAGAATTCAATTAAATGGACTTAGAAAACTCCTTCAGCAGTGAATCCAGAAATCACACATGAGCCATGTTCCCTTTTGACTTTGGTCTGGGAATACACACAGTAGTGCTTGCTGAATTTTGCTTTGGCACTAAAGTGCTTTTGTTACTTACATAAATTACTTAGCACTTGTTCTGTTCTAAATATTTGAATGTCCTTCCCAGCTTATTAAGGACACTAATTTTAATGCCTGTAGATTAGTAATGAGTAAGTGCCTTCCTAAAAAAATTACTCTGTTCTTGAAGGAAACAAAACATAAAGTTGTTTTATAATATTTGTTCTCATTCCTTTCATCACTTTATTCCCCATGCTAGCTTGAAGACTTTCGAGGTCTTTATTATCCGAAGAAATTTCTGCTGTGGTCATGCTTGAAAGTCCCACTAGCTGTGTTTGCCTTGCATGACTGCATGCAAAAATTGCTGCTTTAGATCATCCTGCTTTTGGCAGGAATATCTGAGGATGTCATCTCACAGTGTCATCAACCTGCTGGGATCCTCCCATATTCCCTGGGAGCTCCTAGCTTGTAGTGTCAAGCTAGGTAAGTCTTCCTTCTGCTAGTGAAGAGCTTTTCCTCAGTGTGCCGTGTTTTGGAAAGCTCCTGAGCCCACTGGAACGGCATCATTTCTGTTGGGCACAATGGTGATTTCTGTCCCTGATGTGTGCCTGTGCCTCTTTGCTCAGAAATGCCTATCTGTGATTATCTATCACCATCAGTATTAAATTGCTGCCTTGTTTTGATTTCCTATCTCCTTTTCCATTTATTTTTGTGTTGTTTAAAAAACTGTTCCCTAAATTTTGTCTCCTAGTAAGCTTTAGATTCCTGTTCAACTACTTCAGCCCTCCCTTCAAAGTGTCCTTCCTCAGTTCCTTCATTTTGGAGCAATGGTGTCATTTTCTGCCAGACAATTTACTGAACTTTCTGCCCTTGCACTACCTTTGCATGCAGTTAAATGCTTATGGGGTCTATTCATCACTGCTAACACAATCCCTAGAACCTGGGGCTTCTTTTATCCTCTACATTACTCCTGTATGTGTTTGCATGTTCTTTCTTTGCAGAGCTCCCCATTAGTGAAGGTGTGTTTCTCACACGGCATTAACAGTGCTGTGTTGGGAGGTTTGTTCTGTCCCTGTCTTTAGGCATCACCTGCTCTGGGTATGTACTGAAAATGCAGAATACTGAGAGATGTCAAGGTAGAAAAGCCAAGAAAATGGTCGTAGTTGGGAGACAGCTTCTTCCCCCTCTCCTTTTTCCTGTAATGGAGAGTGGCAGAAGAGATAAGAAAGATCAATTAGAATTACAAAGGTTTTCCCAGCTGTAATAGAGGATAACAACAAAATCCCTGACAGTTCTTCCTTTAAGGAACAGAGAAGAGGCTAAAATTGGTCAGGGAGGCTCAGGTAATGAGATTCAAAACTCAAATGCAGACTGAGGCAGAGTAAGGTGTTGGTTAAGGTAGAGATCCTGTGGTTTATTTCTGATGTTATTTACCACAATACCTATTTGCAGACAGGGCTGTCCACTCCTGGCAGTTAGTGATCAGAAAATCTCCTGCAATCTCTTCTAGCTATCCTACAAAGGTCCATTTCTCTGGTTCTGGAGCAGTTCTGTCTTGTGTCATTCGTATGGTTCTTTATTTCCTGACTGAAATTCCAGTCCTGTTGAGTCCAGAGCAAAAAAAAAAACCACCTTTACTGGAGCTAGAATTTTAACAGCTGTGTCTTTCCCTTTATTTATTGCTTAACAACCCACAGAATAAGAGGTGCCTCTGTCCCAGTGTCAGGACTCTGTGCTCTCTCACTGGATCCTCAGAGCCTTTCCTTTTCATAGTCTCCTATATAAATGTAAATCACTGCTTACTCCTGCATCTTCACTGTTTCCTGCATTGCTTTTGGCTGCTGAATGGTTTGATTAATCCTTGAACTGGTGCCTGGTTCAGACCCTAAGTCAGATTTCAGGGGTTTCACTTCCCTCCCTCGTGCAGCACCTGCTGCTTCCCTCCTCGTGTGCTGCCGACATTCCCTGAGTCATGGAGCAGGGGCATTCCCGAGCATCTGACAGCAGCAACCCATCTTCATTTGCTCCACTGGAAATTCCTCCACACTATAGCTCCCAGATTTGCTGGTTTTCTTCCTGTCTTTCAGTCCTTCCACCTTCACTTATACTTTATTTCTTGATCTCAGATGTATTCTGGGAGCCCAGTTTATTTCTTCTGCTTTTCTGGTAATAATTCCCTTGATGTTCCTTCCCAACATAAAGTGAAGCATGGTCCTAGTCAGAGGATCTTAGGTTAAGTCATCTCCAAATTTCTTGCCAAATTCTTGGCCAGGAAAGATATGTTAAAACTCTTGAAAATTTACTTGAGGGGATTCTATAGAAGTTTTCCTCAGCTTTTCAATTCCTATATATTCTCTTTTACCACTCTCAACCCATCATCACCCAGCTGAGGCAATGACTAGGCTTTTCCTTTCCCCACTGGGAACTTGACACAGGGAATGAGAATGATCTCTGACTCTGTTTCTGTCCCCTGCTGTAACAGAGGTGTCCTGGGTACTGCGCTCACCTCTCTGTTGTTTGTAGCAGTGGTTCCTCAGAAGCCAGAGCTGCTGGGAATGCCTGCAGGTTTGTTCCTAGAGAAACTCTTTGGTGTCCACTGATGGAGCTCAGAGCTGGATATTTCTTTTGGTTTATGTCCCTAGCAAACAAAAAATATTGCAAGTGATTTGAATTCACTTCTCAGCTAAAGCTTCCTAATGTAATATTTGAAATGCATATTTGATGTCACCCTGTTTTATATTTTCTGTCCTATTCCCTTTTTTCTCTGGATACACAGTGTATTCTTCATGCACTTATTTTTGTTTATAAAGACATGTGGTTTATTCCTGAATTGTGCCCTTTAATTTGTGAGTACAGTCATCATCTTAATTTAGATGTGCTTCTGTAGATGGCCACAGACTGGATCCTAGATGGCTGATTCCAAATGATCCTTCCTCCAGTGAAAGTGCTGCTGGACACATGGAATAGTCACACACATGTCATCAGTGTACAGGTGACACCAAAGTGAGAATAATTCCTCTCCTAAATGCACATTCTGCACATTAAACATCAACAATCTGCATCTGGGATGCCATGACTTAGTAGAGAGCAACATAGTGCAGTTCCCATTTTCATACAATTCCTCTCCTTTCTCTGATCCCGTTCTTTTTTAGGGATATGCATTAGCACTATTTGCATCACTTCTTGTCTGGAAGAAAACAGAGTTATTTTGAAACTTGAACACGGAAGTCAAATTTCATTGTAGTAGTCATGATGTCCAGGGGTGGGACTGCCAAATAATATCCAGAACTCTTCTCTTTTCATAGTAATGTCTAGGATGTCAGCCATGCATTTTCCACTAAACTAATGAACATCAGATTTATGCCAGGAATGTAAGAATAGATGACACTGCTTCTGAAATAGTTTAGACATAAAATTACTTTTTGATGGTGGGTTTAAAGCCTGCACCTTCTTTATTCTTTCAATTGATCTTATTTACCTGCTCTGACTTGCTAACCTATTTAACAAAAGTCCTTTTTTTGTATTCTTGTTACATAAAATTTAAACCCAGCTGTCAGTGCAAAACTTACTGCTGGAAGTATCAAGAAACAGGGTGGGAAAAGAAGTCTTTCCTCAACATTTTCAAATATTGCAAAACACGTGTGATGATGTCTTGAAGCAGAAGTAGGGTAGTATTGTGACATTACTTAAATCATTAATCCACCTCAAAACCCCTTCAGTGAGCAAACTTTCCTTTCTCAATGGCATTTAGCACTGAGAACATTTTAAATGCTGCAAACACCTACATATTTGTACAGAGATAACCCCCTGCTTCAGTGGATGCAGGCTTTTTTTATCCTTTCTTAGTTGTACCAGCATGATTCATTAGCAGTTATTTTTGAGATGAAGAAATGTAGGCTACTAATACAATTTAAAACACTGTTATTTTAATGAATAAGTCAGCAATGTTTTAGTTTCTATTTAACACCAAATGTCTAAATGGAGCTAAGGATAGCGAGACAATTATCAGCTTATATTACTGGGTTTTATCTTTTAAAGATCCTGCTTAATAACATGGATAGAGCTTACAATCCCTTACATAGGAGAGAAGATATTTTGGGGGGTAAATGGTTGTGTACCTCCTATCTTTAGCAGAAAAGACAACTGGAAGTTTGCAGTGGGAGACTCTGCTCAGGTGACCCAAATGTGCCTTTTCTCAGAAGTGTCAGTGTGAATTATTTGGTTCTTAAATCCATTTTGGAATTAAGATGATGAGAATAAGAGCAGAGGAAGAATTCTTGAAAGTCACTTAGATAAGAGGAGAATAACTGTACTGAATATAATGTGGGGTGCCATAATGATGGGTCTCACTAGCTCCACATTTGAGAAGAAGAATCTATAATCACAGAAATACTTTTTGCTTTCCACACTCACAACCGCCACCAGGATTCTTTCCCTAAATTCTCTTCTCACTTCTTGCAGATTCCTGGGCTTCAAGGAGGCTTCAGAGTCAATAATTCAGTTCTCTTGGTGCTTAGTTTCTGGTTTACCAATGCTTCTGCCAGAATAAAAATGGGCTCTGCTGTAAAATGAGAATGAAAGTGGCAATGCAGGTTTTTGTCATTAAATACATCATAAAGTGGCAGTACCTGTGGGTAGTCAGCCAGCAGAGGGAAAAGCTCCTAGAGTTTCATTTCCTTTGCTGACAGCTCAAGCCCAGCTCTGTCTCTTCAGTAAAATGCTGTATTCTTTGCTCCATAAAAGGATTCCTCCCAAAGTGAATAAAACAGTAAAAATTTACAGAAATGTTGTATTTACTGTTGATTGTTCCCTCCTCTCTTCACAATTAAACTTTGGCTTATTTCCACTATTGTTAATGCATTTAAATATTGCAACCTCCCATTAATCTTCCTCTTCTAGATGCTGTTTTCTTGTGTCTAGCTCCTTGTCTATCCCCATCCTTTTGTCTTGGTTGCCAACTTTATGTAACTTTGCCGTGATGTGGTATCTTCTAGAAATTCTCTCTCCTGGCCTACTGTTACATGCTGTTTATTTCCTGTTGGATCTGGGGAAGATTATCCTTAGGGAATTGGTGAGGGAAGCAGTGAAAGGCAGCTGTAGCAATGAGAAGAAGGGGAAATGAGATTGAAAAATGGCAGTGAAGCATGCCAGGATTAAAGAGCTGGAGAAGAAGGAGAAGCTAGAGCTAAAAGAAAATATGATGAATTTCTTTCTTTGCTGTTTTCTTATCCTACCTGCCCTGGCAATCTCACACTCATGCATAAACTTTAACATCTAACCAGTTATATATTTTGAAACTTCTGCAAGAGTCCAATATTTTTTTTCTCCATTGAGAGCAATATACACTTTCCAGTTATGAAAATGGTGTTATTCTAAATAAAATTGACATGATCCACCAACACTTTTGGAAGCACAGATGCTTTGTCCCACTATTTACTAAAGAGGTTCACACTTAGATTAAAGCAGTGAAATCAAATCACTGAATAAAGCTTGGAACAACATAATGATTTAAGGAATTAATGGAGAGCTTCTGCTAGGAAGAAAGTTACACCAAGGCAAAATTAGATTGTTTTCTGTACAACACCAGGACACGCTGCACAGTGCAACCCAACATTGGGGCAGATATTTTGCTGAGCATCTTGTGTAGTTGCATTTGTCCTTGTTCTCCTCTGTGACATTGGGCTGCAGCCACAAATTCAAATGCTGCATCTGAGGCCCATCAGTGTCGGATTTAGGGGAAGAGTCTGTAACAGGAACCACCACCAGCCATGAAGCTCTCTCTGAATGACATGGCTTTGTTATTTTTTTTCCCAGCATAAACTACGTGGGTTGGGATATGTACAGCCCCCTGATGTTAAGCAATATTTTTTCCCAACTCAGTGTATACATAATGCCAGGAATGAAATTAATTTGATGTGTACTTCTGTTTGATGTGTACTTCAGTTCTTCTGAGTGGTGCTGCATCAGGACAAGATTTTGCAGTGTGTTATTAGTGGGGGAAAATTGCACTGTTCTTTCACCAGCTTGTTTAGAGAGCAGAAGAATTTGTAGTGGGATATAATTATATTTGATTCCTATTTTCTTTCTTGCTGGAAGTAAAATAATGCAGCTTGAGGGGTTCACAACTACTGCCTTCAATTCAAGTTGATTGTCTAAGCTAAATGGATCCTTCTGTCCAAATATTCTACAAGTTGGTAATCTCTTGCTTCAAGGACACTTGTAAGAAGCTGGTTACTCAGAGTTTGCTGCTGTGTAAAGATGAACCACTCTGGAGGAGTTTTACTGGCTGATGAAAACAGACCTTGAAGTAAGCCCAGTTCATACTTAAAGAAATCAATTACGATGAGTAGTTTTGTGTTTTATTGACTGAAATCACTCATTGCCTTTCTCTGAAAGAGTTCACAAAAACTATTTTCTTTTTAAAAGATTCTATTTTTCCTTGTCTTTACGGCCAGCAGGGAAAACTCTTTGTTATCAGGGTGCACAAATGGATAGAGGAGAGGCACAAATATTTATTGTAGTTATTTGTATTATTCAGAGTAAGAGTGGATGTTACTTTCAATCCAAGCTGGAATAATAGAAATGAGGGGCTGTCAGTGCTCTGGGAGTAAAAAACCTTGAGAAAGCCTTTTCAGAGCTGGCCTTCCCATTCCAGGGAGAATGTTCTCCAGAACTACAGAAAATACATGGCTTTATTTGGATAAGTTGCTTCTTTTATAGCAATATACCTGTTAGAACAAAAGCCAGCCAGTCATATTTTATTCAGATTGGCTGCTTACTTCCACACTGCTGATAGATTTCAATCATGTTTTTAAATTCCCCTTCAGCTATTGGAGCTTTCTCTCATTGCTTTTGCTCCTCTCTCTCTATTCAGGCTTCTACTTGCAAGATTTTTCCCTTATTATTGGCCATTGTTTCCTGTCCGATTCCAGCCTTTCACAGAGGATTGGAGGGTTTAATTTCCCCACCTTTTAACCTTCTATTGTTCACTACTTTCTGCACCCCTGACCCAGATTCCTCACGCAAAGCTGTCTCATCCTTGGGGACAGAAGTTTTATCTCTATTCTCAGGTAAATTCTGATCTATGTATCTATTGCTGGAGGCAGACCTTCAGATATTTGCAAGTATTGCCACATCGAGCCTGGTAATTTTTCTTTTTGAATCTTATTCAAGCTCTTCTGGATCATAATTTCTCCACTTAGTACCTTCCAACCTCTCAGAGAGATGTCAGACATTTGCTCTGACATGTAGCAAGTTTTGAAGCAATACTTAGCAATTTTTGAATGTAATCTAACCAGAAGATCCTCTGTCTCTCCTTGATGTGTGAGCATCTGCAAGTAAAGCCCTGAGGTGAGCTGGTCTCCCTTCTCAGACACATGCAGCTCTTTGAATTCTTTCCTTGCATTGCTGCTGTAATCTTAGTGAGGGCTAATTTATAATCATGTGAATATGGCAAAACAACAACAAAAAAAGGATTGATTTTCACTTCCTGTGATTTTAGTTTATGTATGGCAACTGTGGATTCATCAACTTTTAAATTCCTTTGGGATGTGCCATCAAACACATACACCTCCTAAGCTTTGTTATTAAAATGACTGAAGCGTTTTCTGCAGAACTCTGTGACCAGATCTTTCCAGCACACGAGAAATTGCCTCTGGTTAAGCCATCCCCAGAGCTGTGCCTGAGCCCAGAGCCTTTCCAAGTCCTTGTTGTTGGTTTTCCAGGAAGTTCTGGGCAGTTTCTGGGTTCCTTGGCCCTTGTCACAGTGAGCACAGCCTGGAATGGTGGTGCCGGATGACGGAAGGGGTGTCTGGCACATGGCTGTGCAGCTCCTACTGGTATTTTTTGCCTTTTTTTCTAATTGATAACTCCTGCCATCTGTTCCCGAGCCATCCCTCTCCTGTCCTTCCCCACTCACAGTCTCCTGCCCCTGTTCCACCCCTGAGCTCAGGCTGAGTGCCCCAATGCTACTGCCAAGAGCTGGTTGATACCAGGGGTAGCTGGGTGCTAAGATGCTGCTGACAGAGATATAACAGCAGGTCAGTCCAGGCTCGGCTCTCCCAGCAGCATTTCAGTGGGCTCAGATGCTTCTCTCTCTGTGCTGCTTTAACTGCAGCTTCCTGAACAAACTCCAAGGATTTTTTCTTTATTCAGAAAAAAAACCAAAACAAAACAACAACAAAAAAAAAAAGGAAAAAACCAAACAACAAAACCAAGCCAAACACCCCCCCCTCAAAAAAAAACTAAACAAAACAAAACAAAAACCAAAAAAAACCACCCCAAACCCTTTGCTGTATAAAATCGTCTCAATTGTTGCTCTGAGGTGGAGTCCTTCTGAATCTGTCACCCCTGCCTGGGTTCATGACCGCCTTGTGGCTTTCTGGAATGAGTCAGTCATCTAGAAACACTGTAGCAGCCTGGGTTGGGTGTTTTTTGTTTGTTTGTTTGTTTTGTTTTGTTTTGTTTTTAACCCGAGAGCCTTTATTTTCTTTCCAGTCCTGTTCTTTGAATCTCTCTTTTCTTGTCTAACTCTCCATTTTGTGACTTAGCATATGGGTGCAGAGAAATGCATTTCTATATGATAAGGACTGAATTTTTAACAAGAATCTATATGTATATACCAACTAGAGGGATTTTTCTTACAGGAGCTCAAAAATGGGCAAAATCAAGAAGGAATAAATCATGGCAATCATAGCTGTGGTTGACCATTATCTAAGAAGCCTTGGACCCTCAAGGTGTGTTGGAGAGATGATTAAATAAGACATTGGCATCTAAGTGCCCAAAAATAGATCCTCATGATTGTGTAAGACACTAATTTTCCATAGATTTCTAAGGGATTTTTTAATGGATTTAAACACCCATAAAAACTGGTGTTACAAATGCACAAGAAATGTTCATCAAAGGTAACCTGAGAACCTGTGTTTGGTTTCTGTTTAATGTGGCTTTTTTCTCTCAGAGATATCCCCTTACAGAGCTCCCACATGTTTTTCTGAGCATCTACCAAAGGAGCAGGGAAATGAGGGTTTGCCTCACCTCTATTTGGAAGGTTCCTCCTGATTTTTAGATTAAGGATTCTAATAGCTTGTGGGTTATATTATGCTTGGGTATAGGCACAGTCAAATTATTAAGTTTTCTTCCTGAGGCTACAGTTGTGAGGCAGAAGGAGTGGAAGTTGCTGGAATATTTTCTTTTTTAATTTCCCAGCACCACAGAATTTGGGACTTCTGTTAAAATAAACAAATTCTAATAATCTATTAGTGAAAATGAGAGAAGCTCAAAAACTGCAGCTGCAAATGTTCACTGACTTCCTTGATTGTCACATTTTCCCATTGTACAATAGTGGTTATTGCAGGAGGCTCTGCTATGTAGGAAAAAGTTGCATTTCCCATGTTGGGGGAAAGATAGACAGTTAAATGGAATAAAATTATCACTCATCAGGTGATCTCTCTGATGCTGTAGGTCTGAAAGAGTTACCACTATTTCCACAAAACTTAATAATTTCAAGTGACTTTCGTATTTTGGATGTTTTTATAATACTGATTAGAAACCTCCAGATGATGAAATGTTACAGCTCTGGCAAGAATCTAATAAAAATCCCCCCTGGGATTGATTTTGATTGACTACAGTTGTTTGTCTGTTTTTATTTTACTGTATATGAACAGAGGAATGAGCAGGATTGAGTTAACCCTTCCCTGGCCTAATTCCTGTCCTCGAGGGCCTGGACTGTCTCTGCTTTCCACCACTGACACCCAGGGAAAGGAAAAAGCAGTTTAAGGGTTCCACTAACACTCCTAGTTCCTTTGTGTTTTGCAGCTCCAAATATAATCAGGGGATTGGCTGAAGATATTAGAAAATGGAACCCACACAGGGTTATAATTCAAATTAGTGGCACAGTCCTGGTAGAGCAATTCTTGTTTTGGAAATTATATTGATTCTTCTGTGGAGCTAATTAATGCACATATTTACAAGGTAATGAATGAAAGTTCGAAGTTATTCTTTAGGAAGCCTTGCATCTATTAGAAATCAAGAAGAAGGTTTTTTCCTGTCAAAGAAAGATGTTTAATCCAGCACGTGTGCTGTGTCCATTTCCTCTAGTAAGAGTTCCACCTGCTAAGGACAGTTGTTTTCAAAAATAAATTGAACCATATGTAAAATTATATTAGGGAAATATTATTTTCTTTGTAAATTAAATGCCAGGATGTTAAATTAAGTTTAAATTGTTCAATTTATTTATGCTTACTAATTCTTTTCAGTTCTGTGTTAACTGTGAGATCACTATGCACACAGACATTAAATCCATTTAGGTAATTTATTTTCTGACTTTCTTGAAGCAGTTTGCTCAGTAAGAAACCCCTTGATTTTCCAAATAGATGCATTAGTGATCAGTGAAGAAGCCTGAAATAGAATAAATATTTATTACCTAGTTTATATCTTATATAAACTAGGTAATAGTTTATATTACTGGACATAACATAGTTTATATTAATGGAAGGCATTTTTTTAACGTAGATTACTCTTTTTTTATTAGACCATGAATTTCCTATCTTTTGGAATCTTTGTGTCTTAGATCTAAGTAGATCTACTTTAAAAATTTGTGATTTTTAGCACCTCCCCTTCCTTCCTATATGCCTGTTTCAGTTATCTGCTCTTCCTCTGGAAGCATGTTTGCACTGCCAAGCATAGTTATCCCTGGGTTTCTTTTTCTTTCAGAATTTGGACTTTCCCAACTTCTCTGGTTACATCTTGTATTTCCTGGCATCTGCATTGAATTTACCAAACCAGCTTGGTCAAATTTTTTTCTTTTGTATTCTTATTCTGTCCAGAAAGAAATTATCTTTTATTCCAGCGTGATGGAAGGGGAGGGGAGAATAATTGTGCTTGTATCTTCCCCTCTGTTTCAAACTGGCATACAGGAATATAGGTGAGACATTCTGTGTAGTGGCAGGTCTGGCTCCATCCTTAACATGATCATTGTGTGAAGCTTGGGGCCATTGGTGATTCTCACATTGGTCCTTTGTAATAAATAATAAATAAATAGGAGGAAAGGGAATAAATAGCAAAAAGTGAGTGAGGAACAAGCACCTGAATAGCAAGCGAATAAACAGGAGGATGCTCTGAGCACCAAGAGGCAGCTGTGCAAATTGAGAGCAAAAGGCAGGTCCCCGGCAGCTCCCAGCCCTGGCCGGGCTTTCCCGTGCCCAGCCCCAGCTGATCCAGCGCCTCTCCCGCCTGGGAAGGGGAATTTGTGGCCCCCGGCGCCGCGGCGCTCCCGCCGCCGGCGGGCTGGGAGCGGGAGCAGCTTCTGCTCTGCGGGGCTGTGGCGGCGGCAGGTTCACATGACTAATGCTGCGAGAGATAGCAGGAGCACTTTTCTTTTTTTTTTTTTTTTTTTTTCTTTTTTTTTTTTTTTTTTAAGCAGCTCCAGTCTGTGCACAGTTGGCTCCCAGCTGACAGACAGAATGTGGGGTGGGCTTTGTCACCAGAACGCTGGGTACTGCATGCCCAGCTATGCTCGCAATTCCACAGTGCTCAGAAACCTGCTGCTTATGTCAGGGTGCAGCCAGCCTGAACACATAGAAATTGGGTAGCTTGATTTTTTTTTTTTAAATATTATTATTTTTTTAATCTTTTTTTTGCCTCTTTCTTGCCTGCAAAGGTTATATAATGAGGGGATTGCTGCTAAAGTAAAAGGGGAAAATGAAGTCTTTGTTAAATGCCTTCACAAAGAAAGAAGGTAAGCGATGAAAACAGAACACTTTGATGTTTCAGACTGGTGTTTTCTTGTGTACATTTAATATAATTTGCTTAGTGACTCTATAATTAATCAATTCCTGCGATTTCTTTTTCAAGATTATTTGATGTTAGACTTTCCATTTAGGCAAGTGGTTATTAAAGCTCGATGTGACTTTATTCCTTTTAGGATTTTCTCTGAAAAATCAAGTAGTTATAAAAATGTTTTTGTTCCCTAAGAAATGCATTTGGAGACACAGAAAGATTTTCCTAGGTGAATCTTGTCAGTGAATGGTGCTGAATTGCACCTTCAGATGTATGAAGTGCCAGGAATAGAATTCGGAGAACTGGAGGAAGGATTATGTGGTACTTTCAAGTATGCTTTTAGGGATGATAAATTTAAACTTTTGGGGCACAGAATTGGTTCAGTATTTTTATGTAATTTTATATCAAGGGTTTTCCCAAACAAGTTTTGCCACAGTTATTCTTGCAGTTCGGAAACCTGGTGAAATATTCGGGGAAAGCAGAGTCCAATAGGGACTAAAGCATAGACATTTGCATTTCATCATTTTTTTTTGTTGTAGTTGTGTTTTTTAATTGTGAAAATAATATAAATAATGCTGATAAGAAGCATCTAAAAAAATACCCACCCACTTACAGTTTGCAGATTGTTGGGGAAAAGAAACAGTTGGGTGGAATATTAATCACTTCAGGCACAGAAATGTTTATTTTTAACTCTTTCTATAAAAGATTTGTGCTAGACACACATCAATTGGTATGATTAGTTGTCCCCTCCCTATTTCCTGTAGTAAAGGCTAATTTTGCTCATAGTTCTCAAGAATAGAACATTAATAGCAAAACAAAAGCTAAACTCTTAAATAAAAGAGTTACTAATGCTTATTTAATGCTCTTAAATATGAACATTAAATGCTTGTAAAATGCTCCTGAGGTGTGTAAGGGAAAAAGATTTCCTTTCCTCTGGTGCCTGGAGGGTGGTTTCTCTAATCTGTCAGTACAGATGTGCCCGGCAGCTCTCTGTCCGTGCTGTCACCGTGCCCTGGCACCCTGTCCTTGTCCTCCCTCCCACCAGCAGAGATCCCACCAGCCTCTCCAGAGTCCCAGTAAACATCCCCAAAACGCTGGCAAGATTTTGTTTTCTCTGCCTGTGGCTGGAAGGACTGGGCAGGCTGCTTTCAGTTTAATGAGAAATTAATTAAAATCTAAAGGTCAGACTCAATTTTTACTGAATCCAAGGCAAACTTTGGTGACCTGTGCTTTCTCCCCTTTTAACAGTTTTAAAGTCTATTTCCCTTATTTCAAAGGAAGCACGGGAATGAATTGAAGCCGTTTCTGTGCATGCTGTTCCTGTGTTTGGTTGTTCAGATGTTGTTGAGCCATTTACTAGAGGAAGTTTCATCTCACTGGAAATACCAAGGATGTTACTGTAAAATATTCAGAATTCTAATTGATAAACTGTAATCATAAACTGACTCTGGTGAAAATGATACAAACCATTCTTTTACTCACAATTCCATCTCTATTTTATGCTATAAATATGCTCTCAGCTTTGCATTGAAACCTTAAATTTTGCTTTGTTCTCTCAATTAAAGGCTCTATTTCAAGGCAGGACAGATTGATTCCTAACTATATTCATATTTATGTGAATTTATTTACTTGCACATTATGACAGACATTCTTATTCTGTTTTTTTTTTTTTGTGGTTCTGAAGGGTATTGAATGAGTAGAAATTTCTGCCTCTTTATAAATGGCACTTACTGGCACTTTAGACATGAAGGATGGTATTTTGTGGGTCTTCTTTCCCAATTTAAATATGATTTTTTTCTTTGAGAATTACAACAGCTCAGTGAAGCCCTCAGAATAATGCCTGGCTGCCTTTTGTTAGTTATGCCACTGTGACTTTTTGAATGTAAATCTGTGCACTTCGGCTCCGGTTTTGTGACCCCATGAGCTCCACTGAGAGAAATTAATGAGGGCAGTTACAATAACGGGGATCAAGGCCACCATGAGGTTTTGGGGTCAATTCCTTTATGACAGGGCAGGAAATTCTATCACATCTGCTGATAACTGGGTCCTTTTTTATTAGGGAATTTGCCTTCTAAGTTGGACTTGAAACAAACTGACCCACTGGAGTAGGAAAAGGAGATCTGGAAAATGGTGTGAACGCTCGTGTGTACCAGGAGCATGCATGGAGGGCTGGACCCTCTGCATGGAGTTAGATCTGTGTCGCCCTTGCTTTGTTTTGTGTTGTGGCTCTTTCATTAAGGATTTTCTTGGAGCCTTTGGATAACTTGGTGTTCCCTCTGGGACGTGGCACATGACGGAGCCAATGTATTACCCTGGGGTAATATGCTCTATATAGCATAGTAATGGATGTGGTTGGAATGCCAGGATTAGAAAGAGGGGAATGCCTGGGGATTGCAGTGTAATAGAGTTCTGCCAGGACAGGAAGACATGTCCTCGATTTTTAACCTGCAAGATGGGGATAAGGTGACTGTTCACAGATTTCAGGTTAGGCCTGAACTTGAACTTAGGTCTGGACCAGTTTGGGTACCGACTGGGGGATGGAAACTGCAAGTCCATGCATCAGGAATTTTGCTGGGCAGCTCTGTTCTGTGCCTTTCTGACTGAATGTGACAACACAGCACTCAAAAGAAGTGCTGAGCAAACATGGGAATAATGAGGTGTTTCCCATTTCCTAGAGCACAGCTCAGAGTATTCAGCAGACTCAGGGCACTGGTGTTGCCTCACCATGTATTCAAGCCAGCCGACAGGTTAATGTTGCTCTGTTGTTTTTGATTTAATGATGTTCTAAAGATAATTTGATCAGCTCTGCTGGCTAGGTAGAGTTTCTGTCAGTGCAAAAGAAACAATGCCATATGTTGCATGTGGTGGTAAACACACATGAATGTGAAATCATCTGAGATCACTCTCCATGTCTTTCTTTGCACAGTGCCCTTTAGGGAGGCTCCCACCTACTCCAATAGGAGGAGGAGGCCTCCCAGCACCTTGGCAGCCCCCCGGATCCTGCTCCGCTCCAACAGCGACAACAACCTGAACATCAACAACCTCCCCGAGTGGTCAGCCTCCTCTTCTGCCTCTTCACACCGCAGCCTTTCCCCTCACCTGCTTCAACAGATGCAGAACAATCCCAATGGAACTGTAAAAACTGTGGGGAGTTACACTCCATCCTCCCGGAACCGCTCACCATCCCTCAACAGGCTGGGAGAAGATGCCAAGAGGCAGCAGCACAGGCACATCAGGTGAGCTTTGGCTGTTCCACTGCACGAGGTACTCCTAAAAGCACCATGCTGGCGTGCCACGTTCCTTTATGTTATTTACACTCTAGAGTATAGAGTTATTCTTTCTCAGCACAGTGGACTGTGCCCAAGTGTAAATATTTTAATTGGAAGTGCCAAAACCAGCTGTTTCCTTACAGAGCTTCAGCAGCCAGGCAGACTTTCAAGTTCAGCAGTGACTTAACACAGAGTTTACACCTCCAGCTCAAGGTGCTGGCTCTGCACATCTTCCCATAATTGAAATAAGGATTGTATATAACAGTGAAGCAAACTGTTTCTGGGATATCTGGTCCCTTCACAGAACTATTGGTCATGCCTTGAACCTGTATTGGAGCTGCTCATGGGTGATGGAGCAGAGGCTGTTTAGGTTCTCTCTTGTGTAGGTGTGTGATGAACCAAAGAGTGAAATAGAGGCAGTAATGTGATCTAGCAGGCATTCTGGGCAAATATCCTGCAGCTCTTTCCCACTGGAGAGCAAATCCGACTAATGAGCGTAATGTAGATATTGTAAGCCGTGGAATAAAGGGGAGGGCTGGGGCTAAGTTTTGATCACATATGGGGGCTGCAGGTTTGAGAAGGCACTGCCCTGGACTTGGGAAATCCTGTCAAATGCGAAAGAGATGGAGCTGCACCAGGACAAGGAGTTAAAGTGCTGCAAAAAGGTTGGGAGGCATCAGAGCTGAGCGCTGCTGGAGAGAACCAGAGCTCACACGTTTTGGCCAAACATATGTAACTCATTTGAAAATCAGGCTTTGTCTGTTCTGTTTCCTAATATATATGTATATGTCTGCTGTTCAGAGTAGAAAAGGACCTGGGCATTGTCAAGAAATGCAGCTGTTAGTTTCTCTTTGCTCTTTGTAGGTGTAAGAGATGTTCAGTGGAGTTTTCAAGTTAGTAAAACAAAATGTCAGGTAGCTGACACTGCCTCTGTTACTTTGGCTGATCCTCTGTTCTCCCTGGCCCTAGGCACCCAAACTGCCAGGCACTGTGATAGATACAATACTGCTGGACAGGGGAGATCTGGTGAATTGTGAGACAGAGTTGTCTGGCATGTAAGGAGTGAAATTAAAGGGAAGGAAGGGGATACAGATGCTGTATTCCAGTGGTTTCATGCAGCAAAGCAAGCTCATCTTGCTTTGTTGTACGTTGTAATAATGGCAAAAGTTCACTTGGGTATAATTTGGGTGGCATTTCCTCACAGCGCCCAGTAACAGCTCAAGATCAGTCTGTAATGAGGCTTCTGGATGAGGAGTTGAACTGAGGAGGTTGTAAGGTTCTTTTCAGAGAATGAGTGTTCTTTTGTTCCTCTGGATTCTGCTGATGCTACCAGAGAGGGAGGTTCTACCTTAGAGTCAGTGATTATTTTAGCTGAATGGGATAAGAAGTGCCTTTTCATCAATGTTCCTGGGATAACACGCTTCAAATTCTAGAAGTATAAACAATCCTTTGAGATGGGGGTAACAATTAGAAATTTTTCTTTTGATTAAGCAAACATTTATTTGCTTTGACTTTGTTCAGCCACTTTCCTCTTCCCTTTCTGAAAAGTAGCTCAGGTGACAGTGGGAACCAATTTAATGCCTGACATTTTGTGGATATAAAATTTTGGTGTTTCTCTTAGTGCATCACCATCACAGCGTCTGAAACTGCTACCTAGCTGCAAAATTCCCTCTGTGCCACCAAGACTTGTTTCAGAGAAGTCCAGAGTACGTGCAAGTACTGAGCAGAGAGCTGAAGGCTCTCTAAATTTAAAGACAACTAAAAGGATTTATATATATAATTTTTCCTGCAAGTAGTGCCTTTTCTTGCCACAGGCTCATTTTGCAGTCAGAAATGGCACCTTATATGACACTTTCCTCACAGATTTTGTTTAACTGCATGACCACCTACTTACTGTTAGCTAAATGTGGGAACTGTTGCTGTCTCTGCTTATTATTTGCAAATAATAACAGTCACTGGGAAGCTGTTGCTTCCGTGAGATGGAAAAGCCCTTTTTGACAGAACAGGAGTTTGGGTTTGTCACAGACTGTGACAAAGGGTTAATGAGGTCTGTGGAGAGGTGTTGGAAAGCCATGCTGGAAGGGGTTCATATGACCTTTGCAGTCTGTGTGGCTCAGGTGTTCTGTCTTCTCAGACTGAAAAAGGAGAGATTTAAATTGGATATTAGGAAGAAATTCTTTTCTGAGAGGGTGGCGAGTCACTGGAACAGACTTCTCAGAGAGGCTGTGGTTGCCCCATCCCTGGACGTGTCCAAGGCCAGGCTGGAGCAACCTGGTCCAGTGGAAGATGTCCCTGCCCATGGCAGGGGGTGGCACTGGATGGTCTTAAAGGTCCAGTGCAAGCCAAATTGTTCTTGATTATCACAAGGCTGTTGCTCTTCGCAGCAAAGTGGTTGGGAGTGGGGGGAGCTGGGAATGAAAGGGAAGGGACAGCCTTTGTGTGGAACGTACTCCACAGAAATCAGTGAATGAGGTGCCAACACAGCCTCAGTGAGGGCTGAGCTTCCAAGGATGGCCACCTTCTTTTGGCTGAGAGGGAAACATGTCTACACCTCTCTTGAAATCTCCGCATCCTCCTCCTGCTCCTTCCTGGCATGGCATTTGCTGGGCTTGGAGCCCACACTGGGGACAAGCAAGGGAGAGGAAAGATCTCTTTTTAAACCCCACGTTGCAGCCCTGATTTCCATTAGTGAGACTGTTGCCTGAGAAGTTCTGCATTCCTTGTGTGGGTTTAATGTGCCATTTCCCTTTTCTCTTTCAGTGAGGGAGAAAATGAATGTATCTTCTGTGCTCACGGTTAAAGTGGATGTTGGGAGATAACACTGGGAATAGTTGCCACCAGACTAGGCAGAAACACAGCTTGATACAAGTGGAAATCAGATGTGTAGCTATAGTTTATAGATCTGGATTTTTTTTTTATATATGGTGATGATTTTTCCTCCACTTATCAGGAAAAATGAACGGAGCAAAAGAACTGAAATCTGAATGCCATCTTTTCCAGGCTTTCTTTAAACAACTGTGAGAGTTGGCTGAAGTTTCTGGTGCAAACTCCATCACAGACATGCAACCAGAGCTCACTTCTGAACTCTTGAGTGGGGCTTACCAATAGCAGCATCCCTTCACAGTAATAGAACAGAACAAGGTGAATGGGGCATGTAGTTCCAAATAGTGAAGAGGTTACTGCAGGAAAAGAGGAGTGTTCCTGATAGGAAAGATCCAATAGGTGGGGGTTTTTATCAGACTTCTGTACCTATTGACTTACTGGCTCCTATTTTAGTGGGAGACTGGTTAAAAAAAAAAAAAAAAAAAAAAAGCTCAGCAGACCCCAGCCCTTGTATTTCATTTTGCTTAAAGCAGTTTGAGATACTTTCTTACATGAAGGCAAGCAGAGTGTTATAATCACCCTTCTTCCTTTTGTAGCTTAACTTTTCCCCACCAATCTCTTTTAGTATTACTCCTTCTCATTAATATTTTCCTTTCCTAGACTTTGGTTAAGACTGCAAGTCTTTATGCTTTGGGGTTTTTTTGAAGTTGACGGCAAGTTTGTTATGATAGGTTTCCCACCCTCTTAAGTATTTGCCTCTTTCTCTTTTCATATCTTTTGGACAGTTCACTCATTCTCCCACAGGTTTAAGACTGATCTTACGCATTGTTCTCCACCTTTCAACAATTCCTTTTTTATACACCATGACTGTGAGGTGGTGGTGACCTGTGGCTCTCCTGGGCACATTCTGGAGTCACTGAGTGAGCTAGTGATTGCAAACCAGAAAAAATGATCATTTGGAAAATGTTAACCACAAGTACCATGCTTTGTGCAGATCTAAATTTAACCTTGGGCCTTGGAGTGATGAAGTAACTTGATTATTCAGTCCATTTAATTAATAATTCAGTGATCTCACTTGTTCACTCTGTGTTACAAAGATATTCATTCCCAATAATTGTAAATACAGACATTTTCAAGTCCCTCTGACAAATTGACATGCTGGGAATGTATGACGGGCATATAAATTTTGAATTTAATTAAGGCCTGGGAATATGCAAGTTTAATTTGTGGAAAAATGAAAAGCTTTAATGCTGTGTGTTTTCTGTTCTAGGCCATTATGGTCAGGTGAATATTGATCATGTTTCATACTGAAAGATTTCAACTCTTAAAAGCTCCTGTTTGGTATTTTTTCTGCAGGGTTAGATGTCTTACTGGGAGACAGTTTTGTTACTCACTGCTTAATTTAATCCTGCTAATTTGATGGTAAATTATTAACTTTCCCCTTTTGAGTAAGCTGTTAATGATTTTTCATTTCAATTTCCAGTGCCGTTTACAGTCCCAGTGCCAACAAGGATACTCTGTCTGCCTTGGATTATCAGGGTCCCAAAAGGAAGCTCTACAGTGCTGTCCCTGGGAGACTTTTTATCGTTGTAAAGCCATATCAACCTCAAGGGGAAGGGGAAATTCACCTGCATAAAGGAGATAGAGTCAAAGGTGAGCACCTAATTCATTTGGAATAAACCTTTTCTCTTGGTAGGTGGGAATTTTATGTAAAAATTCTCTTTAACACAGGTAGAAATAATATGTATGTGAAAGTTCTTTTATGCATTTGTTTCTTTGCAGGGTATTTTGCTCTTGGTTCTGTTTTGTAACCAATGCATATTTAGTTGCCACTTTAACTGACTTCAAAGTGCTGCCACAACTCACAACTCTGTGTAGTAATAGCACCATTTTCTCTTACCCAGGGCACGGAATTTGCTGCTGGAGCCATTCCAGAGGCACTGCTCCAGGGCTTTAAGGGGTTGTAAACCTGTCAGCTATCTAAACAGCTCAGGAAGGGAATGGGGGTAAAGTCAGCTCTGCTTCAGGCCCTTTCCTCCAGGAATTGGTTGAGTAGAAAATGTCCCCTCATGGGACTTGGGGTAAGTAGGTAGGGAGAGCCTCCTGTAAATATGATTTTGGAGGAAGCATGGTGATGCATGTGAAATTTCTGTTCACTACTGCATATACATACTAAGGCCATGTTTAAATTAAGGCCAAGCTTTGTTATTGCTTTGAAGGCAGTCAATACATCCAGGTACAGCTGAAAAACTGGGAAATAGGGTGTACAGGACTTGCCTTCTCCAGAGTGAGGTCTGAGGCTGCGGTTTTGCACATCCAGGTAAAACAGAATAAAAGAGACTTTGTGTTGGACCCATACAAATCAAACAACAGTTACGGAAATCAAACAAAAGGGATTAAATTCAATATCCTAAATAAAATTTCTTGTGAAGGGAACTACTTATCTCACAAAGGAAGACTTCAAATACCTCCTCCCTTGAGCCTGCAAACGGTAGCTGGAAAAAAAAATAGGGAGCCATTAGAAGGTATTTTTGCATTTTTATTTTTGGATGTACTGATTCTGAGGCATTTTTGAGTTTAATAATTTCTGTTAACTCCAGCCCTCAGAATGTGTTAGACAGAAATTTGAAGGGTGCTGCACTTAAAGGTAAAACATGCAAAGTTAATTTTAAATGCAAAGACGAAGGGAGAAGGTTAAACTTGGAGTCTGTAGGGCTGAGAAGATAATTTTGCAGTTCTCAGGTTTGTTCCTTGATCAGGTAGGAAGCAGTGATTATGATCACATGATGCACAAGAACTAGGATGAAATTTTGGGGGTACTAAATAACTTTCTCCACTCAGTGTTCATAGAGATCTTGCAGGTGTCAGTGGACAAGGAATGAGTGGCTGGTCCCTGGCAGGTGTTGGACACAGAGATGTTTAATTGTCCTGTTGGATTTAAGGGTGCAGGAATATTCTGTTTATGTAGAGGACTGAATATCAACCAGAACACAGGTTCTTCTCACCAGAATAAGACAACTCTAGTCAGTTCTGGGAAAAGACAAGACAGAGATTGTGTTTCCTGGCAAAAGAGGAAACACTGCAACAGGTTGCCTGGAATGCTGAATATTTTAGAGTAATTCCCTATCTGGCAGGTGGTTTACCTTAGGTTTTGAGACTATTAAAAAGTAATAAATCCAGATAATAAAAATAATCCCAAAATAAAGGATTTAAGTTTCAATAAAATGTTTAATGTTTTTGAAAAATTATATCAGGAGCCCTTGGTTCTAAATTACAGTAACAGTTACTGGAAAACATTGAAGAAGGAATTAGTCCACTTTTCATGTTTTCATAAAATGGTGTAGCCTAAATGTGAGACCAGTGATTTTGGGGGGACACTCTAAATGCTGAAATAAAAAATGGAATTATGGCTAGGGTTTCTTCTTTGTGGGGAAAATGTAAGTTTATTGAAAGTAACACATTAATTATTACTGTCATTAAAAGGGGGATGTGCCCATCCTACATCAAATCTCTTCTGCAGCGATTATTTTTTTCTGCTTCAAGAATCTGATTTGTGCATTGAATCAAAATCTGGCAGAATTTTTGCAGGTCCATTTGTTTTAAAGCATTTTAGAGAACTTTGCTGCAAAGTCTGGCAAGGTTTTTATACATGTCAGCCTGCTTTTGGAGAGGGTTTGGGGAAAGAACAAGTGTACATAGGGATTGTCAGTGTTACTCTCAAGGATGAAACCTTGAGAAATGTAATTTAAGGCTGTTTGCATGGCTGGAACAGTGTGTGACAGGCTCCCAGAGCTAATCAAAGGGAAAACTTCCAGAAAAAGATCAAATCCTATTTCGTGTTACCTTGTCAATGGTTCCTCAGCTGCAGCAAAAAATATGTCAGAATGAACACGGCAAGGTCATGGAGAGAACAAAGAGTGCAGAGAAAAGACAGTGGTGGTTTAAAGAGGCCTCTGTTGCGTAACAGTATCCAAGAAGCTGTTCAAACTTTTTGTGCCAAAAATCCAGGTCCAATTAAATCTGGATTCGTGGCCCTGATTCGGTTAAAATATAATTATAAATATAATTATTGCTAGACAAAAAATGTAGTGATAGGACAAGGAGCAATGGCTTTGAACTGAAAGATGGTAGATTTAGACTAGATTTGAGGAGGAAATTCTTCCCTGGGAGGGGGTGAAGCCCTGGCACAGGTGGCTTAGAGAAGCTGCGGCTGCCCCATCCCTAGAAGTGTCCAAGGCCAGGTTGGACAGAACTTGGAGCAATCTGGGATAGTGGAAGGTTACCCTTTCACTGGGAGAAGGTTGGAACAAGATGATCTGGAAGGTCTCTTCCAACCTAAACTATTCCAGGATTCTGCGATATTTAAAAAAATTACTCCATGTGAGCAGGATGGGCTCCCTCTTCACCCTCCAAAAGCAGTAGAACTCAGAGTCCTCAGTGCTGTGGGAATGCCAAAACTGCTGACTATAAGGAGATCCTGCATTATTTTCCTCATTCTGAGCAGGAATTCTTGGTACTGGATGTATTTTCTGTCTTTTACAGACTTAGCAAGACCATGGATCAGCCTGTTTGGGGCCAAGAAACTTGCTCTGTGCAGTACTTGGATGAAATGGGAGAATATTAATCCCCATGGAATTCAATTTTTCCTTCACTTTGGAAACATCCTCACTGAGAAATGGAAAAGCTTTTTCTTGGCCTCTCTCCTCTCCTGCTTGGTGACTGCACTGTTCTGTATAAGACACTGAGGCCCAAGTCCTGGCTCTTGGAGTGCTTTGGGGAGTTAAAACGTGGCCTGGCACTGGCTGTGGGATTGTGCCCCGTGTTCAGGCTGACCCCAGGGAGATGCTCATCACGAGTACATCCCATGAGACTAATCACAGCAAAGATGTAGCAAGGCATTTATTGCAGGGATAAAACCCCAGAACAACATATTAGAGAAGGGGATTACTTGGGAAATGTTTTTATGGATTTTCTTTTTTAACTTGGCAGAATTAGAAGGGTCACAGAGAGGGATGAATTCCTAAACTCTTGATGAAAAGTCAGATGTTTTCATCAGATGCAGATAAAGCAGGGTTGTTTTTTTTTTTCTTTCTAAAACTGGTAGAAGTGATTGAGTGACAATAGCTCAAAGTATGTGATACAAGGAAACTGCTCAGGAAAATCTGTGAATGGGTTCAAAGTTTCAAAGAAATGTAAACTAAACAAAATGGTCTTGTATTCATAGGATATTATGTAGCTTGTACAAAAATACCTGCTGTATTTTTAGTTGTTAGTCATACACACTGACATCATTTGTGTGTCTGCCACTCATGAGAGAATAGCCATGGCTGCTTGCAAAAATAAATCTGATCTCTTTATTTATACCAGAACTGCCCTAATCTTATGTTTTCACATAAATAAAGGAGACCTAGTTTGATTCCTCACTGAAACACTTCTAATATTTTTTAAATATTTTTTCTTTCTTCCTTCTGTATCTGAAAGTCCATAGCAATAAATCTGCCACAATCCAAATGCACACAAACATATGTAAAATATATGTAAAACTAATTTGAATCAGCTGTTGTGCTCCTAAATTTAATTCTTACACTGGAAATCAAGTGGTCTCTTTGATAGCAAAACTCAGAGATTGCAATGCTCAAAAAATTCTTTGTGAGCAAATCAGTAGTTTCTTGTCCATGAAGATAAAGCAATAGAGAAGGTTTTTGGGAAGGTAACAGGTCTGAGTTCCAGGGGAAGACAGGCTCTGGTCACTTCAAAATGAAACAATCAGAATTGTTTTCAGAGTCTGGGTTATATTAAAACATACCTAAAATGCACATGAACTATTCTTCACTGATTTAGAAAGAAAAACCCCACCTGATTAAAATACTTTGAGAGCATTTGCACAGCTTTGTTTCTCTTGGTCTTCCCAGATCCTTCTTCTTTCCAGGCTATCTCCCTCCCCTGCTCTCTCAGCTTTTTCTAGTGCCCAGTGTATGGAAAAACAGGGAGTTATTTCATTATCTCAGATATGCTCCAGCAGACTTCCATGAGCCCTCTGAGATACCTCTGGTGCAGGCACATCACAGAAGAGTTGTGGTAAACCCAAATGCAGCCCTCAGCTCCATTCCTCGGGGTCAGAGGAGCAGGAGTCACTCAGTAGCACCAGCTCAAGCATTTGCTCTGGGCAGGAAGTCAGTACTTCTGCGCATCAGAGATACTGACCCTTGCAACTCTGCTTTTATTTCAGCGTGATCTCAGCCAGCAGGGTAATCCAAATATATCACTAACATTTTCATTTCTTGTGAAATCCACTTGTAAGTCATTTTGAAAAAGAAAGATTATTAAACCCCTGCTGTGCTCAGAGATATTGTCAACAGACAGTGCTTGTGGGCAGGAGGAAAGCTGGTCTCCTGGGCTTTTGCACTTGTTAGATTAGTAAACAAAATACTGGGAAGGGATGAGCCTCAGAAAGGCTGTTCTATTTCTTCAAGAGCATTTTGTATGCTGTGTGGCTAAGTGTGGCAGCAAAATTGAACCTAAGAGGTTAGCAAGGCGTTGTTCAGCTGCTCTTTCACATGAGGGATGAAATGAATGTGAAATGGAATATTAATCTTACCCAGGTTCACTGGTCTGTTTTGCTTCCTTTCTGTCACCTGATTTGAACAGTTTGATTTCCGTTCTTAGCATAACAAACAACGGCTCATCACAGGTCCTATCCTAACTCATCCCTTCAAGCTGCTTGTGCCTGAAGGGCAGGACAGAGTGGTGTTATCAAAATGTAACAAAGACCTGGACTTGCTCCTGCTCGAGCAGGAGAGTTCCTTTTGCTGTCAGAGGCCATGGGAAGGGATCAGGAGGTAAAAGCATCCCCAAATCCCCTGTCATTGTGCTTGGCTACATTTACATATCCTTTCTTGGGTAGTCAGCAACTGGTCTGGAATGTTCAAGGTACAGGGAGCGCTAGGAGTCAGAGGGGAGCTGTGAGTGCACCAGTGTGGTGCAATGCAACACTGCAGGCTCTGCATCTGGGTTGGGAGGGGCTTGGGCCCCTTCTCCATTAATTCTCTCTGAATTCCCCTGGTTCAAGGCATCACTGTGGAGAAGAGCAAACTTGACTCTGACTGCATGTCCCTCAAGAGAACTGGGGATCAGCAGGTGGATTTTTGCAATGTGTGATTTCTGACCAAAACTCAGATCAGTGCAGATTGATTTCTCACACTGTTTTCATCTCTCCCTCACTGTCTCAAAACTATTTCATAGAACGTAAATAGCAGGGAAAAGGTGATCTTCATAGAAGCCTTATGGCAAGGGGAAAAAGCTCCCACAGAGGGCCAAATGTTGAACAGCATATCTCACTCAGTTCTCTTTCAACTGAGCCATATTTCCTCAGATTTAGAGGATTACGTGCAGCTTATTGTATTTGCAGGTTTGATGTAGAAAGTGGTTGCTCTGTTAGTAGCCCCAGTCATCTTCTCACCTCAAGGTTCCTTTCCTGAAGTGCTTATTTGCACTATTTCTTTCCTGAGAAAGCAGAGGTGAGAAAAGTTGAAGAGGTGTTTTAAGTCAGGATCTTTGCATTATCTCCCTAATTTGGTCAGCTCCCGTAACTCAAGCTGGGTTTTTTTTGCTGCATTTCCTTCTCCACCACAAGAAATGTCTGTAGGGCCACAGTCCATTCTGACTGCTCAGGTCAATTAGCCAGAATCATTAACTTCAGAGGCTTCCCTTACAGACTGTTGGTGGAGTGCCCAGGAAGGTCTCTGTGTGCTGGAATCCTCCCTGTGCCTGGCAGGAGGGTGAGGGGCACTGAGTCCTCCTCGCTCTGCTGCTCTAACCTCAGGTTCTGTCAGGCTCTCTTGATGACGTCTTTGGGAGCCAGAACCACCATGCCCAGAAGAGAAAACAGCCAGATCCTGCTCAGCATCCCTCACAGGAAGGGAGAGATGGCTGTCAGGAGCCAGGAGGGTCAGAGGAACAGAGTCAGAAAAATCTGTGTCTTTAAGAGAGAGTATTGTTAATGCAGGTGAACCCGGTGGGAAGAAATGATGATGTCTGACTCCAGTTCAGAAAGCTGAATGATTTCTTTATTATAACTGTACTATAATACATTAATATGCTATTTAAAGGAGATACTAAAACTACAAACCTATTTGTTCTAACTACCATATTTGAGTAACTCACAACTCGTGACCCTCTCGTAAGAGTCCACACACAGGTGGATTGGATTGGCCATTAGGCTCAAACAATCCTCACCTGAATCCAATCAAGCAATCATCCCAGGTAAACAGTTCCCCAAACACATTCCACATGGGAAAACAAGGAGCAGAAGTAGAAATAGTTTTCTCTTTCTTCTCTCTGTTCTCCTCTATGAAAAATCCTGAGAGAAGAATGTGCCTGCCACAAGAGAGCATGATTAAGTTGTAACTTGTGCTGACCTTCGTTTATGTTGTATGTAAAGTTTGTTTGCATCTAAGAATCACGGAATCATAGGATGTTTTTAGGGCTTGGGATGGACCTTAAGGGTCATCCAGTCCTAATCCCTGGCTTTGGTCACATCCAGGAATGAGACACCACAGCCTCCAATAAGCATTCCAGCATAGATTGTCTGTCATTTGGAAGCTCTCCTGCCAAGGACAAATAATTCCAAAAATTTACATCAGACAACAGATGTTTCAGCAGGAGAAAAGCCTAAATCACAATGTTCATTATTTCTGAGAGAAAAAAGTTATATCTCTACCAATTAGAAATTAAAAATATCCTGTATTTCAAAGAAGAAAATTGAGACGAACTTTACCTCAGGATGCAAACCCAGAGTTTTTACATCAGCACAGGCTGGTTCAGCTGTTAATTTTTTTTTTTTTCAATGGATTTACAGCTTTATACTTTACTGTCATTCTGTTGATTTTTCTATTTTTTCTGCTGGTTGCAGAAATGTTCTTTTTTCCCAGAATATGGCCTCTCATTCCCAATCCATATGATTATTTATTTTCCCAATAAAGAAGAATGCAGTTTACCCAAGTACTAAAAAATGATTTAGATATTACAAAGACATTTTAGGTACATTCCGTAACAGCTGTAAAGACATTGGCCTGAATTTGGCTTTAAATTTCCTTGACATTTTTGAAAATAAGGCTGCCTGGAATAATTTGCTCCTGGGCATTTCAATATCACAAGGAATTTAGAAATAGTAGTCACAGTAATTTATTTGGAAAAAATACTTTTTTTTCTTGTTGGGGCACGGAGGGAGCTGTAATGCAGGAGGATACAAATTCTTTTGATTAAAATGATTTTGATGGTATGTTAAGTAATTAATCTGTTTGAGATTAGTATGTTATATTAATATCAATTACAATAGTTATGTTGCCAATAGACTTAAATTTGCAAGAGACAAAGCATTCTATTCTCTATTCTATTAATTTTATAATATATAATATTGTAAAATATTTGAAATATATAATTATCTGGCAGAATCTCACAGATTTTAAGTATAATGTTTTAAAGACATTAAAATAGGAGCTCCTGATTGCCACCTGCCTATCCATGTTTTCCTATTACCCAGTAGTTTGGTGCTTATCTGATTTTGCTTTGCAGTTTTTTTTTCATATAATTGAACACAACTCCTCTTTTAAACCACGCTTTTAAACCACTGTGAAGAAATATCCTAGGATTCCTGATGTTACAAGAACCTTTATTTCACTCTTACAACATCAGATTCTTTTTGTACTTCAGGTTGTGTGTGAAGAACCTCTGACCTGCTCTTGCCATAGTAACCACAGCTTTTGATTTTACTGAAAGAAAAGCAAAACCCACTGGAAATTAGAAAGCTTTATTATTAATTTTGGGAAAGTTATCCTTTGATTTACCATTGTTTTGTCCTTCAGCAGGGAAATAATTGATAAGAAAATCTCTTGCTGGTAACAAATTATCTGTTACATTGAATCTCTTAAACACTATTGGGGGAGGAAAGATAGAAATGAAGGCCTCATTTTTAAACAAGCCCATTCATGCCTACAATAGATAAATTGCATTTTTCTATTTATCCTTTAAGTTCTTCACTTTGGAGTGAGTGAAGTATTGCCAATTTTTATAGATCTATAATTTATTATGGCCTTGGCTCATGCTGCAGAATTTCTTATTAATGGCACCATATGAGGGGGATGAAGATCCTTTCAAGGTTTTAGGGGATGCAGAACCATCTAGAGATCAACTTCTGCATTGGATTATGAGTTTGTCCCCCATATCCACAGCAATTTGTCTGTCTCTGCACATCAACTGAACCCAGGGTTGTCCCTCATTTGTCTCTTGCAGCTCCAGCAGGCTTTTCCTTGTTCTCTGGGCCCCCAGCATGAGGCTTTTCCCAGAATGCTGAAGGCTGCCTGCATTACAGCAGCACTCATTTCACCCTTCCAGTTCTTTTCCATGGTTATATCTTCAGGCAGAACTACACAAGTTTTTCCTTTGCTCTGGCTAATAGTGATGGCTAATACTCAATAATTCATATATTAATGGGCTAAAGTGGGTCTGGTTCTGCTCTGTAGGAATCTCTTTTCACCCTGCACTCACAGACTTCCAAGGCAAATTTCATTTTCCAAAAGTGTTGATTTACATCAGCTGCTACTGCCACAAACACATGAAATCACTCCATGGGTTTGAAATACCCAACATCCTCCTTACAGTGCCTCTCTTTCTAGAGCTGGAAATATCTGTGCAATTTGGAGTCAGCAGATCTGACAGATTAATAAAATACCAAATTAAGGAAGTCTGTCTCAACATCTAAGTAGTTTTTGTTATGAGCATCTTGCCAGTTTGTGGAGTGAAATTCTGGACTGAGATTCAGTGCTGAAAACTCCTCTCAAAAAAAAAAAAAAAAGGCAGCTAATTACTGGCAATAGGACTCTCACCGTCTCAGATTTGGAAATTTCTTTTGGCTGGACTCCTACACTCTCTTTTATGACTGAAATGAAACCAATGTACCATCAGATTCTACAACAATTCTAATATATACATATAGGTTATTAAGTTTTCCTGGTTCCTTATCTCATCTCTAAGAAATGCTTTCTTATGTGAGCAGATGTTACATTGTTAAAAGTGTATTGGAAGCTGCTGAATTCCCCATTTATATTGGATGGATGATCAGGGAATGTTTCATGTACCACTGAATTATCAGTTGGACAGTGTGTGTTAGTTAATGTGCACAGGCTTTAAATATTTTTAAGAACACCTGAAATACAGCAACATATTTTTTCATTAATTATGCCCCATGTTTATATTTTTTAAAAAAAGACATGCTAACATTTTTTTAATTCAGCTCAATTTTCATTGTAGAGTTGTTGGTGTCATCCAAGGTCAGTGCCCTCCCCTAGTATCCCATAACTTGCTAGGTTTATAGGAGTTATAGGTTATAAGTTTCCTCATATATGTCAGGAAGGTGCTTGAGAAATCGTGCATTTGGGACCCATCCAGATGTAGGACTTTTCCTTAGTGGATGTTTCCTGAGACTTAGTATGTACTTCTTACTGTGGTGGTGTGTAAATGTGCAATTCATGGAATCTGTCTCCTGGAATATACTACATTAAAAGGCTTAAAATTGATGTATTTATAAACATTTTGCTGTCAAATGTCTCTGTTAATAGATGGCTGTGCTCTGTAAGTGATACCACAAATAGCTGAAGGTTGCATTAATAAAAACCCTGGTAAACATTTATTTTCAAATGCAGTTTTACAGCTTTTTACATTACCAATAATTTAATTGTTTTAACATTTTTTGGGGGCTCTGATTAATTTAATTTTCATCCTGCTCTGTACCAGTGCAAATCAAGTTCAGCTTCTGTGCCCCTTAGTCACAGCAGCTGCCCTGATCCGGAGTTCATTTGCAGCCAGGCAGGGACCAGGTTTTTAAAGCCTGGCAAGGTTTTAACAGTGCCAGAAGTGCTGGTATTGGAGACCATCAAAGCAGCTCTCCTTTATTGTCCCTCCTGCACTGAAATACCCTGCAGAGACAGATTCCCAGGTACTGGAATCACTCAGCAGAGAGATGGCTTTGGGCTAATTAGCCTTGATTTTCAGCAGGGGCAGTTGGGGCTGAGTTGGCACTCAGTGGATGGAGCTAGGCTGATTTTGGGAAGCTCTGTGGGAATATGGATCAGACACACATGCCTGTGCTGTGTGTCTGATCCATATTCTCAATCAACCTGGTTTTGCTGATGTATTACCTTTGTTTCAATATTAATGCACAGCATCTTTCTAATAGTACATTTATAATCTTCTAATATATAGTAAACATAGAGTGGTTTGCAGGAACTTCTATAATACTAATTTAAACACCATAGCAAGTATTTAGGGTCCTTCCATCACCATAATTCACCTCCGGTTGTTTACTAATAAAATTCTTGCTCTGCAGGCTTTTGTCACAATCCTTGCAGAGTCCTAGAATTAATATAAAGATAATTAGAAGTGCCAGATAAAAACCTCTTCTGCTATTGACAAATCGTTCTCCTCCATATTGTTGTTTTCTTCTATTGAAGAAAAAAATCATTGAAATGTTTCAAAAGGCATCTCCATTGTGGATCTCACCTATGGGAGGTTCAAGTGTTTGCTGTGTATTCAAACCCTTAAATCATATTACTCAACCTGCATTGCGAATCCTTGGAGCTACCCACTAAATCACATCACATGTTTTCTTAGGAGGCAGAAAAAGCAGGAGATATCAAAGTATGTATTGTTGAAATCCGTTTTGTTGTGGATGCAGTTCGACAATGGGTTCAGCACTTCATTTCAGCAGACAAGACAGTGGTTTTTTGGTAGTGATATTACCATGTATTTATCCTTGATTAATCCAGCAGTGAGAACACTGAAAATGGAAACAATTGTGTGAAGGCCAAGGAAACTTGTGGTAAAAAAAATTAATTTGGGGAGTGGTTACGAAGACTGTGTAGGGAGGGTCCTGCTTAAAGGTCACGCTGTTCCCTTTTTGTGGGTACCAGCATTAGTTATTGCACTGTGTTTGCTTGTTTTCAGGGATTAATGAATGCATGATGCAAAAATTGTGTATTTGTGTGAGGAGGTGAAGTGTAACACTGCCTGTGTCTGCCCTGTTTAGTGCTGAGCATCGGAGAAGGTGGATTCTGGGAAGGCAGCACCCGGGGACATATTGGCTGGTTTCCTGCAGAGTGTGTGGAAGAAGTTCAGTGCAAACCAAATGAAAGCAAATCAGGTAATCGCATCAAGCCCCTGTTGAACCCTAATGTGTCTATCCCAACAGACACATCAGGGCTTTTGTGCACTGCTAGAAATGGGAGAATTGGATAAAACCAAGCTGCTGAATTAAAAAATACTGGGGGGTTTATTGATTGGATTTTACTGTCCAAGCAAGCAGACTTTCTCATGAGGAACTATGCTGGGAATTACCAAAGCTTTTACACAGAAATGTATGCAGACAATTTGTATAGGATTATGTTGGTTTTTGTTTCTTGAAGTGTGGGAGAATGTCTAATGAGACAAATAAATAAGGGAAGAAAACCTGGCCAGTCATCTCCCAGTCTGAGGAAGTCATACAATGCATTTAGCTCTTGTTCACAGCCCTGTTGACCTTTCCCTGAATGCTAGAGGAGGTATCCTTTAGTGGGATGTCTCATACCCATCCTTACTGAGGACAAAGGAAATGGAATCCCCCTTTATCACGCACGTGTATTGCCACAAGTAACTTTAAGCAAGGAGCCTTTGTAGTCGTGGTATAATAAAAGAAAAAGAAAAAGAAATCTACATTAAAGCAGGTTATTTTAAGAATTACCTACCATCTCATCATTTCTCTGCTTTTAAGAATTAAGATGTGAGCACATCCTCTCTATTAAAAGCTTATTATAAATGAGCTCTGAGAATATAATTAATGTTCTCCAGGAGTGTATGCAGTTTGAAATAATCTATTGATGTGTTTTTAGATCTCTGTTGTATTGATTAAGAACTTCTGGCATTACATAGATGATACACTAAAATGTATGCATTGTATCATTCATTTACAGATGTTTTTCTTTTATGCATGTCATTATAAACTGAAAGGTATACTTTTCTTTTTTTTTCCTATGTGGAGAGATTATGCTTCCTTTTATATCCCCCTTTTGAGAGTGGAAAAGAGGAGGAGGTAAAACCAGATCTAATATTTGGAGAGAATGGATCCAGGCTCTGAGAATACAGGGAGAATAGTTGTAACTCATCAAAGGGCTTGAGAAAAGTCAGAATTTAGAGATGGAGATGTATTAAACAAAAAAAAAAAAAAAAATGAGGCTGGAATTGCCCAGTATAGGAACAATAACCCTGCATTAAATTTGAGTTGTCCATTTGTCTCCAAATCTGTAGAAAATTCTGAGGGCATGAAGTGAAGTTCAAAGATAAGAAAAAAAGTTTTCCATCTTTTTAGTGATTTTGAAGAGAGAGTTACCAAACCTGTTTGTTACAAATCCTTAAAGACTTCCTTGGTAAAGACTTCCAGGAGGTAAATTCAGTATGTGACAGGATTGTCTTTATAGACGATCATTGTTTTTTGAGCAAGAATGTCTTTGATCATTCAAAGGAACACAAAAACTAAGAAAAGAATTGTCACAAGAGGAACAAAAGGATTAGGAAAGCTGGAAGCAAGAAAAGAATGTAAACAGAAGCATGTTACAAATTTTCTGACATGAAATTATGAAGACTTATGCTATGTGTCTGGCAAAGCACCAGATATTTACTGTAATTTATAACTATTGCCTTCACATTTACTGTAAGTTATAAATATTGCCTTCTTTCTGATTGTTTTCCTGTTTGCTTATGGTACAATGGGAATAATAATGTTAACATAGCTTAGGGCTTTAAATATGCCATTCTTCTACACTAAAAGGATGAAAATGTAATTAAATAGGAAAAAAAGGGACACATTTTCTCTGGCAGTGAACTTGTGCACTCCCATATTTTGCTGGGCTGGCTTAAAAAATGTCCCGCACCCAGAATGAGGTTCAGTGCTTCTGTGAGTAATGTGATAGAGGTTGGGGCTGGGAGGGAAATTAAATATATGGAATGCACAGTATCTGCCATATTATTATTGAAATATGGCATGGAGCTAAAGCAGCTGATCACAGAGTTGCTCTGTGCATTCCCTTTGCATAAGAAACAATGGGAATGAAAGGGAAATGCTTTATGAGCAAAAATCAGCCAGTATTCCCTCTGAGTAAAAATGCAGAAGTAATTTAGGAAAATGTGTTAGGCATAGTGAAATGATTAGAAATTAAATTAGGTCTGTTGGGATTGCTGAAAGAACATCAGCTGAGAAGCATCACTAACTTGTGCCACTTGCAAGAATTTGCATCGCACTCTTTCCAAAGCAGCAGAACTTCTTATGATAATGATTTAGAAAGTAGATAATTTCAATGTGGAGGAAATGAAGCTCAGACTCAGCCTTTTCCACACCAGCACCACAGCAACAGAGATTTAGGAACATTTTTTCCAGCAGCTTCCATTTGCTATTAAGTTTGAACAATTGTATTTAATAGAGGCTTGTCATTTGCACACCATGAATGAAGGAATGAGGAATAGTTCTTGGAAAAAACAAACTCCAATTAAACACTCCAGGCCCAGTAAAACTGCTGGGCAGGTGTTTCATGTCAGGCTGATGTATAATCTCCCTTCTAAGGAAAGTTCCATTTTTAGGGAACTTTATTGCAATCCCAGCTGTTTTCTGGAAGTGGGCAGGACAGAACAACACCTGGTTCCTGTGTTCTCTTCAAAGATACCATGCCAGCTTGGCAGGTTCTGTTTTCCAAAAAAAATCATATTGACTGGCATTAATTCTACTTCCTTTCTTTTATTCTCCATTAATTGAGACTTGTAGGAATTGCTCCATTATTTTGCTAGGGTGGATGCCAGGTCTATGGACTCCCAATTATCCAGGTTGTCTCATTTGCCCTTTAATGGCACCAGCACAGGACCTGCTGCTTTCCAGTCTAAAGAAGTTCCCTTGACATTTTGAGATCCAATGGGAAAAAAAAAAAAGCAAACAAGAAAATCATTATTGTGGCCTGCAAAGTTATTTTGCCTGCTTGTAAAAAAATTATTACAAACAAGACATTCATGCTACCTTGTTTTAAAAAGGGCCAATTTTTGGCGTTTTGTAGCCAGTTTTTTACATTCTGCACAATATTCTGAGAGTGGAAATATTCCCTGAGATGAGATTGGCACATCATCTTGCATTTTACCTGCTCAAACACAAAATACCAATGTCATGTACTTACTCTTTCTGTATTGACAGTTATTTTGTGTTATTCAGTAATGAGCCAATTTCATTCTGAAATCTTTCTATTCTGAAATATGTTAAAAGGTAATGTTTTTTTACTAAAATGTTATGGGTAAGTTGAAAAAATGTTTCTCCTGCTTTAATTTAGATGTTTCTGTTTGCTTTTCTTCCATCATAAGGTATTACATGAACTTGAGAGACTTACTACATAAATGCTTTCTATTACAGTTGTGATTTTATGCTCTACATCCTTCAGAATTCAGGGCTAGCTGATTGCCCACAACTGAGGTGAAGTATTCATTTTCAGACTGGAAGTTATCTTTCACTACACTCCAACTTTATTATTTATTATTCCTCCCTCCCTAAAGTGCCTGAGAGCTCCTAGATTTTACAAGTGCTACTGATATAAAGGTAGACTCAGCATGCCTGAGAGATTCTTGCTGTCTTTCAACTCCTGGCCTCCTCAGTGTACCTTTCCTTGAGTTCCAGCTTCATTTTTAATATTGTCTTAAGATGAGTTTTAATTCCACAGCCTCCTTCGTGCCTTTTTCTATCCTGTGCCCTTGGGATACAACTTATTAGTAGCTGTAGGAGTGCAGGGAGTTTATTTCAGATTAGATCTGATGCGGGCACATGGCTGCAGTGACCATGAGCAGTTCTCAAGAGCTCCTTTTTCCAGGAAAGGATCCGATCTGTGCAGCCCGAGCTGTGCCAGTCCCGGGGGCTGTGCCACTCTCGGAGGCAGCACTGGCAGGGCACATTCCTGCTGCCTATGGAGCTGTGCCCGTGCTGACCTCTGGTGTAACAGCAGACTCTGCCAGGCTCCAACTGGCTTTGCCTCTTCAAAGTGGCACAGAGACATGGGAAATTTGGGTTGGGGAAGGCCTGTATCAGGAATGGTGTGGCCAGCAGGAGCAGGGAGGTCATTCTCCCCCTGTACTCGACACTGCTGAGGCCACACCTCGAGTGCTGTGTCCAGTTCTGGCCCCTCAGTTTGGAAGGGCTTTGAGATTCTTGAGCACATCAAGAAGAGGCATCAAGGCTGGAGAGGGGCTTGGAACACAAACCCTGTGAGGAACAGCTGGGGGAGCTGGGGGTGTTTAGCCTGGCGAAAAGGAGACTCGGAGGTGACCTTATCACTCTCTACAACTTCCTAAAAGGTGGTTTTAGTCAGGTGAGGGTCAGTCTCTTTCTCAGGCAGCAACTGACAGAATGAGAGGACACAGTCTTAAGCTGCATTAAGGTAAATACAGGAAAAAGTTTTTCACAGAAAGAGTGATAAAGTTCTGGAATGGTCTGCCTGGGGAGGTGGTGGAGTCACCATCCCTGGATGTGTTTAGAAAAAGGCTGGATGTGGCACTGGGTGCCATGGTTTAGTTGAGACGTTAGGGCATGTTTGATCTTTATGGTCTCGTCCAACCTTGTGATTCTGTGAATTCTGTGAACTCTGTGACCTCAGGGTCACAAAGATCTCCCTGTCAGCCAGACTGTGTGCCACCTCCAGTCCCTTCCTGATCACAGTGCCTGTGCTTTTGTTTGATATCCCTTATTCCTGAGTTTCCAGCAACTAGAAAACTTAGTGACAGATTATCCAGGAATAGCAGTGTTCCCTTGCAATTTCTTTTTTACCTATGTAACCCTACACAGGTGATAAAAGCAGAAACTGCCATAATCCTTGTCCAGCATTCCCTCTAGATCTCAGAAGTTACCAAACTAGTCCAAGCTGTGTTAATAAAATACATCCTTTTGCTGCTTCTGAAGCAGAGAATTTTCTGTTTTTCACATTCTTAGTTTTCAACACCCTGTATGTTCAGTAAAACCAGATTTGTTCCTCATTTCCACCATCCCTTTTTATAATTAGTACAACACTTTCCCAGGCAGTCAAGCCAGCCAGGGTGCTAGAAAATGGATTTGCCTTCCTGCAAGAAGGAAAGATGCTTTGCTGTGGATTGAGGAGCTGACATCTGCACTGGCCTTCCAGAACAACAGGAGTCTTGGTTTCCCAAATTTGTTGTCTGGACATAATAGATACCCGTATGTAAAACCAGTGCCTTATCCCATATAACTGATTCTATGATTCAGTGTTAAACCCAGCAGCGGAGGGGGAAAAGAACAGATAAAAACCCCCTTTTCATCCAGCCTAAATGGCCTACCTTTTATAAATTATCCAGATTAGCAAAATAATTTTAAAAAATTATTCCTGATTTTTTATGATTAGTTCTGGCTAATTTTCAGCTAGAAAGGCAACTTAAGAATAAACAGAAATTTTGTGATGATTATTAGAACTCTGAAAAATTCTATGCACAAATAACTTTGGAAACCACTAGAAATAAGTAGGTTTCAATGAGACAGAAGAGATGACACAAGATTTCACCTTGAGTAGAAGGTGCCTGTGACCGAATTATTGTGCAACTTGAACTGTTTGGTGTGAACAGCAGCAGTTAAGGAAAAAACATTGCTGCAGCTGGAAGGACTAAATGGAGGAAGTATAAAAGAAATTTATATATTTGAGGGAAAGATATTTCTGTTGGGAAAGTTAATCAAAAACATTGTCATGGCATTAGTGTAAGGTGCTAAGAAGTACTGAGAGCTGGGAAGTATGTTCTGACTCAACAGTGCAGGCTGGACTCAATATGGCCAAGAGAATATAAAGCCAAATTAAAATAAAATTTAAAAGGCAAGACTGCCTCTCATATAGTTGAAAAAGTGTGCTGTGATGCAGATACAAAGGCAGCCATTGCAAATGGGTTGAAAACCCAAGGGACGACTATTACACCTATATTATATTATATTAATTATATTAATTATATTATATGACATGACATGACATGACAATCTTTTTAATCCCAGTCAGGCTCTGAAGGTGGGATCCCATAGTAACCCTTGTACCCAGAGCCCAAGCTGACACGTCAGGCACTGTTCAGTCAGTGCCCCTACCTTGAGGGACGTTGTCCAAAGCTCTGACCTCTGAAGTACTCTTTCCTGCCTTGCTTCTGTGTTTTGCAGATAACCACCTGGCAACCACCTGGCTCATGGGATTCTGAACAATTTAATCTTTTGATGAGTGATTTTTCTGCCACATAATGTTTCCCATGGACAGATCTGTCATTAAAAAAAATGGGAATGGATGACAACACTCAACACAGCGATCATACACAAAGATATTCTGTGTCTGATTTATGCTTTAGAAAGATCTGGAATATTCAATATACCATATTTTTGCTTAAATTGCATTCTCCTCCATCTATCAGTTGGAAAACAATACTGCAACCAAAAAAAAAATCAATGCAAAGAACTTAATGTGAGGTGCTGGCAATTCAGCCACAAAGCCCAGCTGACACAAGAACTTGGTGCAGTAATAAACTAATTCTGACAACTCTCTGTAGCTGAGGATGTAAATCAACCCCACTTTTTTGTCTCAAGTGATGGAAATTCAAAGAATGAACCTCAGCAAGTTTCTGCACTTTAGCTCTGCTGAGCGAGGCATTTGTGTTCCCAGTAAATGATAAACAGCAGTTTGGGGAAAGGCTCTGAAATGAATCATTACTCAATAATAATGGGAACTGGGAGGCAGAGGTGACTGGAGAACTGTTTTTATCTGCAGGCTGGCTATGGGAGGGTGACATCTGCTTCCCACTCAAAGACACCTGCAGGGTGTCTTCTCTGGCCAAAGGTGCCTTGAAAGGCCTTTCCTTCTTTCAGTCTTGATCTTCTGAGCAAGAAGCAATAGAGATTTCTTACTCTAACAGGAATATTTGTTAGAAATCCTTGGGAACACTGTGTCTACCAACCCATTTCTCAAATAATCATGCAGGTCTGGTTTGAAGGAAGAGTAAAACAAAGGATTCCATAGTAATAATTTCATCATGTGTCAAGGTTTTGAGGGCAGCATAAAGCCAAAACATTAAAAAAAAATCAAATTAAAAAAAAAAAAAGGCAAGCAAGCTTATGTCTAGAGCTTGTAGAGAATGTAAGCCTGTCTGCATGCTTATATCTGAATAAGGAATTTTTAATTCATAATATTTTACTATCTGGGCTGCTCAGCTGACATGTACTTCATCCCTTTCACTCCCATTTCCATGCTTGCTAAGAGCCACTTAGGAATACCTCATCAGCTGGAAAGGAGCAGCATAACTCTCCAAAGCATTGAAACAGACTAAAAATAAATTGTATAGCAATATAAAATGAGAGTTACGTGATAGGAAACTCAACATTTCCAGTGCATTTGGGGTCGCTGCTGTGTGAAATCGGGCATACAGATGGGGAGTTTTTCCTCTTCTGGTTCTTTCTGCATTTTTTTTCCCTCAAGAAATCATCTGTCACTCCACAGAGGATCAAAGAAGTGCAAACTCTGAGGGATGTCTCAAGAAAGGAGTTACTATGATGGTTTATTCCTTTTACTTCCAGGGATGCATCCCATTTTCTGTTCAAAATTACAGCCCATGGAACATATTCAAGTCTGAGAGCAGATAGAGACATCAGAGATGTTTAATGTTACGAATTACTGTAGAAGCACAAAAAGTTAAAGCTATGAAGTGAATAATTTATGAAGTGATAGAACCTCCTGGGGAATTCAAGCTCAATTATTGGTTTAAAAGAGAATACTTCAGCTTGTGGCAGAATTTGAGCAGCTCTGTTCTGCAACATGCTAAAAACCTACGAGTAATATCTAAATTTTGATTCCCAGTTGTTCTTGTGGAAACTACTCATGTAACATGTTTTTTTCAAGCCATTAAAATCTGTTTTGAGCTTCTCAAATTGTAACAAACCCAGCAGATCTTAATGACTGTAAGTAGACAAAAAGCTGTAGCTTTTACCTCCTGGAATTCAGGAGTATTTCAAATTCCATAAGGAATATATAATTTTATTCTAACATCTCTATACTAATATTTTTTTGTTTTGTTTTGATTTTTATAATTAATGTTACTTTGTAATATCTTATGAAACTGATCTTTTTATGAACCTACTTGATCTTTTTGCTTTCTCTAAATATCTTAAATGAGAGTAGCAATAGTTCTTACTTTGATTTATCCACTTTTTCCCCCTGAAGTTCTGTTTAACCAGGATTCTCCGATGCACCTGTGTAAATATTATTTATATCTGAACTCAACTTCTGTTCAAATCATTCTGGCTATCTATCAAAATTAAATAAAATGACTTAATTCATCTAACTCATTACATGTAGCATGACCTAACACTTTTAAAAGCAACTTTGAAAAAAAAAAAAAAAAGCAAGGCAAGACTTAGATCTGTACATATTCCAAAAATGTTGATAAGTCATCTTTTTCTGCTGCACTAAATGACACATTGGGCCTTTTTTTCCCCTTCTGATTTTTAATGGCTCAGATAAAAGGCTTGACAACAGAGGCTGAAAACTCTTTGAAACACTTCCCAGTTAGCTGAGATCACATTCTTCTTAATTTAAGGAAGATGATGGAGCAACTATTTAAAGTCACGGCAGTGCTGGAGGTGATCAGGAAAATGATACCTAAACAGAGCAGCTGTCAGATAATCCATATTCTGTTCTGAAATTATGGCTCTGCTTTTTGCTTCCCTCCCTTGCTAGAGAGCTCAACTCATTTTGTTATAGATCAGTACTAAAGGGATACTCTGGGGTCAGAAATAGATTATTGGTCTCCAGATAGAATAGACAGACCTGAGTGAATGTCCCCAATTGTGAACGCACAAAATGGATTGAATTTTAAATGGCAGTATAACTTTGTTATGTTATCTACACACAAAAGTGTGTTTGTGTTTGTAGCTGAGTCTGAAACTTGGGCTTTGCTTTCTGAACTGAAATGTAAAATGTCCATCAACTGTCTCAATCATCCAGTCAGTCCACAATTCACAAAAATAAAATGTGGCTGATTTTGTGGATCACTTACAAGCAAAAAGCACCTCAATGTATTGTTCTGTTCTTTTTTTTTTTAATTTTTAAAATTTTATTTGTATTTTATTTGCGTTTTATTTTATTATTTAATTTTTTAAAAAATTTTTATTTGTAGCCAAGGATTCAACTCTAATTATACAACAATCACTGAGTCTTTACTCCATGGTTGCAGTTATGTTTTGCACACATCAAGAATTAATTTAGTGCTGTCTAGAGAGACATTGAAAATAGTTCTGTATTTTGGCTGTTCTCCTGAAAATAATGAAAGTAATTATATTGGATACCCTGTACAACACATTAATAGTTTAAGGAATTAAATATAACATATCTTTATATCATATTTTGTTTGTCAAGTAAATTATAAAGTTATTTTTTAGAAGTTATATTAACATTTGTTAGTCAAGACTTTAAAAAGAAGGAAAATAGTTACATTCCTGACTGTAAATCCTTATAATAGGTTGTACTTTTTCTTTCATTTTTCTAGGATCAAAACTCTCCTTTGGGTTGATTTCATAGGAGACTTTGAGGCCCAGGGCCACTGTTTGAGAGAAAAATGCAAATATAGATAGGAAAATCCAAGACACCTTCCCAAAATCCCCCAGTTTTCATGCTAAGATTTTTTTTTAATAATTGAAGGACAAGATACAGCTACATGCAGTAAACAAAAGACTGTCAGAAGAAATAATGTCAGAATTGGTTTATTTGAAGAAGCAGAGGATGTTTCTAATGTTATAGATTTTTGCTAAGAGCTTGCCCCAGAGAAAGGCAAATTAAATAATCTTGTTTCATTTTTAGCAAACAAATCTTAAAGGTGTAATTTGTTTTCAAATGGACTCTTGAACTCATTATATTACTCTTTCTCACTAGTTTTAATGCTTTGCTTATAAATTAATTCCCATTTTCAGGGTGAGCTGGTGAAATATTACCTGTATTCTGGGCAGCAGGTGGACAGATGAAAAAGGGAAACTATTATTTTCCTGCAAATGTCTTGTTTACTGGGGGCAGGGAGAACAGGGAGGTAGAAATGATTGTCAGAGAGGTGATACACCATTGTCCTGGTGGGTGAAACACTTTCTGTGTTTCCTGAGCAGCCCAGCAGCGGAATGCTGTTGCTGTTTTCCTGCCTGCTGAAGCACAGGGATGCTATTCTCAGGAGTGGCTCTCCTCAGGTCCTCACTCCCACAAAGCAGATTGCAGAATGCTGGGAAGGACAGACACCTCTTGGCACAGGCAGACAGTCCCAGACCTCAGCACTGGGTGGGAAGTGTTTGTGAGACTGAGGAGCAGGGAGGAACACACACCTGGGGCTGCAGGTGCTGCTAGAGCCATGAGCTGGGCTGTGCCACTACCTCCAGCTTCTCTCTGTGTGTGTTTTTAACTGGGATTTTAATGCTGCCATTAACCTGGTGGAAAAAATTTATATATATATATGTGTGTGTGTGTGTGTGTATATATATATATATATATATACCTATATTTAAAAATATATAATAATATACATTATATACATATAACAATATATATATAATCTATATCATATAATAATATAAATATAAATAATATATTAAAAAAATAGGTTAGTTTGTGTGTAAAACTCTCTGCAAATTGTTCCTAAAACAGTGACTGCTGTGTCTAAAGTCTAAGTAACCTTGAACCCGAACTTGTATTTAATCATTCTGTGTCTGGAAGAGAACTGTTTAATGTTAGTGAACTTTTCCTCATTTAACAGGTGTTGAGTTTATTAGCATGAGTCTTATTAGCTGGCTAATAAATGCAGATGATACTGATTATTTAATGAGAAGCTTTACCTCTACCAAGATGTTTTAAGTGTTCATTTTGATAGATGTTTTAGTGTTCAGTTCTGAATATAAAAAATCTTTCAGCGGAACTATAATTAGTTGAACTACACCATAGTTCCTGTATTTGGAGATTCAGTGAGGTTTCACCCTGTTGATAGAACTGGAAAACTGAAATGTATGATAAATATTCTTATTCAAAAGTAAATATTTTAAATTTTTGAAGTCCTGACCTTACATTGGAGGACGCTGCAACTCATCACATTTAAAATCCTTAAGTTGATCAGCCAAGCACTTCAGAAAGTTCTTGCAAGGCTGTTTTGATCCAATTTAAGATATATTACTGAATCTTTTAAAAGTAAACAATCAGTAAATAGTTGATTATCCTTCTTCTGGATTGACCTGAGTTACAAATAAGGCAGCATATAAAATCTACCATCAGATCTGCTCAGAATGAAAAGATAATTAAGAATTTTCCTTAAAACACACTATCCAGTCTCTTAGGTTGTACTATATGGAAACAATATTGATGAAGTGTTTCATATGTCGTTAAGCACGTGTAATTTTGGGATTATCTCAGTGTTTTCCAGTACAACTATAAACAGGGATAAATTTCAAGTTGTCTTATTATTTATGAGGGACAAGCTTGAAAAAGCATCTAATAGTCCAAGATATTGGTAGAATAGAGGGAAAATAGTTGGCAGAAGGATCACAGGTACTGTCATGCACACAGGGAACAGGATCTGGGCTTTCTAACAGGATTCACCCTGACAAGGATTTTCCCTTAATGATCCTCCTGTTTCAGATTGCTCAAACAGATTACTTGGGCACTGAAATGGGTAGGCTTAAAATACCACTTATCCCTGATTGCTGGAATCTTGTTCTGGGAAGCATTTGGGAGAACAGTGGTTGTTTTGTGTTTTAAATCAGAACTTGGGGCTTAACTCTGAAAAAAACCTTTTATAGAGCAGGCTCTGGAGTACGCAACCTGTCACTAAGTGGCAGATTTATGGTTTGATTTTCAGCTCTCACTTCAAAGCACAGAGAAAGCACACTAACCACAACAACAGATAGTTTTGAACGGAAATCAATCAGCTGGAAGTGATTAATGCCTGAATACAACTTAATTCCCAATCTGGCTTGCCCAAACCCAGCCCTATCAGGTTTGGCAGACACAGACTGGGATGATGAAGAGTATTGAGTTAATAAAAGGTTGTGATTGGCTTGAAAAGTAGTTTGAACTGAAGGTGTGAATTTAAATTGCTACAATCCCTGTCATTCTGATTTAATTTTTTAAAAAATGATTTTAATTTCACACCTTTAGAGTAAATTAAATTTGCCTGTAGTCTCCTATAATCAAGCTTTAAGGTAAAGATTGCAAATATGTCACTTGAAGGAGCATGAAAATAAGGAACCCATTTCATTCGCTCCCTAAAATATGTGAGAGTGGCTTTAATATTTTCCCAAATGCATATGAAGAGTTATGATACAGCATTGTTGCTATTCCGAAATGTAAGAGACCAATGATTTCTTGGAAACTGGTTGTTTTTCTAGAGCTATTTTCTACATTTTTCTTGAAATGTGGCTGCTTTGAAGCATTGGGACACTTAAAATTGCATCATTGCTGATAAAAAGATACTTTTACAGCTTTAATTTTAAATGTACACTGTTTTTAAAGTGTTTTTTTATTGTAAATGCAGGCAAACCCAATGGGAAGAAATGATGTCTGACTCAGTTCAGAAGGCTGAATGATTTCTTTATTATACCTATGCTAAAATACATTAATATACTATATAAAAAGGAAGACAGTAAAACTACATACTACTTTCTCTAACTCTAACACAACTCATGACCCTCTCTGGAGAGTCCAGACACAGGTGGGTTGAATTGGCCATCAGGCTCAAACAATCATCACCAGAATCCAATCAAGCAAATTGTTTTCTCTTTCATTTCTCTGTGCACCTCTATGAAAAATCCTGAGAGGGAGAGAAATGTGCTTGCCACAATTTTTTTTTTTTGAGGAAAGTCTTTATCTTGCAAAGATACATTAAATTTTTTTTTTTCTGAAGCCTACAGTATATAACATTGTGTTTTTCTCTCCTGTGACATGTGTACATGCCATGTATATTTCAAGCATTCATTTTTGATGCCCTAAATCAGGTTTTACCTGATTTTGCAATACTCATTTTGCTTACATGATCAGACTTTCACGTGACTATGACAGCATCAATGATTTGTATTGATTTTTCTCTTCCTTGTTGGTTTTTCCCCTGATTTTCTTGCTGAGATTTTCTAAAGTTAAAAAAAGTAAAAGATACCTTATACACCATCTTCCAAATGTGTGTAATACGTGACCTGGTGCTTAATGGTTTTCAGCATTTCAGAAGCAAGAACATATACTGAATTTTGCTTAAATGCATTTGATGAGCTACCTAATGTTTTTATGATAATATTTGAGTCAGAGTTTCTTGAAGTTAATATATTGTATTACACAAAGCAATTGGTTACATTAATATCCTAAAATCCCAAGCATCTGTTTGGAAGCTCAATATATCGCACTGCTCTGGTGTCTTTATCTGGGATATCAATATTCAAAAGCCTTGCTACATCCTGAACATGATGATTGCACCTTTTTTCATACAGAAAATCAATGACCCTGCCCTACAGCAGCAGAATTTTAAAAATATACAATCCAAACTTGAATTTTACTCTCTGATTTGACTTGTGGCTGCTGTGTGTGCATACAGCTCTTCTGTGGGCCTTGTTTAAATTCAGGATAAGGTCACCACTGTGCACCTGTTACTGTGCAAAAGCTTTTCCCTAATTTCGTAACAGCCACTGTCATCAAGGGTGCCAGGGCTTTGAAGGAGTTTCTCTTGGCTGTCAGAGTATACTGAAGTTTTCCAAAGAGCCATCCTTAGCGAGGTTTTTTTTCTTTGACTTGGTCCCACATTCCAGGCTCACCGAATTTTCTCTCCCAGCCTGGTCTGAGTGCTACCAGAGCCAGTGCCTTGATCCTGTTAGCTGCCAGCCAAAAATTACTTTTTTCCAAGTAAAGTCAAAATTTATATGTGTGGGTATCAAGAGCAGACAGTACCTTTCCTGGCTAGGAAATGGTGGGGAACATTAGTGAATGCCTCAGTGTTCTTCTGTTTAGGGATGCACTCAGAGTTTGCTGGAAATGTTCCCTGAGCCAGCAGCCCCATTCCGGGTGGAGAGATCGGAGCATGGAGGAGTGACAGATGTGCCAAGGGATGTCCGTGAATAAAAACACCCTGGCTAAGGATTCACCCTTCTGCTTCTCACACACACACAGTGATGGAGATGCCACTCAGTGATGTGTAACATGGGCTCCGAGCTGCATTTTCGGGAGCTGCCCCTGCATTCAGGAGGTGGTCACTAGATGGCATCTTTGGGTACCGAATTTAGGGGAAAATAATCTCCAGCGTTTCATTTGTCTCGTTTCGGTTCACTCTTATTTCTGCCTGGATATAAAAACTTAAGAAAGGATATGCCAAAGCAGCAGGAGACAGGGGGGAAGGAAACGTTTTTCTGTATTTTTTTGTACTTTCTGAGCAGTGGGGTTTATCTTGAATTCTAATAATTATGTGAAAACACTTTGGAATACTTTTTGAGGTAATATCTGTGGAAATTTTTAGATTATGTATGAATGCAGGTCTAGGAATCTGTCATTTGTGAGGTTTTGTTTCGCACTCCTTGCAGATGATAGTCAATCACTAGGAAATATTCCAGATAAAATCACATCTTGAAAATACTTAAAACTGAAAGCAACCAGTCAGCAGTTGCCAGCAAGGATTTCCAGGTTAAAACCAAACCAACTTCTGCAGCAAAGAAGAATATGTCCAGCACTCTAATCCTTACATATTAAGATACCATTTTATATTTTTATATAGAAATACATAAAACTGCTGTCCAAATTCTCTTGAGTTGAAGGTAATGTTGATCTCTTTCCTAAAACCAGCTGAAGGTGAGGGTAACTCAGTAGATGGCAGTCCTCTTAAACAGAAGAAGAAACAGTGTGACTATCAGAGAGTGGATGTGAATGCAATAAATTGTATATTGAACATTTCCATGTCATCTAAAGTCAGTGTGGCTTGCATTTTTTATTTAGTACTCCAAGGTATTGACAATTTCTTTTTTCTGTAGCTGTTCTGTAAAATTGTGATAATAACTCTCTAAATGTATTTGAGACAAGTTCTTCTTGCAGACTTCTCCCAGGTGCTTGTCTATGTGTCTAGAGCATGTTTTGGTTCTTTTTCCTTTCTTTCTTTTTTTCTTGCTTCTCACACAACAAGAAGGACCTGTCACTCACAGATTACCTAGTGTTTTCATCTGAATTTCTTATAGAATGATCCTTAGAACAGGAATCACAGTTCTCACTCAATAAATGCCCTGTGCTATTAAAAATCTCCTCTTGCATTCTTCCCAAAGAAGTTAAATCTTTTGGCAATGGTGTTAGCTACCTGTTTCCCTTCCCCCCTGTGCAAAGCTGGTCTGCCATGGATTTGTATCCATGATGGTGCAGTATCCATCACCCAAATGGTTTTATCCTTGTCAGCAGCATGAGGGACCTCTCTTTGAGTCAGTACTCTTGGTTGCCATGGCAGGGTACTAGTTTTTTATCTTACCTACAGGGCAGATTTGTTACCCCAGCAATGTGCATATGTAGGCACACGGTTTGTGGGAATTGGGAGTGGGGATGGGCCGAGCCTGATCCCCAATGAGCTGCAACTGTGAAGAGCAGGTGAACAGCATTGGAGGTGATGAGCAGTTGGTGCACTGACAAACCCGCAAAGGAACAGAGGGCACACAGGTGCAGTGCATGAACATGAGGGGTACAAAAGGTTGGGCTGAAGAAAAAGAAGGGCAGATGCTTGCAGCCTTCTGAAGTGGTGGGATGTTACTTTGTGTGGGCAGACACCTGAAGCCTTCTGATGAGGTGTGGTGTTACTCTGCATGGGTTGATGCTGTCTGAAATTGTGTGGTGATACTCTGTGTATCATGGCTGTCTCAACTGTGACATGCAAACTATTTGAAAAGTAATTGCACAAAAATACATTCATTTAAAATAAAATAAGCCAGAGCTTTAGTGGTGTAGAAGAATGTGAGCTCTAAGCCTGTTAAATATAGCTCCTCTTGCCTTCATCCCCCTGTCTGTTTGCTTCACTCCCTGCTCCTTTCATGGACCCTATGATCACTCCCCCCTCATGTGCACTCTGAGATACTTTTAAATAAAGCCAAGGGAGTTGCGTGTTTTCCTGAAACACAGAAGGTGTCAGAGTCAAAAAGCTCTGGTAAGCTGCTTAAGGTGCTCTAACAGTGTTGGCGGACACACAGGGGGCTTGAGTCTGGGCAGGTTGAAGGGCAGTTTTGATAACATTCAAGAATTTTTGACAGTGACTGTGGCTTGTCCTTCTCCCATGTGTTTGGCCAGATGTAGAGTGTGGGGAGAAAATGTGGCGAAAATACAAATATTTCCAAGGAGGCCAAAGGAGGTCTGAGAGAAATGAATAAATGTCTTATACTAGAGGGACAGTGTAAAAGTGAGAATTCTCATTAACTTTGCTGCTGCAGTTGTTTCCAACAGCTTCTGTGTGTCAAGGTGTGAGTGGATGACTTCTGTGGGTTTTACCCAGAAGTTATCTTCTGGGTTATACCAGACGACTTCTGAGTTATACCCAGATTGTGTATGTGTGATAAATCATGGCAGAGATAATCAGAGAAAACTGTTGGGTCCTGGGAAGCACTCAGAGCAAATCTGTATTGTAGTGGTCTAAAATAAATAGTTGTGTGTTATTTTCTATAGTCTTGTCCACTAGGAGTAAATATGTTTTTAAACATAGTAGGATTCCATCATTTTGTATAATGTACTGGAAATACAGTCAGTGGAGTAGAAATAATGAAATGAAAATAGAGTGGTTGATGGTCCCTTAATCTTTTTATGTGCAACGTAAATGCCAAAGTAAAGTACACAACTCTAATAGCTACTTAATGGCCATGCAGGATGTTGTGCAGTGGGCAAATAACTTTCCAAATGAAGAGCTGCTGCAGAAATCCTTTGAAAACGTGACACAAGCTTTGACTGGGTGAAACTATGAAACAGATTGGAATGGGATATCGCCTTCTCACTACTGTGCTTGACTGGGCAAAAATAACACAAAACCACCTTCTACTGTCTTGGGAATGTCTTTGAGATCTCTGGTGATCAAAGGCACATTTGGGGCTTCCCACTGTCTGTAACCTCACTTGTGATCAGGGGAGGAATTACATTCTGAGGTTTTGTCCGTGGCTGCAGCTGCAGAATGTAGAGCTGAATAAATCTTGAGCTAAATTCTGTTTCCAGATTGATGTGTGGATATGACAGGAGAGCTCATCATCTCTAATTGCTGTTACTTTTTCCAAGTGGTTCTTGATGCTTCAGGTTGTTGAAAATGCCAAAAGTTAGGTCTGCTTGGTAGTTTTCTGAAATGTCTTTAGTAAGTGCCTCTTACAGAGGAGGGAAACTTGAAGTGTTGATTTGTGCAGTGGAGCAAAATTTCACTTGAAGTTTAGTTTGGAAATGTATCTATTATCTCTGCTAATGGAGGGAAGGAAAGTAGATCCATAAGTATAGTTTCTAAAATAGAGCTAAAATAAAACAGGAGAGACTTTGGCCCGGAAGTGTCCTCTGGGATTTTTCATCAATCAAAAATCTACATTTAAATTGCATTCAATTTATAAAACTGAGAGGGTGTTTTTCTTCTCTCTATATTTTTTAATTTCCACAAAGCTGATGAGGCCTTTTTTTTCTTCCTCTCATTTCTAATCTCCTGACTTTTTGGGTGAAGAAGTCCATTTCATTAGATCCCTAATTACATATTCAGGAAACTCCTCATTTCTCTGTTTTTTGGCTAATGACCACTTTGCTTCACTTTATCTCAAAGCAAAATGTACGATGGCTTTTATTCCTTCAGGAATAAAGCAGATGGCATTTAGCACAACATCTGGGAGGGGGGGTAAACCCTCAGATGTTGAAGTGTTTTTAGTGTTAGTGTTTTAACACTGTTAAAATTGATTGATTGATGGCTTTACCTATAATACCCCTGGGTGGAAGGCAGATTGTTTTAGTTCCTACCTATTTTGAGTGTTTTGTATCTAGAGACAGGTTTAGAATTTGATGTGTGCCAGTAGTATTTCAGTTTATGACATTTTGTGGAGAAAAACCTTTAAAAAAATCAGTGTTATTCCTACTTTGGTTCTGGGAGGAGTACCCTGATTCCCTGTCCTGAAAACACCTCAGTGAAGCTGGGCTGCTGCTGTCAACACACAACATTGCAAGTGATTTTTGTGATTACAGGCCGACAAAACAAATCAAAATGCATCTAAAGCTGGCAGAACTGCAGTTAACTCTAAATCCTACACTATGAATAGCAAATCTACCTTTATCTGCCTCATTTCTGTTCTGTTACCCATTTCTAGATGAGGCCTCTTTTAAACAATATTATCTTAAAAATTTTGACATCATAATGTTCTTGAGGTGACAAGTTGTCAACTTCAGGTTATGTGATGAGGAAGGAGATTATCTAAAAGCAGTTATTTGTCCATTTTCTCCTGAAATGCTGCTGGTGTATGACAATAAATTGAGGTGCTCTAGCAGTCCTGTGAAGCGTAATTAGACAGTGATGCATGAAAGAGTGATTGTTTAACCAGTTGGATCTTTCTGAGTGTCCAAATAACTCTTCAAATCATTATCACTGGGAGGTGATTATGTCTTGTGCTGTCTGTGGGCAGGATTAGGGTAAATAATGAAATGGGATTTTTTAAGTGATATATTTGGAGGATTAGATTTGCATGGCCTCTTTGTGGATTAAGTTTGGATAAGCTGAGATGCAATTTATATGTGAGAAGGAGATAAAGGAGAGGGACCAGGGGGAGAAGGTGGGAGTGTGATTATCAAACACAGAGAGATGGCTAATCCAGGTGGGTTTAATATGCTCAATTACATTTTTAGAAAGGAATAAACCTACTAAGTAGACATCTCAATTAAGTGCATCCCATCTTTGAGACGTTTTGAAAAACAAAAATTCAAAAATTCAAAATTTCTCTCACTTCTTTTTATTTGCCTTTTTCCATTCAAATATGAGAGGTCACAAAGTCCACAATAATGAAAACTGCTAACAGGTCAAGGCTGTATTTTCACATTTTCACATTGCAGGTTTGAGAGTGGTTTTGGGAGGTTTTGTATGTTAGTTGAGAGGTTCAAGCTTTTTATATATTTTCTCTTCAAGAACCACCCAGACTATTTGATTTCTTCAGTTATAACGTTTTACAAATCTCATAAGTACAAAGATGCAGCACAATTCCTTTTTTCTTATTAGTTTATAGGCATTAAACAGGGCACATAATGGAGTTTTAGGAATATGTCAGTCTTAGGAGAATTAATTTCCATATCACTGCTTGCTTCCAAGAATTAGTAATTTAGGCTTGCAGAAAACATCTAGAAATTACAAGTTTATTTTACCATTTGTGCTTTTGTAGCCTTTGGGCACCTTGGAAATGGATTTTGACTTTTCTGTAACAATCAAACAAATGTACATTTTTATCATTAAATTTACAAGCTGAAAGCTCAGGTGCTTTTTCAGCTGTACGACTTTAATCCAGGTTTATTTCCAGCCTTTGGTGTTTGCTGTGGTCTCTGGGATACTGTTTGCACTCCCTGTGCCCCAGGTACCTCATTCTCTAAATTGTAAAGCTTTTCTGAGGAAAAACTTCATGATTATTGACCCTCAGCAATAAGCTGCTCTTTTATGTGATCCATTTCAGGGTTGATTTTTAATTCTATTTAGGCAATTTCATCCAAATTGCGTGATTTATGTTTAATTTTTGTAATACTTGTATTACAAGTATTTATCCTACAATTGCATGTTCAGGTATTATTCCAAATTAGTGTAAAATCATACAGTTTTTTAAACCTTCACTGGATTTTGGGGAAAACTAGACAAACCACTCTTCAATTTAACCAGTGCACAATTGAAATCCATCTAATTTTCTAGTGATCCATTCATGAGGGTTTCAAAGTGTGTTATAAATAAAACTTCTTCAGTTTCTGTCACAGAAGAACTCAAATAACTTCAAAAATAATTTTACTGTCACATTTAGAATAAATCCTTAATCTCGAGTCAACTAAATGGTGAAAAATGAAACTTGAAAGGGCCTGGCTTGAGGTATAGATAAAAGATTGTCAGATTTGAAAAGGAAGACCTACTTTCTGCTCCTTTTTGTGAAGACTTCAGCAGATGAAGAAATGGCATCAGGTGAAACTGTAAGAACTAGCAAACCAAAAGCTAACAGAAAGGATAATATATATATATTTCAGACTGATTTTCTAGTGTGATCTTTTAGTGTTCTTAATGTATACTTATGCCCCTCCCCCTTTTTCCCCCTTTTTCTGGTTTTTACAACCTATGAATTTGAATCTAATTAATTAGACTTTATTCCCAGTGGTGGCTTGGGGTCAGCAAGGAGAATGCCAAGCAGGCAAAAACCCCAGCTCTCAGTCTCCTGGGTGCTTCCTGTAGTAGCTATTCCCAGTATAGATGGAGAGTGCTCAGCTGTGGTGTAGAAATACCACATTAAGCATTTGAGAGGCCTTTTCCTGCACAAGTGTGTGTCCTCCTCCTCAGTTTCTCCTGTTTGAGGTCTAATTGCAATGTTTATTGGCAGAAATTGCATCAATTTCAAGTAGATTTGGCACGGGGGCTGCACTCTACTGGTGATCACACAGGTAGCACAGACAGCCCATCTCCAGTCTGTTCTCCAGAGTTTGGAGCAGCACTGTTTATTCAGCCACCTCCCTTTTTATATAGAATGCCAACCACTTGGGAGACATTTTCTTGAAAATGTGACACAGTCAAGCAGAACTTGACAAAATTGTCATTAGAATTTGAAAGTTGTAGGTTTTTTTCAATGTTTTATCAGCTCATTCGTCAAGAATAAGGGGAATTGGAAAAATAACAGGGTGGTAACACCAAGTTCAGATAGTCTGAAATAACTCTCAAAACATTTGTTCAGAATCACCAGCACAGTCCCTGTTCCAGAGCTTTTGAAATTTTCCTGTGGGATGTGAAGTAGGAATAAGTTGAGTCCAAAGCAGTGGGAATGGAGCTTGGGAAAGGTCTGGGAGAGGTCTGGAGTATCAGAAGTGCCTGGGGGGAGTTGGTCCAAGCTGGGGCAAAGGAGGGTCAAGGGGGATCTTCTGGCCCCACAGGAGGGGGCAGCCAGGTGGGATCAGGTTCTGCTCCCAGGGAACAGGGACAGGACAAGAAGAAACAGCCTCAAGAAGTGCCAGGGGAGGTTCAGTTTGGATGTTAGGGAGAATTTCTTCATGGAAAGTGTTGCCAGGCATTGGAATATTGGTACTAGCACAGAGATATTTAACAGCCTTGTGGATGTGGCACTTGGGGACATGGGTTAGTGGTGGCCATGGCAATGCTGAGAGAACATTTTTACTCAGTGATCTCAGAGGGCCTTTGCAGTGTTCGGGACCTGTGTCCTGCCATAGATGCCACGGAGGGTACGGTCTGCAGGAGCCGGATAGCTAAAACGAGGCTTCTACCGTGATGGGATGACCCTTAGGCTGCTATGTTTCCCAGAGCATTTTATTGAGGGAAGAGTGAAGACTGAGATGCAGGGATACACCCTCTTGGGAAGGGAGCTGGCTCTGAGCGCCCCAACCCACGGCTGGGGCAAGGAATATAACAGGGATGGGATCGGAGTGTCGGGGTACAAACCAGCCAATAATGGACCGATACAGGGGAGGAGTAGGGGTGACCGACAGGGTGAGGACCGATGGGGACAGGGGGGAAGGGGTGGCTAGCACTAGGGAACCAATGAAGGCATAAAAAGCAAGGAACATTCCAGAGCAAAGGGTTAGCTCAAACGATGATGGACATGAACAGGGATAAATGATTGGCATCGAGGGAGGCAGGAAAATTATACAGAAGTGGTCTCCCAGGGCATCCCAGGTGGACTAACCCCGGGACCCCCTCCCACAGGCCTTTCCAACCTTAATGATTACATGATCCTATAGCTCTGTGATTAGTAGAGACCCATCTGTGCCTGAGCTGTGTACTGTGGTTGCACATGGATGTCTGTTATTGTATTGATCAGAAATTATATTCATGTCAATTGTTTTAAGGCTCATTAGTCCTTTAATGCAGATCAAAGCTTTCACTGTCTTATTATTCATCAAAATGACTCAAGTGAAGTCTCTTTGACCAGAGAGACATTTTCAGGCCCTGTGGATTTTCATGGCAAAACAAATGTGTGGCATCAACTCCATTTGTGTTTTGCAACATTTACTGTCTGACTTCATTGTGTACTTGTTATGTGAGAAGTATTTTTACTGTGTTTTCTGTTGGTTTTTTTTTTCTCCCTCTTATAAGCAGCAAAAGAGTGGGTTTAAAAAAATATAAAGCAGTATTGTTTTTAGAACACTGCAACAAAATATAGAAATGATAGCTGTGGCACATTTCTAATAGCTGGGCTGAATCATATTTTGTTCTTCTAATGGCATGCGTAATTGCTCCAGGTTTTCAGGCGTCCTTCAGCCGCACTTATTTAGATTAGTGACTGATGCATTTCCATGGAAACTTACAGCAGGGAAAAAAGACCCTCTTGGTACAGCGTGGAACTGAAGGGACGTGGGCTTTGAGCTGGTGTAAAATAAAGCTTCTGCCTTGTGGTCAGCTTGGTTTGGGGTTTTTGTTGTAACTGCTCTCTGCATAGGAAGAGGAGCTGGCAGCAGCATTTTGTGTGGCACTTTGGAGTGCTTGTCAAATCCTACATTCCTTGATAAGTTTCAACTTCTTGAGTGTAGTTGAAGAACTACATTTTGAAATGAAATGTCTGGGTGTTTTTCTCTGCGAGATGCAGAAGCACCCAAACCCCAGGTAAGCTGGTGAGAAACTAGCTGGAAAGTCAAAGTCCAAGAATGAAGTTAATTTTGGAGGTGTTATGCAGAGCTTTAATGAAGGATCACTTAGTTTTGAAGTGCTAGTGGTAGGAATGGAAAGGTTTTATAGGACCTCCATCACTAAAATGTCTGGAAAATATAATTACTTTTAAAAACTTTGTACAGTACTGTTGCTTTCCTCAATATCTGGTACAATCTTTATATGCACTGCCTAGCATAATATCTGATTTTTAGTGCTTTCTTAGAAAACACTATTCTCAGCAATTTTCACTAATTTCCAGGAGTTTTTAATGCTGCAACTGGGATTTTCAAATGCATTCATTTAAAGTAATTGCCCTTATGTGTCTTCACAATGCTGTAAGGATAAGTATCTACCATACTTTTTAAAAAGTAGAAATATTTTTGGATTTATCTCCTTTCCCGCTGCAGTCATCCTAATTATTTGGAATACTGGTGTAGGTTCCCTAGGAGTAAGGTCTCAAACCAATGGTGATAGTTTCTTCTATTTGAAAATTATTTATGCTGTGGCCTGGCTCTGAATCCTGTTACTTAGCAGTAATCAGTGCAAAGTACCTCTAACCATATCTATAAATGATTTTGATATTTTATATGTGTTATTTATTTTATTATATCTATACCTAGCCATATCTATACGTTTTGATACAGCACCACAAGTTCAGGTGCTAAAGTCTGGTAGTCCTGTTAAAAGTGATGTGGTGTTTCTAAGTAATTTTTCTTTTGTATTTTTGAATTTGTAGTTGAATGTTGTATTTTAATCACACGCAACAGCATGGCAAGGCAGGAATTCTTCCTGATGAGCAGGGAACTTCCACATCCACAGCTTCTTGTACCACCCTCATCTTGCCCTCCCTGGTCCTGTGTAAGCCTGGGTACCAAATTGCTCAGTACCATCCTGCACTGAGCTATTTGTTTGCTGTGACTGGAGTGATAACATTAAATTAGAAGTTATTCTGAGGCCCTTACAGTGCAAGTCCTCTGTTGGGTTTTGGTCATGTTTGGTCATTTTCACTGTGTTATCCACAGTGGAAATCGGGCTGAGAAGACCACGTGCACAATCAAGGCAGAGGAAAAACAAAAGGCAGTGCTGTGGTGAAAAAGATCGTGAGGTTCTAGGAACTTTCCACATATCTCCCATGTTCAGCAGCTTCTTATGTATTCAAAATTTTATCTATTATTGAAGGCAGAGAATTTGACAGATCATTGATCCTGAGTACAGCTGGTGAAGATTTAGACTTGAATGGAGCTTCTTGTAAGGGAGGAAATTGAGGGGAAACATTTGTATCACCATTGATGATAAAAGTCCATAATAACTCTTGCTGAAACTTGCTGTATATGAAAATTAATGATTTTTGAAATTGAATAGGAGAATGGCTTTCCAGGGCCTGTTTCTCCTTACTCAGCCCAAAATAATTCCCCATCTGTTCTTTCCAACTCAGAGTGCTCAATGACCCAAGCATCTGGTTTTCTTTGTGGGGCTGTAAACATGTCTCAGGTAGGAACAATCCCTGTCATGCTGAGCAGACCACAGCTCCTGCCACACATGCAAATGCAGAGTTGCTTCACAAACCTCTAATGGAATTTCCCTAAATTTAATGCAAAGTCTCTCTGTCAAGGCAAAGTCATTAAGCCAGGTTTCACTTAGCATCTGCCCTTTGCTAAAGGCCATCATTCTGGTTATGCTGCTGCCATCAGTAAGAACACTGATATTTGTAGGCAATATTTGAACTATTTGCTGGGAGGATGAAAAATGTGAAATACGGTGTTATGATTAAAAACATTCGTACCTTGAGTCATTTCTAAAGAACTGCAACATTACACCACCTGAGCTTTGTAAGTGAACAAACAGATGATAATGCCAGCAGGCAGCTTGTCAAGACTCCTTTGTTCTCCCTGGATTTGAAAAACAAGATGTCTTTATTCATGTGTACAGGACCACTTTGGGATTGGCATGGAGAGCTAGTTTTTATGAGGCAGGTACATATTGTCAAGCCACAATTACAGGTTAGGCAAAGTGCACCAAAGTTGCTTTGTTTTGGCCTAACTTGGTAAAAGCTGGGTATTTCAGCAAAGATCAAACTAGGGGCACATGGACCAAAGCCATGTTCAGCTGCTAGAAGCTCTGAGGTTAACATCCAGCTTTTTATGAGTTCTTCACCCTTTTGCTTTAAGACGCATTTTACTCTGTAAAGCAAAGAGAGGGTAAAAAAATCTGTCCTTTCCCAATTAATTTCCTTTGAGATCACCCAGGGCTGTGTCTGTGCCTATCCCACACAGAGTGGCTTACTCTGCATTAGGTGAGATCATGGACACAGAGCTGCCATGGATGGGTTGGAAATGAGGGACAGAGGGAATGGAGACCCTCAGAAACCCAACAGGAGAACTCAGAGAGAGATCATGCAACCATTACCACGTTTTGAAAACCTTCTGCAAATGAGGGAAGAACTGCAGAATCCCAGAATTGTACAAAGAGCTGGTAAAGTTGTTAGGACAGTAAGAAGCAAATGCTTCCACAACTACTTCCTGGGGCTTTATTTTTCAGGTATAAGTAAGCTTTTTGTTAAATTAAAGGGAAAACTGATGACATAGGAAACACTGTTCTTCCATAACTGCCTCTCCAGCACGTCCAAGTTGCATATTTCAGTTATTAAGGTTTCCCTTGCAAACAAACTTGCTGATTCATTCCATTGATCAGCCATTTCAGCCTCCTCTGTGGGTAAAGTAATTCACTATATTCCAGATAATCTTCCTCTAAAGATTAAGGAGGGAATCAACACTCAGTCTTCCTTTCTTTTTCTGAAAATAAGCTATAGTAGGAAAAAAAGAAAAAAAAAGGAAAGGCAGAAGGGCATCCAAGGATTTGCTATTCCACTCAAGTTGTCCTTGAGACATTTTTATGCTTATTCTCAAATCTGAAAAACTTTGAAAACCACATAATATTTGCTATTTTTCAGCTTTGACTGAAAGAAAAATTGAGAGCATCATATCAACTGAACACTGGGACTTAAAAAAGTCATCCACATTAAATTAATGTGAATTAAAGGCTTTCATTAATTTACCATTTAAAATACCTTCACCATATATTTCTTTTCTCCTGATCCTCACAGTCTCTCCCTTCAAATGAAGCATCGATGTTTTTACCTCAGATTCGCAAAGAAATGAGAAAGATAATTGTAGTTTCTTCTGAATTCTTGAGTGGTACATACCTGCAGATTTCACTTTCATGAGTTTTTATAACCCTTTAGCAGAATCAATGATCAAACAGTTAATAGAGAAAATTTCCATTTCTAGTTCTTCATCCCATTTTTGGTACATTTTTTAGAATCCATAATCCTACTCCACATGATTTGGAGGAGGATCCCTGAACTTCATCTTTCCTATGGCTCAAATGAAATGCTCAAAAAAGGCAATAAGAAATGTCATGTTAAACAATTGTATCATAGGCTTGAAAAAACTTCTCACTTTTCACCATTTTAATGTACCATATTTAATAGACAATCCAGTTTTGATGAATCTCCATTTTCTAAGCGGAAATGGGAATAAGTAAAATAAGTTACTGAGACCTCATAGTTTGTGGTGTGAAAAATATTTTTATTTTTTAATGTGATTATTTTCTGGAGCATTATTTGGTATGGCAGATATTTTGGATATACTAGGGATAGAAAAATGCATGCTCTCTTAGTGATGTTTTCAATTCTATGAACTTTTTCCTATGGCCAAATGTGGGTCAGTTTAAGGAAAAACTCATAAGCTAGGAGCCCTGTCTTGTTGCAAGCCAGCACAAGTGTCCTTGAATAGTGAATTTCTGCTGATTTTATTATTAGATTGCTTTCTTCAGCTTTGAATAACTTCTGGTCTAACCCCCAGCATAAGTGGTTGGAAAAGGGTTTTTCCCCAGGAAGGGGAAGGTGCAGAGGGAAGGCCTTAACTTCTGCCACTGTTTTGGGTGTTGCACCTGCAGAGAGCTGTAGGTGAACTGCTCTAACAAAGAACATCTCTAAATGTCTGTTGGGAGTGAAACATCTCCCAGGGCTGTCACTGGGGAAGAGGGAAGGAAGAAGGAAAAGCTGCATGTTTTGGGGTGGGGATAAAACCCACCTTTACCCACCAGTGGTATCTGGGGAGAGCCTGCTGCACTCTTGCCTCCCAGGATCACAGCACAAATTCTGCTGTTGCATTCCTGTTTCCTCTGTTCATCCTGCGGACATGCTAGTGACTGGGAACCTTTCCTAGAGTGCTGGCAGCTCTGACAGCATCCCTGCTGGCACAGCATCCTGTGCAGTTTCCTTGGAAACACAGTGCTGAAATGCCCGCTGAGGAGCAGTAGGGTGGAGAGAAGGAGTGGAAATAGTTGCTTTGGGATTTTTCCCCCTCAGTGGGAAATCAGGACTCTTGGATAACCAACTAATATGATTAATTAGAAGTTGTTTATTGTTTATATTATGTACTTCTTTATACATTCTAACTTTACTGCACACGCTGATCATGCATCTCTTAATTGGTGTCTCTGTCTTGTTCACATGTTCTGCATGCACTTCTCAGAGTATCTTTGGTTATAGTCCAGGTGTTTCACAGCCCTCTGTTATCTAGTTATCTATCCCTGTGATCTAGTTATTGTGGTCTTGGAATTCTGTTTCTCAGCCTCTTCTTTCTTAATTTAGCATAATTTATGTCTTAATAACCTTGACAAATTCCAGAGGGTGTTGATGAGAATAACGAGAAATGTTTTGGCTGGGGCACACAGTGGCCTAAACCTTGCAAATACATTGCTACACCCCTCCTAGTTCTTTACCTTCCAAAGCAATATCAAATACGTAATCAACCTAGTCCAAGCAGGAATGTCAGGGAATCCAGCTGGGTGCTGGAACAGGCCCACAGTTGTGACATGGGATGAAACAGGGCACGAGTGGCCTAATATGAGTGCTTTAGAGTCCAAAATTTATTTCTTGCTTTTCATGGCAGCGATCTTGCAGCTTTTGATAATGTCTGCAAGATATGTTGTATTCCTGTGGTCACTTAAAAGACTGAGACAGAGAATCCACAGGAAGTCCTAAATTTATTTGGAGGAAAGCCCTCACTGCTGCTGAGGTAGAGAGAAGAGGAAATGTTTTCCACCTACACTTTCTCATTGCTCACCCCTCTTTGAACTCTATAAATTACATTCTGGAAGGGCAGGGTTTGAGCCTGTTGCTTACTGAGATGTCTGCAACAATAAATGATTCTAATCAAGAAACAGCTGGGGCTTTATCATTTTGATTGCCACTATTGCTGAGGGCATACAGCTTATTTCTGCTGCAGTTCCACAGGCTTCAGTGGAAAATAGACCAGGAAAAAAATGTTGTGTACTTATGGTATTTATTTTGGTAAAATATGGGTTTCTCAATAGATCTAGAAATTTCAGGTGATATTCCAATGTTTCTCTCTATTTTCAATGTAAAGGAAATGGAACCATTTTTGCAAACCCTGATATTTTGTTCTACCTCTTAGAAAAACTTTTTGAACTGATTCAACTTGATGTAGTCACTTTTCATCTGTGGTGACAGATATTCCTCTCAGTAAGAATGCAGTGTTTTTAAAATAATTGTCTTTATTAAAATAAAACTGCTAAATAATGTGTTTCTAGACCTTCATGTCCATATCTTCTTGCTGGTCTTTCTAATCTGTCTGAAATCAAGTTTTAGAAGAAATTCTCAAAATATTCTGTGGGTAAAAGCTTCTTAAAAAATGATGAGGTTGTTAGTGTTAGGTGGTCCTAACTTGATGCAAAGCATTTTGATAAAGAGTTCTGGTCTTAAGAAAACCTGGGACATAAGAATGTGTACAAATCCAGGGAAACCTGGAGCTAACTCCTTGGTGCAAATATACCTATAACAGTGGTTTTTGGCTTGAACTCAGAACAGCATTTAGGCATTTGCCTATGGGTTCTTTGTGTTCTTTTGTCATGTCAGAGAATGGAATCCTTTCCCTTGTTCAGTCCCCCATTCATTCTGATGGCAGATTCCTGGTCCTCCCCCTCCTGCTCCTGGCTGTCTGTACTTGTGCTGTGTAATTGGGCAGCCTGGAATCTGTCAGAGGTGAGGGAAAGAGGGTAATTAGGGAACTTAACACAGCAGCCTGGGAAACTGCCACTTAGCCTCGAGTTCAGTGCCTTGCAAAGCTTCTGTTTTCCCAAACCATCCCTGATTGCACACAGAGGAGTGGGGGGAAACACAGGGGTGGCAGAGCTGGGGAGCAGATCCAAGCTGCATCTTAAGAGTGCTGGCTCTGCAGTCCGAATGAGCTGAACAAAGCTCTCTGTCTTGCTGTGCCTTCTCATCCCTCCCACCCACTTTGTATTCCTTATAGCACTGAAATATCATGCTATAGAAAATAGATTCTGCAGGGGGAACATCTGGCTCCCTAAGGCTCAAGCACTTGCTAAAAGATTTCAAAATGTTCTTCATCATAATTTATTTCTTGTAATAATTTCTGAGGGAATTCTGAGAACAGGCCAGGGGGAAATGCAAAGTGGACTCCAGGTTTATGATTTTCTGTGTCTCTTCTGTTTATGTCTCTTGGTATGAACCTGGTTTTTAGAGTGGCATGAAAAAATGAATGTTGCTCGATGGGGAACAGACTGCAATTTGTGCAGTAGGAGCAGGAATTTTGGGTAAAGGAAAAAAAGGCCTTTTAGGCAGAAAACACAGGTTGTACGTGAATGACAAAGGGGCAAAATAAACTAAACTACCAAGTAGGGTTCTTGTTATAATAGGAATTTTCTCCCTCTCTGGCCATCCTGTAGGGTGGAGGCTGGCTGGTCTCCACAAAATATATATAAATGTAAATATTTCTGTTTTTTCCTAGAACTGCTTTTCTTGGGCCTTGCCAATTGGTGCACAGCTCTGAAGAAACAACTTTCTTACTCTTTTAGCCAGCTGCAACCTTCATGTGCATTTCCAGCTGAAATTGCTCTGTATTATGGACGTATTTGTATTTATACCTCCAGGTGGGGGCATGATCCACTTACACATCAGCTGCATTGGCTAAAGCAAGGAAATAGGCATTTTCCTCACTCTTCCTCCCAAAGTCTGTCTCCCAGGACTTTCTCCTGCTCCTTGGCTGCGTTCAAAGCCCTTCCATCCTGCTCTGATGCTCTTTTTCTCTCTGCAGGCTTGCCCTTGATCATTTGACAGCACCAACCTCTCAGTCATTTGTACCATCCTTGAAAGCTGTGCCACAGAGGTGCTGTGCCTTGAGGGCTCTGGCTGGCTTGGAGAATCAATAAAACCTGTTGGGATTGTGTCAGACTGTTCTTCCATGGAGAGTCCCTCCGCTGTGCAGATGGGACTTTGATGGTCATAATTTAACCTGGAAACTTTGCCATCTGATTTTTGATGTCTCTCAGCCAAACCAAAGGTGATTTCATTGGAGGACCAAGCCATAGTTAGGCAAAAAGTATTGATTTGCATATTCTGGCTATTTTCCCAACCTTTCTGACATCTATTGCAGATTTCTCTTCTTTCTTCTTCTATTTTGCCTCTTAGCTATAAAAGACCCAAATATTGGACACAAAAGTTTTTGCCACTGAGCACATGAGAGGAGCTTTAAAACTTGTGAATGATGTGATTAATGATCTGCAAGAAGTTCTCCTTATTCACTTGATGTGTCTGATGCCATAAAGTAGTATCTTCAAAGCCAACATTTTTTCCAAAATGCCTTGAAACTACATTCATTTACTGTGAGGGAATATAAACAAATACTTCAGCACTTAATTAAGAGATACAGAAGTAGTGAAAATTATTTTTTCTTTGTGCAGAAACACGAACAGATAGAACAAAGAAGCTGTTTAGACACTACACTGTTGGATCCTATGACAGCTTTGATGCTTCAAGGTAAGAATTTTTCTTTTTGGTTGCAATCTGTTTACGAAACCTTACCAGGTTTTATTTAATTGTTACTTTTGGTTTAGGCTTTGGAGGGGAAGAGGGAAGCAGATCACTAAACGGAACTTCTGAGGGTACCATTTTACTTCTAAATTGGTTTTTATTGCAGTTTTCTTTGTTCATATGGGATGGATGTACAAAATTCAGGAGCAATCAAGTCAGGAGTTTCACTGTTTTGTTTTGGGAGTGGTGAAAGTGATTTGTTGTTTTGAACAGTAACGTTGGAACATGACTAGAGCTGAAGCTGCTGCAAATGAGAAGTCAGATTATTTATTTGTGAAGAATTCATGATTTTTAAGCAGATTCTTCTACCCCATGGATATACCTTGAACATACAGGTGACTGCTGGTAGAAAGCAGGAAGGATGACCTTCAAAACACAGAACCTCAGTTAGTTTTTGGTGTCTTGAGGAAATTTTGTTAGCATAGTGGAATTATTATGCTTTTCTCCTGACTGTCTAATTACAGCTTTGTTTTGTTTTTTTGTTTGTTTGCAAGGAAACCACATTTATTGTAGGAGAAAAACTCTGAAATGTGTAAAGCAATGGCAGTGCTTCATGTAGCATAATACTAAAAAAATAAAAAGGTGCTGGTTTTGTTCTGTGATCTTAGACTTTGTTCTGAGATTCAGACAAATTCTTCTATGTGAGTTGAAGAATTTGGGGAGTGAGTTCCCAGTTGGAAATGATGTGATTGATGGGGGGAGTCTGATGATGGTAAAGTTGTCAAGAGCAGCTGTGAGCCTGGACTCTGAGACGAGCTCTGCAGAGCAGACTCAGTGGTTACTGGGGACATTTGCAGTGAGAAGAGTTGGCTTTTTGCAAGGTTCTTTGCGTGATCATTAGTCTACAAAATCCATATCCTTGTCTCTATGTTTCAGTGTGAATGGATAGGGTTGTTTCTGCAAAGGAGAGAAGCTGTGTCTGCTGCATGTTGCCTCAGAGATATCAAATAATTCCACTTGGAAACCTTCTGCTACTTTCTAACAAAACTTTTTTTTTTTTCATTAGAAAATGTCAATTCCATCAAAACCTTGCTTTCTATTTTTTTTAATGGGTAGGGGGAGGGGTGGGGGTTGTTGGTTTATTTCTCTATTGTTTTGAGTTTTGTTTTTTTTTTCCCCTAAAGGTATTGGGTTTGTCCAGTGCAACAGTAAAGCTCTCCAAAAATGTATCTTGCCTGATTCAGGACTGAGCAGGAGAGATAATCAGGAAAAAATGAATTTTGTACAGTCTTATATAAATTTCTTATGAAGGGTGTCTACAGTTGATATCTATTAATTGTCTGAGTAGAGAAAGGGACAGCAACAGAGTTCTCCTGACAAGGTTTGGAAGAAAACTCTCCTTGAGTTTCCACAGAGAATCCAACACCCAGTGGATCCATTTGGAAGGGTAATAGTGGAAATTGAGAGGAAAAGGTAGGAGAAGGCAGAATTAATGTGAGATTCTAAGAAATAATGTGGAAGGGTAAACTTGCTTAAGACATTTCTTCAGCAAAAAATGCTAAATCTAGAATTTTTGTAAAGTAACACCAGGAAAATGAAAAAAAAAGCAATAACACACCAAGTTGTGTTTCAGGTACCTGACTGAGGCTGAAAATCAACTTTTTATACCTCTGAATGGTGATTTCACTGGTGCTCATGCATTGCTGCTAAAGCAAAGAGAATTTGCATTTCAGAACCTGTCTGGAGATTAATGTCTCTTGGTGGTGCATCCAGATTTAATGCTTCACAAGGGCTTCTTCAGGCAGGGGAATTATTCAAAGAGGCAAACAAGGTGTGAAAGTGAGAGCAATTTTTGATATTGCCAGATCTGTATTGCTTTGATTACTTTCTCTGTTATTATTTTGTATCAGAATCGGGGAAGAATACACTAGAACAGATTTAACGCTGGCAGCAAAGGTTTCATAAACATTTGTCAGAAGGTAATTGTGCCTCTGTGCTAGGAACAGCTCTGAATGCAAACTACTAACAAAGCTGATCCAGTTCCTTTCCAGAGACGGTGCGAGGGAGTGAGGGAAAGTGTCTGGTCCCTTCTCTCTTTCCTTTTCCCTCCCAAAGGGCAAAAATTGCTGAATAGAACCACTCTGTTCAGGAATCTATATAAATGGGCTTATTCATGTGCAGGAAAATACATTGTACATGGCATTTTTCGTCTTGAGGAAGATGTGCAGCTTGAGTAATGGAGGTTCATTAAATCCTATTTCAGCTTTGCATAAGAGATCAGTTATCCATACATTAACTTTGGGGAAATGGGGAGGATGCTTACTAATGTGGAGAAAGGCACTGAGACTTGTTTGCCCGTACAAAGTCACTAAACATCATACAAATAAATATAGTATTTGAAACTACCAGGTCTGATGTATTATCTGCTTTAAATGCTGATGACATGCCCTCAACAGGGAAGAATTTCTTCTTAAGGTCTATCCTCTTTCAGTTTAAATCCCCACTCCTTGTCTTAAAAGCAGATACACCTCTGAAACTGCAAGGAGATAATGCAAAACTGCTCTGCCACATCTCTGGAGTTTTCTGTTTTCCCTGGATTTGTCAGCAGTTAATTCAAATGAAATTATTTGTAGGGCATAAATGAGCTAATTGATCAAGGTTGAATTCCAGTTTAATAATAGCAAGTATTGCTAAGACATCAAATGGATGTTTGAATTAAAGAAAATTTTGGTTTTTTAAAAATTAAAGCTAAGGTAAACCTTTAGAAATTACAATTTTTTGTCTGCTTTTTAACTGAACTGAGGGAGCTGATTAATTCTTTCAAGATGGGACAGTGGATTGTTCAGTCAGGAAAATATGTGGAATTAATTAGTTGTTTAATTTCAAATGTAAAATGTTATCACCCTTTTAAATGGAAAGGGACTGTTAATACAGTGATAACTTAGTTTTATACTCTGGAGACATAAATTATTTGAGACATAGTGTGGTGCTATGTAAAAATTATAAACTTGGTGTGGTAGAAAAAGGAAAAAATGATCCATTGCCCCGATGAATTTGGGAACTTTAGGACACAACAGTGGAAACTTCTACTGCATTCATTGCATCATCTCCCAACCCCAGCAGAACAGGGTAGCAGCAGAAGTCAATAACACAACTGATTGCAAATATCAGTAATCAAATCTGCACATGAATGGGGGGTCTCCTATTCTGTATCTTTTTTCTCAGAGTTATTGACTTTCACATGGGGTTTTCTCCAGACTCTTTAACTGGTTCCAATCCCTGCATGGCAGAAGTTTTCCTGGTGCCTTTCTTTGATGTCCCATGGCTCCAGAAGCTCACAGGAAAGGATGTGATGACAAATAACCTTTTCCAAAGGCTGGTTGCCACCATATTATTTACAGACCAAATTGATTTGCCTTATGGTTTTTGTTCTGTTTTTCTGGAGAAAGACAAAGAGGAAAACAGGATGGTGTAATCTGTAAGAAAACTTAATTAAAGGCTTAATTCATTCACCCTACTGTCCCTACTTGGATTCAGGTGGCAACCTCCACGTCCGATGAGTATAGAAGCTGACAGGAGCAAATCTTCAAAAGCCAATTTACTTACAAACACCTAATAAAAAAATGCATATTCTTCTCAAAAGTTCTTTCCAGACCATTCTCTGATGCTCTTGTCATCTGTGCTGTTGAGATGCAGCATAAGATTTAATCTTGAGCACCTCAAAGAGGCTTCTTGGCACATTTGAAGCAGTCTGCCCCTGCAATTCAGCATGCTGTGGAGAGCTTGGTTATATTTTTAATATTTTTAGCCCACAGAATGTGCCTGTTGGATACCTTTGTCCCAAAGTTGTGATGTAAGTGGTGCTGTCTTGGCAGTTTAAGCATTGGGTATGTTCTCTGCAGAAATATTTTCATCTGGTTTCTAATGGATATTTCACATAAATAATCCTCCCTCTGGAGAAATGCAGTTGCTCATCTCTTTAAATATAGATTTTAAAATAATAAAATGTAGATTTAAAACAGATGGAAAGTTTTAGTGGGATTCTGGCCATTGCAAGTGGTAAGGAATGTAAAACTGACAGGGAACATAGGTATTTTCTCCTTGGTTATGATGGCCCCATGTCCCTGGGGTGGGGAATTTGGGTTATGTGACTGCTAAGTGCTGCTTGCCTGGTAGCAATCCACCAAATCCTGTCAAATGGATCCTTGCAAAAACTGAGGGAAGGTATAAGAGTGTTATATCCTACTTTCACATTTTTCATGTTGGTTCTGCCCAAGCAGAACAGTGAAAGTAGTGTTTTCACATGGAAAATAAATGGGATTTTCTGAATTAGGGTAAGAACTAGATGATATGTGATGGAAACTGAATGATCTCTAAGGTCCCCTTCAACCCAAACCATTCCAGGATTCTGTGAGCTTCTCTTCTGTTTATTTGTTTTCTGTTGGATGTCACCAGTTCCACTGTACTAATGTTTCCCAGAAAGTCTGTACTGTTCAGGTGATCTCTTGAAGGAAATGGGAGTAAGGAGATTAAAATGGTGCTGTTCACTCTTAACAATAAATCCACAATCTGGGATTGAGACATTGATAATAACTGGAAAGTGATTTTACAGCTGTTTTTACCTGCAGGCATATATTTTACACATAGTCCTTGGTTTCCTCTGGTGGAAATAAGTAAAACCAGCAGCACTTTAACTTTTTTGCCTATACACATAGCTCAGTTTTTGCCTCGAAGATGGTAACAAAAATATCCGAGTATGATCATCATTGTAATTAAATAGAACCCTGTGAGCCAGTGATGTAACCACATCTGAAAGCTCTGAGATTTTAATTATTTAAAATCTCTGCAGATGTGATATCGTGGTCCTTTTGAGCACAGAGAATGGTCAGCACCAGCCAAATTGTAGGGGGAAAAAAAGTATGTAAAATGTTTTGTGTGCATGTAATCTTACCTGATGTCTAAAGTTATTTTGTTGGACTTGCCTGTTGTCTGTTCTGAATTAATTAATTAACTGTGAGTATAACAGCCTGATAGCACTAAGCTGCTCTTAATGTGAGGCAGAAAGGCAAGGGTAGCTCAATTTTAATACCTTATGCCTCATTAGCTTGAAGAGCATAATTTGATGCAATTTGAAGAATTGTATATGTATTTAAGCAAGAATTAATGCATTGTAGCCTCTGTGGAGCAGGTGGAGATGTAAAATGTGAAGTTTTAAATTTAGTTATTCAATTTCTGATGGAAATTCTTTTGGTTGCTAATAAACAGCTTTGCACTTTGCCTCCCCTGCCATTGTGTGATGCCACGATGGAGCTTTTTGTGTTGGTGGCTACAGCAAATATTGAAAGGAATTGTTGAAATAGAAGGTAAAAAGGTGTGTGTGTGTGCATCTGAATTGTGGTGCTTCTCCATCTAAACCTGTACTATAATTGCACTATTAAGGTCTAATACAATTATGGTAAGATGCAAAATGCTACTGTGAGTGATAGAAATTTCTGTTAGCTTCTAAGTGAATTTTTAAGCTGTTTGCTGCCTTAACAGTGAAGTTTGCTCAACACATTTCAGTAAGATTCTGGCTTTTAGCAGCTAATGGTTTGGTAACTAATGACTAAATTGTGTCAGGCATTTTCTAGGCTAGATGTTTGCCTAAATTTTTAGTGATAAGTGTTAGCAAAGGGAGCTCAAGAGCTAAGAAAATAAAAATATATAGCCTTTCCCAAATGTAGAATTACAATGCTCCTTCTGAAAAACTTTTAGGATGTACCTCTAATGCTAGTCCAGACTTAACTGTGTGCCTGGGGTAGAGAAGCTACTGCTTGCAAGGGCTGGGATTTGGGGGCTGTGCCATTTCCTGCACAGCAATTGGTACTCCCAGGCTCAGCAGGATTTCCTGTGCAAGTCCTCTGGCTGGATGCTGGAGGACAGCATGGATTTAAATGTCAGCACTGAAAGCAGCAGCCTGTGTCCTGTGCATGGGGGGAATTAAAGTGTGTTTTTTCTTTAAATTAGAACAGAGGAAATAAAAAAGAAAAGAAAAAGGATTTGAGATGCAGAACAAGTTTGTGAGGGTGTGACACCAGGTTGGTTAGAAACAAGAGCCACATAATTAGAGCAGAGGAAAACTGGAGGTTCAAATGGGATTTTTCTGGGAAAGGGGGAGAAAGGAGGATGATTAGGTTTCTAATAATTAGTGTTTTCCATTCCTGCGTCCCAGCCCCTGCAATGATTTAATTCCCTGCCCCAGGGCAACTTTGTCTGCCGTGCTGTCACCTCATCACCAGATGAGCAAAGGCTCCATATGGTGCCTCTGGTTGGGAATGATGCAGTTGGAAGTTTTGGCAGGCCCAAAGGGAACAAATAATGGGTGAGCTCGCACTATGGGCTTGCCTTCAGTGGGAGTGATCCAAATCACTCTTCCCCCCGTCACCCCCTCTTTCCAGGCAGATTTTCACAAATATTTGTTGCGTTTGGAGAATTTGATCTATGAGGCAACATTCTCAAGGTGGCTGGCAGGCAGAGTATGTGTTTTATTCCTCTTGAAAGCTGAAATAATCCCAAATTGGAAAGGGGTGGATTTTCATGCTCAGTCTCTTTAGTGGTGCAAAAGGAAGGTGGGGGGGGAGGGTGCCTTGTTCATCCTGGGACAAACCAGATGTGCTGGTGCTGTGATTCTTTGAGAAATGGAATTGAACCCAACAAAGAAGGAGCAGCTAAAGAGCAAACAGTAGCTGGTGGTGGAGCATTCATCCGGACTAAATCCAGAGCCTGAGCTGCTGCTGAATGCCAGGAACCTACTGGACAGAGCAGGGCTTTATCCAAGCCCTTTGAAAATCTTCCTCTTTCCCTGAGCCAGGAGCAGATGTTCTCTCCATCCTCGTAGATGTTAGGGGGTGCTCCATGGGAATGATTGGCAGATGCACCAACTGAGTGGCTGGTGAGGCTGCTGGGGCTCCCTGCTCTCTCTGACACAAAATGTCAGCCTGCTTTTGGAGAGATTATGTCTGACAAGCACTAAAATGTATCAACAAAAGCTTGGCTTTAAGGGATAAGTGTTACACAAAAACAGAGTTCATGGCAAGGTTCTGAGCAGAGGAATAGCAAGTGTTGAATATGTGCAGTAAGAAAAAGAGGCTACTGCATATTTAGAAGGAAAAAAACCCTGTTACCCACATGTCTTCTAATTTTTTTATAGGGCCCAGATAACAGAATTAAGAGTTTGGTGCTCCAGTTGAAAACCAGAGCTGATACTGAGTAGATTGTGGGATCCTTTAGACCAGCACATCCAAACCTGGAGCAGTTGCACCTATGGCAGCAATGGTTTATACCTCTACTGCAACCACATCCAGCACCATAAATTCTGAAATACATTAAAATCTGTGCATCTGAATTGACTTAAAATGGTAAACCAACATTTTTACCCTGTCTCCAGTACACAAAAAATAAAAGCTTCATATTCCCAGAAATTCCACATCAGTGCAACCAATGAGCTGAATGTGAAAGGCAAGGGGGCAATAAAGACAGGTTCCAGTTCAACATTCACCTAATTAAGAGAAGTCATGGCCAATTTAAATAAAATTGTAAAGTCAGTGATTTTTTTTCACTGCTACCAGCACTTCAGGCTAAACGGGCCATGCTTTGACAGAATTGCTGAAAAAAATGATGCTGGGAGGCAGGAGAGCTGTTAAGATGGACATTTTGTCTTGCAGGTAAGCAAAATTTGGAGTAGACTTAAAATAACTCAAGGGTTTAGTGCAATTAGAGAAATGGAGAGGGAGAATATATTTCAGAAAAGAAGGTAGAGCTGCCATCTTCTTTCTGATGTTAATGAGACTGGGAAATAACATGATTAGTCAGGATTTTTAAAGGGATATGTAAAAATTTAACTGCAATTCATGTCACCTTTACAGCTCTTTCATGCAAAATCCTAGAAAATCAAAGTTTCTCACTGTGCACTGTATTTTTAAAGCTCTTGGAGAAGAATAAAGATGCTTTCAGAAAAACTTTATGCCTTTGGTGAGGCCTCATTTGTTTTGAGACAGAAATTGAAACTTGTAAGTTATATACTAAAGGCATAACTTTTTTGTCCTAAAAATTTGCAGTGTGTTGAACATTGATTTAAGCAATGTACTCTTCTGTACAATGCAGACTTGTAAATGAAATGCTTACATCTGCAAAGCTGAAATGTACAGTCAGGGCGACTCACACTCCTTGTGGTCAGGGCTGTGTTCATTTTCCAAGGAGTGCAGGACAGGAGGATGATAATTCCTCCTGCTCATCATAGCAAACAGGGTGTGATGGAAAACTTGAAGGATCCCTTAAAACTAATCTAAAACTCATGTTTGTCACCAGTCCTGAAATCACCTGTTTTCTTCCCCTATATTGTAGCTTATTTTTGTTTAGACTCTCTTGGAGCAAGTGGAGTTATGATACCAAAATGTACTGCAAGTTTAATAATTGTTTTAAAGACTTCCAAGGTCAAACTGCTACCTTAAAGGCTTGTAGCACATTTAAAAAGTGTTAATAAAACACTTTCTGTTTATTTTCTTTTAAACCCAAGGTGTGATTGAAGTTACTTCCCTAGTTCTGCCTTTTACTTGTCCTGTTTGATAACCTTGAATATGTTCCTCTCCTCGCTACTGAGGTTGTCTGTGATAATAATGATCAATTTTAGCAAAAACAGCAGAGAAATTATGAATTTAAAAAACTATAAAAACCAGTGGGTTAAACATCTATAATTAATATTCCTTTTATCTAAATACTTTATATGTTAAGATGATTAGAGAAAAAATCCCTATTTCTCCATGGTTTGGTGGCAACATCAGAGGCTGGAACTGCAGCTGGTTTGGGGTAGGAAAATACAAACCTCAGCAGTAAAGTGTTTGTTAGATAAATATCCTGTTTACCTGAACATATGTGAGTGCTTGTTCAGCCTGTTTGCCCAAGGCTCATTGTATTAGCAATGACTATTAATATTTTCACAGTCCAGGCTCACATTGCTCAAATACTTGATAAATAAAACTGAAAATTACTGATAAGTATCAGGTGCAAGTGGAGTTTGCTGGAACCAATATATTCTTGTGCTAGGTAGAACATTTATGTGAAGAGGTTGGAGGGACCCTGGGCTATAAAACTCTCCTGTTCCATAGCAGGAGGGCTCCTGCCTGCATGTCTCATGTCTGGTTTCTGGTTTGTCATGTGTGATATTTGAAATGGCTGTTCATTTTTAAAAGAAAAATAAAATTAATTAATACAGAGGAATTAAACTTTTAAGTTAATTTTGCTGCTTTCCTCACCCGCAATGATTTTTTTCTCTCTACCAGTGCAGATTTGAAAGAATAACATTTCTATTTAAAAAGGCTAAAATACATGGGTTTTTTTGTGAATGTGTATAAATATATTCATACATGGGTATCAATATATCCATACATATGGTACATATATACCCTATATATAAATTTGCTTAGGATTATGAACTTACCACTGACTTTTTTTATTGCCTTCATATCCTATCCTGAGATTCCTACATAATATAGAATCAGACTTTTACTGGATGATTTCTCTTTACAGGAAGTTGACTTCTTGGTTTGCTATATCAATATTTTACTTTACTTGTTGCAGTTTCAGCACATAAGGTGAAACCAGGGAACAACCTACAAGTACCAGTAGCCAAATCAATTTATTTGAAAAGTATTACTTTAGATTGGCTACTCCCTTCTCCTGCACATCAAAAATATGATAATGAGTGAAATTAAAATCTGAGTAAAGGAATGTGGACTGAGGGGGAGAGAGAGAGACAAAGTTTCTCCTTGGTTCTACATAAAGAAATTGTGCAAATACTGTGCACTTCTGCTGTGGAATTCAATATTTCTCTTTTAAACCTACAGTTTTTGGTAGAGCTTTGTGGCATAAACTCATTGAAGTGTACAGCACTGTTACTCTCTTTAAGATAGGTTGCTTCTTGCAATGATGGTTGTTGTTTTTTGTGGGTTTTTTTTTGGGGGGGCACCTCTGCTGATCACAGGCTGGAAAAAGCAGCACCATCATTCTGACTTCCTAATTCTTACTGAATCCCTTCCTGGCTGACATTAGTGTGGGTTTGGGGACTTAGTGAAGAACTGCTCATTTTTCACCCAGAGTATCAAGTATTCAAAATCCAATAAAGTTGGCTTGATTCCTTGTTTAGAAGTGTGAATGAAACACCTTTTTTAGGTGGAAGATGTGCTATGAGGTTTTACTGGAGCCTGTGATTCCCTCACTGTGCAACACAGATCTAGAACTGGAGAATATGTCCATGTCTTTAAAAGAGACACAGTTTGACATATTCGTCTTTCATCAGCAGATTTCAAAGCAAAATCTGCAGCCTTGCTGTTCTTATGATCAAAGAGCTCCATGAGATGTGTACTAACTCTGGAGAAACAGCACTGGTACAGGAGATTGGAAAGACAAATATATGAATATGGGGAGGTTACAGGAGTATTGCTGGAGCAGCCTTTCTTCTTTTCCTGTTCCTTTATTTGGCTTGATCATAGCACAGCTATGCCAAGTTTACCAAGGACAAATTAGACCATGTCCTTTCTGTTGCAATTTGAAATTGTTTGCCACAAATTATGAAGCCAGGGAGGAGCACAGTGCAAGCAGGGGCAATAGTGATCTTGTCAGTCTTCTCTGGGTTTTTTGTTTGAGTACCAGCTATGCCAGTCAGGCACTGACACATAACCAATTGTCTGTGCCTGTGAAGATTCTGCTTGTGGATTTCTTTGAGAGCACCTGTGAAGCTGAGATCCATGCTGCACTTCCATATGCAGCCTGGATTTTCCAGTTTATTTTTTTAAATAAAATAGCAGAACAACTTGGAGAATTTTTAGTTCTAAGTGATTCTTTTCATCCCTTCTGTTATATTTTAGTTATTGTACCATGATAATACTCCTTGGACTTGTATCTTCAGCTGTCTAGTAAGGAATTTATCAAATTAAAGTTTACTGCTCTCCAGTATTTCTATTCTAATGCTTGGTTCTGTCTGTGATGAGGAAAGTGCTGAGGTACTGACCCATCTATTTGGAAATATTTTCTTCGTCCCAAACACAGCTTGCTGTAAATTTCCAGATAAACATGTGTTCTAAAGGAAAATCATTAGACTTGTCATGTAAGACATTAGCATTGCTCAGTTCTACAGAGTGGGCCAACCCCCCCCCCCCAACCCCCCAATTTTGGGATCCTAGGATGCTGTGAAGGGAGAGGTCACTGTGAATTTGACTATTTAGTTGGCTACATCCCACTGTTTCTACTTGGGTTGCCAGTGGGTTTTTTAGGGACAGCCTGTGCATTTTCCTATCTACTGTGCACAAAACCCACTCACTGCTGTAGCTGCTGCCTCTTGAGCAACTGATTGCTGCTGTACCTGACACAGGAGAGCTGTGGGAGCTCTTCTGTGAGATCTAAAAGAGGATGATTGATGCCTGAGAAACTTGAGCAATCACAGAAAGTGTCTTCATTAATCTTGAAGGCCTTAATTAGTAGGACTAGCCAATTTTCCTGAAGCCATTAGAATAGCTGACTATAAATTGTAAGGTTGACCCCTTCCAGTAACAGGAAATGCTTTCCCACTGAAAGTTTGCTGTATCCTACAATAAGGTTTGATGTAGACATAATTTCCATTTTATGTGGTATCAGGACAGGTTACTTCCTGAAAAAAAGGGAAAGAATATTTTTGATGTGCCTTTAACAGGGATTGACTGTTGGATAATGTACAATGGGCTCCTCCTCTTGAACAGATATCCCAAATGCCCTTCTCTGGCTTGAGCATAAGCACCATAAATTGGCCATCTTATACTGAAAGGAATTAGTGTGACTGCTTCCAGACATTGCATATAAATTTATAGAATGATTTAGATATCATTTTATTGCACCTGGCAGAACACTTGAGTCTTCTAGGATGTATCTAGTTGTATCAGTAGATCTTTCCAAAAGATTGCAATTTCAACAGTACTGAGAAGAGGAAAAAGGGCTAACTAAGAGACTTAGATTTACTTGGCCAACTGAAAGCAGTGAACCTGGGGAGAGCCAGGTCCACTTCTCACTCAAGGGGAGAGCAAGTCCTTACTGAAGGGATTGTGGACTCCTGGGCTACTGAAGCTGAAAAGGTCAGGTTATGTTTCCAGGGGATGAATGACTGCAGGAAATCAGGAAAATAATTCCTTTTTACAATCATTTTTTCCTCTGCCTTAGAGAGAGACTGGCAATATAATAAATAGCCATTTTTGTTTCCAGATAATGGTGATAGTGGTGATTGTTTTTAGTGGATTGTCCTCTACTTGATATCTTTCAGATTGAAATCAGCAATGGAACACTAAACAGCAATGGAACCTAAACACATCCTGTAGTCCTGACAGTCTCCACCTCTGTAATTTAGTATTTTAGCTTGTGGAATAAGTCATGCCTTAAGATAGGGTGTAGTTATCCCTGATGAGAACAGGAAGCCAGGTTTTGTGGGCCTGCCTCCAGCAGGAACCTGCACTCTAACCTTTATTTTCTTCATACAGGTTTTTATGAAAGACTTGACATTTCTCCTTCCTTCCTCAGATATTATCATAATGGGCTGTTAGCAAAGCAGAAATTCCTGCTGTTTAGAAAAGCCCACACAAATGGTGGTGGTTATATGGAACAGTGCCGAGTTCAAAACTTGCATATCTGTCTGACCATGGGCAAACTCACATATCTGATCCTTTCTCCATTGGTTAGTCTGTAAAATTATGGAAATTGTAACAGCTCTGCACAGTTCTTGAGCCTTAAGTTGTTAAGGAAACTACATGAGCTGATGAACACGCATATTTTCTAATATCTACAGTTTGAGTAAAGCAGAGATTTACATTGATTGTTATTTTGACCTGAAGTTTTATGATTGTGCTCCACGTTTCCACAGATACGTCCTGCACTTGATAGGATGCCTTTTATATTTAACTTCATCTGCACTGAATCTTGGCCTTACACAGCCCAAAGTCAAAGCAGTGTTTGCCTATATCAATAATGAGCTATTGATTTTAGGATTACTCATTTTATTACATCATATGGAACTGGCCATATTCTGACGACTCATTTCTGAAATGGAAGCTGTTTAATTTTGGTTTGGGATGGGACAGAAATGGACAAGTATTTCACCTACTGAAATTTGGCATATCACAGATAACAGGGGCCTCACACAGAGCTGTGCATTGTACTGAAAGAGCCTGGTTGTCTTAGCCTGTGTTCTGCTGCTAAGTATTTACAACACCTTCAGGATCAGAGATGCTTCCAAGAAGGCTCATGGGGAGAAATTTTGACCTAGTTTTACCTTTGGCACCACTTTGCCTGCCAGGAGCAGGTGGCCTGGGAACAGACCTTTGGTGGAGAGTCCACCCTGGCTGGCACAGAGAACCCTGGTGTGGCAAAGTGAGCAAAAAGCAGCCCTGCAAAGAGTCAGAGGTTAAACTCTGCCCCTCTTCTGCCCCCTTTTCTTGGGAATGCAAATTTTCTGGGCGAAAGGGTGTGCAGGTTGTAAATTCAGTTAATATTTTTGTGTGCTTCTTTGCCACCCTTTTCTTGCTGCTGATTCTTTGCTCTGCAGCACTGAGATGTTAGGGGAGAATCAATTTGCTTTCTGTGGTTGCTTGAACAAGTCTGAGCTACTCAAGCCATAGGATTTTTGCAGATTCCCTACTCCCAGGGAACACAATTGAGAAGAAATATTACACATCTGATTTTTTCAAGCCTATGTTTTTACTTTCCAGGCTGTAATGCTGTTCTCTTTATGACTGCCACTGTATATTAGAAAGTTGTATTTGTTAAATAATAGAGATCACTTTGTGTGTTTTCTCACAAAAAACCATGTGCTTCTCCTTCCCTTCCCTCTCACCATCCCCTTGCATGTAACTTTGTAAAATGTTGGCAGTTTTGCATCCCCACTTTCAGTACATGAACTGAAGCATAACACTGGGTAGTTTATGGAATAGATGTGCTGTACATGAGAAGAAAATCAGAAGTGGTTTTTATACCTTTAATCTGTACATTAAAATGAAGTGAGCCTGACTTGACAATGCCCATCCATTTCATTAGCTGGCTCTGGAGGGACCCTGGACGCCTATTTTTTTTTTTTTTTGGATGTAGAACAGGAGAATTGATGCCAAGATTGCTGAGCTGATAAACTTCTGAATTCTGTATGGAAATGAGCTGGCATGAGAGTGGGATTTGGGGAGGGGATATGAGGGGGTTCTTTGAACCAAACTCTTGCTATAATTAAGATCTCAGAAGTTGCCTTCTAAGCTCTATTAAGCTATTGATTGGTTACAATGAAACTTAAAGGGAAGAGGTTTTATTAATTTGACCAAGTATTAAAAAAAATTACATTGTTGGCTCTTCAGTGGATAAATACAGGGACCCACCTTGAGAACGTGGTGGTGAAATGAGGGAAATAAGCCAATGCACTGGCAGGAGCAGTCAGTTTCTAGAATATCAGGATGTTGATGGAGAGCTGCAGTGAGCTCTGAGAGCTGCATATTCCATCCCATCCTGATATCCCTGAGCAGGAGGGTGTTGGGCTTTCTCAAGAAGCAGAAGTTTTTTAACTGTAAGAACAGGAAATGTCTGAAATACACAGTAAATTACAGTAAGTTGAGAATACAAAAACTGTTGGTGCTGATGGAGACCATCTCTTGCCCACAAAGTTGCTGCTGTGGCAGTTTGAATTAATGTGTGGTGTTAAACACTCTGCAATTTGGAAGACAACCTTACATCATCGCTTCAGCAGCCATAGGAAATTTTATCCCGCAGAGTTGGAAAGGCACCAAAAGGATGGTCTGTGATGCACAAAAAATCTGGAGTTTAGAGGCTGTCCATTGGTGTCCTGATATCATCATCTCTCTCTTTGTTCAGAGATTTAAATAAAAAGGTCACAACAATTTACCTTTATTTAGTTTCCTCCTCCCCCTGGGTATTATTAATGGCCCTGAGGCAGATCCAGTCTCTCTTTGCATTCACTGCTTTGGTGACTGGATTCTGTACCAGACCTGTGTGAACAGAAGTTGGCTAGTAAAAAATTAAGGAAAGCAAACTTGCTCATACTCTTTCTGTCTGAACTAGTTCTGTAGGTATTTTAAAGCAGCATAGTTTGCAGTGCTGACAATTCATGAACTTAACCCCTTCAACTCGTGCTGTGCAGTGCTTTGGTACCCAAAAGAAGATTCAAATTTTTTTCTTTGTTTTCTTTTTGCTTTGAGCTTATTTTTAGTAACTTCATGTTTAATGAAAGCTATTGAACGCCAGGCTTTTGCAGATCATTCCCTGTATCTGAAAGGTCCCATTTTAATGTGCATTTTCTTCATCTACCTTCTACTTTTATCTTAACCAATGACAGTGAGATTCCTAAGGCTACTTTCTCTTTAAGGGAATAGTGCTTATATAAATAGTCCTTTACACCATCTCCTTGTTTTATTATATTAATTGTTTATCAGGAGACAGGAAATATTCCTTAGAAAATGTGTTTTCCTGCTTGTGCATGCCTTGTTAATATTTCAATTATGCAGATTCTTGATGCTGTGGAAATTTGTGCTTGATGACGCCAAGGCAGCTGCACGTTGTTAGCATTGTAGGCTGTCAGATGATCATGTGGGATTCTTGCAGCATGCAACATTCAATAGGATTGAAAAAGGGCTTTTGATGCAAGGCATAGCTTTCAGAATATATTTGTGCCTTTTAGTTAGCTAATAGAAAATCATAATTTATTATCTTTAAATTTAAAATGCTGCCTCATTTTTCTTCTGGTTGGTTTCATTTTGGCTTCACTAGAAGATGCATCTGGTACATCCACGATTGAGGAGTTTATTAATGATACTGTTGTTCAGTTCACTTACTTTTTTTCCTTTTAGAGTCCTAGCTAGCCCACAGATTACATGATCACATGTTCATCCAGTCATTCATATAGAACACAAACCACCATGCATGATTTCTTCTTCCTTCTTTTTCCTCTCTGCCTTTTTTATTCCTTTTAAGTTGCTTTGTCATGTTCTCTTTTACCATCCAGCTTAGTCTTTGTCTTCCCCTCGCTGCTATTTGTTCTATATTTTCCCATGCTTGGTTACTGCAATATTATTTGATTAACGGGCTGTGATGATGATGAACCTGCACACTGGAGGAGCAGCTACTACAGTGGTGATGAAGGGATGTAATAATGGTCGCTATCCTCGGAATTCTCTCTACAGTGACTGCATAATAGAAGAAAAGGCAGTGGTCCTGCAGAAAAAAGACAATGAAGGATTTGGATTTGTGCTCAGAGGGGCAAAAGGTATGTGCTTCTGTGTGTGTGAGTGTGTGTGTGTGATGTGCAGTGGCATGAAGAAATTTATACATCTCAGAATATAAGCAGGAATTATTCTTGGTCCATTTGGTTGCTAGACAACAGGATTCTCTGTATGCTATACTACTCTGATGGATTTTGGTGCCTTCTCTGTGAAGCAGTTTGCATTTTTACATAGGAGAAGCACTGCATAATCGTTTTGGGGGGAGTAAGTTTTGCCTGTATTTTTCTCATGCTGGTGGATGTAGTATTTTGCCATTAATCTGTTCTGTTGTGCAGTTTACTTAACTGTGGGAAACCTGCTTTCCTCATAAAAACTGCTGCTTTATTTCAAATGCCAACCTGATTAAATAGGGCTGTGAATAGAAATAGACAAGAGAGGGATGTTTTGTTTAAAATAGGTGTGGATCTTCTGCAAGGTGACATTGGTGCAGTTTTAGTATGAAAATATGATCTTTTTTTATATCTTGAGAAGCTGCACGTATGTTGCATGGCCTGTAGTGTGCTCATTTTTAAAGCTGTTCATATATTACGCTGCACAGCACTTCTCCGTAGGCTAAAATCAATCATGGTGGCATTCTTACAAGTTAAAAAAGGCATTCTATTTAATACTTTGCTTTTTAACTTCCAGTGCAGTTTGCTCCCTTTGTATTTTAAAACAAGAATATGTGTGATAGTATGTCCCATCTCTTGCTCCCCCTTATTTCACATGGATTCTCCCTTGCCTTGCTTGAGCGTGAAAATTATTCCATGTCTTCATTCTTGGGACATGGCTTTTGCTTTCCCTGTTCCCCACCCCTAAACCTAAACTGGTACCACTGTGGATTTGCGGGGCTGGGAGTTGAAGCAGGGAAGCCCAAGGCACTGCCTTATCTCAGAGCATTGGTGTGGGTTATCAGCGCTTTGAGCAGGGCTCACTCCCTCTGGCTGAGCCCAGCAGTTTCCCCCAGATTTTCTCTGTAGCAGCGGGGCCAGCTCAGGTGAAAGACCCAAGGACTTTTCTGCCCCTGTGTGTACGTGACACACAGGGGCAGGCAGGGCTGTCACAGGACCAGCTGTGCCTCCTGTCCTAAAAAGTGATTTCTTCTGGTCTCTCCTTTGTTATGCACATCTAAATTTAGGAGGGGAAAGAAAAATTCTGGTTGATTTTTTTTTCATCCTTTGCCACCCACCCCAGCCCCCTAGTTTGGCCAGATGCTCTCTCCTGTCTCCAGCACATAATTCATTTTTAGGTGGATGTTGCCAGAGTTACAGCATTCTGCCAGGCACACAAAAGGGCCAATACTGAATATCCTGGAATATCAGAACTCAGCTATTGCCTGGTGCAGCTTGATTTGGTTTGTGTTAGGAAAGGAGCAGGTATTTCCCTCTCTGGAAGGAAGACTTGTGGATTGCTGTTCCAGGGGGTTGCACTCTGTCCCCCAGCATCCTGATCTCCCATGAGGCACATCCCTCTCACTTCCAGCACCCACCATTTTTTAACCCTAAATCAGAATGGCCAATGATAGGCCTGTAGTCAAGTGGTATTTGCAAGCACTACATAACTTTCTTTTTTTAATGTGGTATTTATTTTTAAAGCTGACACACCAATTGAAGAATTCACCCCAACTCCAGCCTTTCCTGCTTTGCAGTACTTGGAATCTGTGGATGAAGGGGGAGTAGCATGGCAAGCTGGTCTGAGAACTGGAGACTTTTTGATCGAGGTAGGAGATCCTGAAATTTGATTCTCAGTGCTGTGTTGGGGAAAGAGTGATGTTCCTGGTGGAGAATTGACTCTGGGAAAACTGTGGGATGCCTCTGAGCAGCAAGTTCTGTGGGCTAACACCAGTGATGTGCTTCACTTGATCAATTTAAAACTTCATGCAGCATTCAAGAAAGCAGTGACAGAGAACAATGGTCAGGCTGGCTGGGAATTTTCTGGTTGTTCTTTTTGTCCTTTGGGAATGCACTCTCAGAGACACCTGGGAGGGTATTATCAGGGTGTAATCTGGGAGGTCATAGTCTCCTTTCAGTTATTGAAATTTAGATGAATTTCAATATTTACTTTGGGCTATCACTTCTGGTTTCATCTAAATATTTTTAAGGAGCAACCAAAATTAATGACTTTTTATGCAACTATTTCTGCACTCAGAAATATCCATGGTCCAGTGGCATTTAGTAACCCTGGAGAATAAAGCAAATTAATTTGGCTTGAAATTGAATTTTTCCAACACTACACTGAAATACAAAAAAGAAAAAAAAAAGAATGTTATTGCAGTAATTTATACTGCAATATAAAAGGCGTCTATTTAAATACTCCATTCATGCCAAAAATATCTTCACGTTTGATATTTTGAAGGATTTTTTTGTTGGTGTTTTAGGTTTTGTTTAAAAAGTCACAGCTCTCCTTTTGAGTGTTGCTGGGCAGTCTACAGTAAAATCATGATTTGGGATTTTTCTTCCTGTTTCCACCACAACCTCTTCATGACCAACAAAGGGATGCTGTGGTTCTGTGAAATTGGGTACTGAAAAGAAATCTTTCGGGATGGATTGGTCAAGCCGTGTCTGTAAGAGCTATTGATTTTATATTACTTGATGTGTTGTTATTCAGGCTCATGTATGGTTTGGTAAAATACTTCTGGTGTTACAATATTTATTTTTGTGGAGCTGGCTTTTGCATGCAGGAGAGGGTACAACATACAGCTTTTTTTGGAGTGTGCCTTGAACTCTCATGGTGATTGAATTTAAATAGTTGCACCACTTCCTCACTCTGTAGCCATGAAAGACCAGGCTTTGCAGGCTTCTAAAGTAAATAGGTATGCATTTTTATCTCTGTCTTCAAGCACATTTCCCTTGCTGTTTGTTTACTTAAGAAGAAGCGTTTAGCATTAGAGACTAGCTTACAAATGTAACTGCTGTGATCCCTGGGCAGGGATCCTTACAAAGCTCTCCCTGTTCCTGTTAGGTGGGGTTCTGAAACAAGGCTCTATTTTTAGAGGTGGGTTTCTTCCTAGGCTTTTAATCCACAGGAAATGTGAAGAGTCTATGCTGGCAGATTGCACAGATAGCATTGATGGTGAACAATGTGCAATTTAATTCATCATGGAGTGACAAATATGCCCATGAATTTTTTTTTTAAGATCTTTGAAGGGGTGGAAGAAGGTTGGGTAGCTGATTCTGCACAAAGCTTTACTGTTTTTTGGCAAATGAGAGAAGAATTATAATTAATTTTCTAGACAATTTACTCCTAGCCTTAGCTTAGAAGAGCAGCTAAACATGCACATACAGTGCTGAATCAGGAGGACGTTAATCCATACTCCAGCATATTTGTAATTAATTCTGAAAGAAGCCATTATCACATGAAAGTCAAATCCATTTCTGTGTAATTTATGTTCATCGGGGTTATTCCGTTCTGAGTTTTGCAACTTAATTAAGAGGATATGATAATCCTGAGAAATTAAAACTTGGGTGTTGCCGGAGACTTTTCTGTTGGAGAAAGGCAGGATTTTTTTCTGTTTTATGGCCAAGATGCAGTGTACAGCCCTGGCTGGATGGAGAAAGTAACCTCTTTAGAGATATTTACAGTGATGCAAAAGACTGTTGAAATAGAAATCCACCTGCACTTTTAGTAATGCCAAACTACTTTATCTTTTGTGTTGAACTAAAATATTTAAATTTTCACACCAGCAAGTGGTTGTCAGCCCTGGTATAGTCAGCCTGCCTTGCTGCTAAATGATTTCTCCCATGACTCTGAAGTTTATACTTCTGTGTGTAAGTGCCACCTCGACCATTTGTAAGTAATATCAGGCATTTATCATAAATGTCACATGAATAATAAAAGAGTTAATGGGCAAGCAGGATCATAATTAATCCTATTTGGAACACTCGCGGCAGGTGGCGGGCGCTCGGGAGGGGTGAGTCTAGTTTGGCAAGGGGCAAAATGAGAGGCAGAGCAGATGCTTTATTCTTGCTTGTGGAGGTTTGGTGGCTCCGGGTAATGGAGATGAGGGGAACCTCACTGTGGAAAGACAGGTTTGACAGGGAGATAGATCCTTTCTTTGCAGAGCACAAGGGTAGGAGGACAGGGCATCATTTCTTTGTTTACAGTTATAGTCTGGACTCTTCTGGAGGAGGGAAAACTTCAGTATCAGCTATGAGGTATTACAATAATTCATGTTTGGGCTTGATATATGTGGAGCAGAACAAATAAAAGATCCATACACAAAAGGAAGAAAAGATGCTGTCTTGCTCCAGCAGATAAATGGAGTAGGGATTACCTGGAACAGCTAGCATTGTATCATATGACTGAGTTTTTATCAAATGTGCAGTTCCTGATTTGTCCAACCTGTGCAACTAATTTTAACATGAATCTTCAGAGATGAACATTACACTTGCCCTTGGAAACCGTGCTCACAGAGTCTCCATGGAAATTTCTGACAGTGTGTGGTTTGTCTCCTCCTTGCTTCAAACCCAGCTGTGGTTTTTGTGATAGAAATTGTAAAGTGTGTAGTGGCTTTCCTGGATAGAACACAGGGCAAATGTGCTGGAAAAGTGCAGGAGTAGTTTTAGAGCTGAAGGAGTAAGGTAGAGGCAGCTGTCAATAGATGTGGATTTTCATAAGCAATTTAAGAGATGCAAATTCAGTGTAATTTTTTTTCCTTAGCTTTGATGAACAATCAGAAAACAAGGATGGTTATGATTTGGTTGTTATAACTGACATTTTACAGCTTGCCCTATGTGTTATTTTTCACTATTTTGGTTGATGTTTTCTTGAATCTTGATATCAGCCTGATTAAAATGATAGATAAAAATAAATCAACATATTAGGCCAAGTGCTAAATACTACAGTCACCATTAGAAAAGGGTTAAAAAATTACAACCATCGCTAATTCCTTTGTAGGTCATTAATGACTCATCATGACTGGATTTCTATATTATAACTGCTCAAGTTTGGAAAAATTCAGAGTTCTGCCTTGAGACATGACTTCAAGAATTCTTGAAGGTGGGGTTGTGTTGGAGATTTGCTTTGATGACATAAATAAATCTAACCATTTTTGAGTAAAGAAATCCATTAAACTGGAAGGCCTGTTTTAACTCAGAATAGAGTTTTGTGGAGGGTTTTAATGTGGTAGGATATATATTGTCTTTTAAATTTAACCCCCAGTGGATTACTAACTCTTTGTTCTTGTTGTCCCCATGAATGTGCAGCTGTTCTGCAGGTGTTGCCTGATGTGGCTCGTGGGGATTTTCCCTGTCACACAAACAATAATGCTACAATATCAATACTCAGAAAGCCAAGTTAATTCTGAAATATTTTACCAGAACAATGCATTTGTTCTCTAAATGAGGCATTGCAGTTTGCATTATTGTGCCATAAAATCTCTTATTTTTCTAGATAAATTGAAATGTTATTGTCTTTGGAATAGCAATATAAAATAGCAATCTTTGGCTGCTTATTTACATTCCAGTTAGTATGTAAACTAGATAAACCTGGTGAATTATTCTTTTAAGAAATAAAAACAAAAGGGCAAAATTCAAGGTTTAATTTGAGGATCAAATCCAGAGATGGTAATAGAAGAGATGTCATCGTTTTGCTGCAGAACTCTTCAGGTGGTACTTGTACTAAAACATGCAAAATATCTGTAATATAACTGCCTGCATTTCTTCATCCTCAAAAGCTTATACAATTTACTAGTATAAACTTTTCCTTAACTGATTTTGGGTAGAAAATAAATGTTTTATTACAGACAGCATTATTTTATCATTGTATTAAGGATTCTGTCTGCTGACTGCATGTAAGAAGTTGCAATAAACGTTTAGGGAGACATTTTAAAAATATGAAATATAAAAAAAAAAAAAACTAAAGAAATCCCACTTTGATACACAAATAAGCCTGTTTAGCAATAGGCTACAGGTTTTATTCCAGTAAGCACTTTATACAAACTTGGAAACAGCTGTAGGAAGCAAACTTTGGACTTTACTCTTGTAGCTTAAACTCTAGTAATTATGAATATTTTTAGCAATGTTATGCCTTACATTGGTATTCAGTGGCTGAGTGAATTAGTGGTTTTACAAAGCCAGCTATTACTGATTCCAATCCTTTTAGCAAGAAAGAAACCTTCCCATCCTCTGATAATCTTCATTAATTACCCCCTGGGCATGTTTTCTTATTTCTAGTGTAAGCTCTGCTCGCTTCTACTACCAGATAGAAATCTAAATTTATTTGTTTTTTCTCATGGGCAGACTCGTGAGACCCATGATACCTTTTTCTCTCTTGGAAATAAGTGGAGGCTTTGTTAATGGCTTTGTAAGAACCAGGATTCTCACACTGCACTGAAAGTTTGCTCCTCTCCTCCCAGCAGTGTGGACACCAGCTCCATTTTTAATAAGTGTTGTGTGTAGGAGGAAGAAAGCAAAGCCAACATTCTCAGTACATTTCTGAGGGCTGGATTTAGTTCTCACACTTAGGCTTTTCTGGGGGACCAGCAGAGTCAGGTCCACATTAGTGCAGTGTCTTGCAGGAGGGTTTTTTGTTGCCAGCTTGGCTGCTGCTCCTGCCCAGCCAGGGAGCCTCCTGTTTGGCAGGAGAACAGCCAGGCTGGGAGCTGCTCTGTTCCTAGACAGCACCTACTTTGGGTTTGGATCGACTCTACAAACATTGTTTTAATGACGAGGGCTTTGCCAAAGCTGCAGCAGCACTGCAGTATTTGAGCTTTTGGAGAGGGAGTTCCTGGCCAGGGCAGGAGCTTGGAACTGGGATTGTCTTTGGTTCCTTCCAACAAAAACCATTCTGTGATTTTTTTATATATGTGTATAGTACCAGTCTGGGCACCACTGTTTTAAAATCTGTATATTTAAATGGCAAACAGTTTGATTTTACCAACCATTAGAGGAAAAAACTATTTCTATTAACCAGTTACTCATCATCCTCTTGGTGACATCTGTAAATTATGTCTATTAAGCACCATTATGCAAATTATTTCTAGTAAGCCCCTGACACTGCCTAAAATGCAAGTTCTCAAGTCCAAAGAAAATTTTCTTCCTGTTTTGCTTTTGGAATTCTCCTAGCTCCAGATGTACTGGAGGGCTGGGACAATGGGCTCTTGGAAAAAGAGTAGCTGTAGTATAAGTGTGGAACAGCCTGGTGTATCTGTGCAGCCTCTGACCGAGGGAATTAATTTTTCACTTAATTGAGAAGTGTTTTACTTTCTCTCCATTTAAATTTGGTAACTGAGGGTTTGGGTGGTTTTTGTTCTTAATTTATGTTTTTAGTGGATGGTAGCACCTGAGTGAAATTATTGTGCTCTCAGAGTGCTTTGGATGTGCACAAACCCACTGTACTTAACTGTTTCTGATTGTTCTTTTTATCTGTTTTTCACATGTGTCCTCTAACCTGTAGGAAGTGATGGTATTCCAACTGTTCCAGTGTGATCATTAAAAAGAGGAACAAATCTTGGTTAATTTTAAAAATACATTATTAAGACTGTTTTCTTTTTGACATAGATGGAAATGGGCAGACAAAAAATAATATGGTTCTTAAAGGATCTCAGTTATTCACACACAAGCAAGTAATATGCTTAAAAATAAGAATAAAGAGCAGACAAGAATGAAAGCCCTTTTCTTTCCAGGCTGTGAGCAGAACTGGGAAGCATTTTCCTTTATCTTTGACCCTCCATGAGGTGTATACTGGACTTCTGGTTCCCCAAAATGTAACAAGTAGTTCTTTGAAACTCAGAGCTCATTTTTATGCTTCATTGAGAAGGGGATTTGCAAGAAATTGTGATGATAGCAATCCAGAACAACATCCAGAACTACCTCTGTGTTCATTCAATTCTCCATTTTCAGTTTTAAGGCATTTTGGCCTGTCAAACCATGACAATGCCACAGTATTATAGCTGAATTTCTTGATATTCCTATCCTGAGGGATTCTGCCAAAGCTCATGGGAGTGCACATGGAGTGTGGAGATATCCACAGGCAACTTTCTGACTCCTAGTGAATTTGAAAACCACTCTTTCCCCAAATTCCTACTACAAAATCCTCTAAAAATAGCAAATTTGTATAAAATTAAGCTGTTTAGTATAAATATCCAGTTCTTGGCCACCTAGAAACTGTCCAATGGCATCCAGCCACCTTGGCCATCCTGTAATTCACATAAAACTCAGCTCTGGATGGTCTTTACTTGTGCAAAAATCTGTCCAGCCTCTCGTCAAATAGCACAGGAATAATGCATCTCTTCCATTTCCAGCTCTCACGTGCTGGGGTTAAGCATTAAAACTAACACTAAATAAATAAATGCCATTTTTGTGGTGTGGTTGGGCAATTACCACAAGACATTCTATTAAAATTAATTTCCCTGAAGCCCGTTAGCTTTTTTTAGCCTCTGGATACTATGGAAACCTGGTTGCTGGATTGGAGCTATATGAAAAACACTACTTGTGCCAGGTATTTAAGGAGAGAAAATACTCTTTCTTTTAATTGCAGGATGTTGCTACAAACCTGCATACTGCAGGTGAGGGAAAGCAGATGAATTGTTTCAAATGGTGGAGAATGAATTGGCAAACTCCTATTGCTTAGGATAGAACTAATCTAAAAATCTGGATTTTTTCCTTCTTTATTTTCTTTGGTTTTCCTTTTTCTGGGGGAGGTGCATGCATCTTACAAGAAGGAGAAATGCTATCACATGTGTGTGTCATGGTTTCTTCCTTTATTTATGGACAATTTTCTTTTTCCTGTTCTGAGACTGCTAATCAATTTGTCCGACAGAGAAATGCTCAGTTCACCTGCTGTTTGTGTTTCATGAACCACAAGTCTTTGCAGAGGTTAAAAGGAAGATTAGGAACACCTGATTATCATAGGCTTCCTGAGCAGTAACCTTCCTCTCCCTCCCTATCCCAAAAACTCAAGTTTTCCGAAAAAATTAGCTTCCCTCATGGACCCCTACTAGGCAAATATATCTTTGTTATTATCTCCAAATCTGAAAAAGAAAATGAGAACTCTGTAGGTGGACATGTACTGTATTAGTTTAGGGGGTTTTGGTTGGATTTCCTCAGTGTCATCCCCTTTTAACCTTTACTGTGGAATGATGTTCCCTAAACTGTTCTCAAGGTTTCAGAGGGGTTGAATAAATCCCTAATGTTGGTGCACACAGCAGGCTCCCCACTGCTTCTGTGTGGGTGCTAAGAACTGCAGAAACACTTGGTTTGAAGAGATTCTGAACTTTTGGGTCTGATCTAGCAGAAGATCTACATTCCTTTGATTAATATTCCTTTTATATCCAATCTCTAGCATGTGCCCTCTACAGAAGACTGGGTTCAGATTTAATCCATTAATTGCTTAAAAAGAGCAGGAGAAGGCTTCCTTCCCCATTGCTATTCTCCTGCTAAGATGGTTAATGGTAAATACATGGGAATATTCAGTGTTGGAGTTATCCCAATAAATGGTGGCCATCCCATTCAGAGCTGCTGTGCTCCTCTGAAATTACTGTGCAACTCTGCAGAATACCAGTGAAGGAGAAGGTGGCTTTCCAAGGAATCCTTGCCTAGTTTTTTGTTGTTTTTTTTTTTTTTTATCTCTACCTTCAAAGCATTTCCTATGCCTTGTGACTGTGTGGCTCAGCAAATTCATCTAATAAGCAAATTGAAATGTACTTTAAATCAATGAGATTAGAAATACTATTTTACATCCTGTTGTGCCACTGATAGGAATCTTCAGAGACTCTTGCATACAACAATGAAGGATAATAATAATGGTTTTTCACTACCTCGTTTTTGCCTCATATATTCTGGCAGCTATCTAGGGAGGTGGATTTCTTGTTCTCTTCATCTTGTCGTAGAAAGTTTTCACCGTCTAGAAAAACAGAATTTCTCCATGGTCAAAATAGGATCTCCTGTGTTGTCTTCATGGCCAAGTGGTGACTCCTCTGTTTTGTGTTCTGGATGTGGCTGCACTTGAAGGTCTCTGAGAGCTTTGCTGATCAGAGCACTGGAAATTGTCCTGGCAAATACACAGAAGTTTCTCAAGAATGAGTGAGTGTAGGATGATAGCATAAGAGTAGGTACCCAAGTGTTCCTTTATTTGCTGATGAAGATAAAATTTGAAAGCATAGAAGTTCATAAAAAGAAGTAATGGAAGAGTTTATTTACAGCCTGTTACAAAAAGGGTTGGTTCTGGACAAATATACAAAAATCTGCAGAGCAGATACAAGTCTTGTGTTGATTATGTTGCATTTTATTTGAAAAAAATACAAACAGCAAAATGCAAGAATCCTTTTTTTTATTTCACCACATCAATCTCTCCAGTATTTTTTACTGCAATTGCTTCTTCCAGAACTGTTCTCCAAACAACTGCTATTGTTTTTAATGGACTCGACCTGTGATTTTTCAGTGCCAGATAGATTTGTGAAAAGACATGCTCATTGCTGACAGGCCTGTGAGTTGTTAACTGGTGTATTTATTTACACTGGGGATGATTATGGCTCACTTTAACTCCTAAATTAAAGAGGAAATTGTCCTTAAATGACCAGCCAAACATCTATTGTACAAGTTGCTTGGATTTTTTTATATCTAAATATGCCTTATTGACTGTGCTTATTTTGGAGCTGGCTTGTACAAAACCATATAGATTGGAATGGAACTGAAGATGGCTTTTGTCTGGGAGTAGCTCTTTGGTTCTCATAACTCCCTGTGTATTTTTAGAATAGTTTGGAGATATTTAATAGAAATCATGTGCACACCTAAAAAAGTGGTGGTTCTTCAGATCTGGAAATTATGTAGGCAGCTATTATCCAAGACTCATAGACTAGGAGTATTCATCTCCAACGCTTTTTTTCCTGTTTCTTTGTATCCCAAGCAAGCCTCTGCAGAAGTGCTGTTCAGAACTTTGGTCTTTTTGCTCCTTTCTCATGGTATGGCCCTAAATCTGGGTGCCTGAACTTGTTCCTATTTGGTCTCCCCAAGGGATTGATCAAGGTGGTTTTCTCTGGATGAGTCTTGTTCCACATGTAAAGGTGTGAAAACCTCAGGCCTGAGACCTGGTGTATCTCTTTGGCAGCTTTGACAGTAAAGAAACTTGCCCATGCATTTAATGGTAGCAAGTAATGCCAAATTGGGCAACTGATGCCATTTTAAGGCTATGACAGCCACTGCCTCTACCCCCAAGGAACAGGACAAGAGGAAATAGCCAGGGGAAGTTTAGATTGGATATTAGGCAAAATACCTCCCCAGAAAGAAGGGCCTGGGACACTGCCCAGGGCAGTGGTGGAGCCACCATTGCTGGAGGGATTTAAAAGCCATGTGGAGGTGGTACTTGGCACATGGGTCAGTGGTGGCCTTGGCAGTGGTGTGTTAGTGATTGGACTCGGTGATCTTTGAGGGTTTTTCCAACCTAAACCATTCTCTGGTTCTATCCTTGCAAAGAAGTTGGGATAACTTGCAGGGGCTTAGGATTCTGTGAGGCAGTTCCAGCTTTCTGCAGTTGCCTTATCAAAGTGCTTATGTTCCAGCTGCTTCACTGGAGCTGGAAATGCTGGATTCAGAACATTCCTGTGGTGGATGAATCTTCTGATGGCTGCATGTGGTGGCTAGATCCTCTCTGAGCTATTTAAGTGCTCCTAAAGCAGCTACACTAAATCTTGTCATTCAAACACTGACTTTTTCTTGGCTTTTTTCAAGGCAGATTGAAATGAAGGTTTGATTCATTTTGGGTAGATTAGGATCTTTGAATGTTAATATTAACTGTTGGTGGAATAGGAAGATTGTATGGGTAGGTTTTTCAATCTCTGAAGAAATTATATAGTGGTTAAATTCTGTCTTTAACCTTAGAAAACAGGGAAGGGTTTGGAACATAAAAGTGGAACTGGTACAGTATTTGACATTGTTGTAAAAGTCACCAAGAATAGGTTTTCCACACAGAAATATTGCTACCTTCCTGACATTACAGAGGAATTTTTAATGAGTGAAATTCCTCCTTCATTTGCATACTAACCCATATCTAATTGCTGGATTACTATTAAAGCTTCAGCTTGACTTTCTGAATATTAAAAAACATTTGGTATTTTAAGCAGTTTTATATTTTCTGTTTTGCTGCTTTTAATGTACAAATGAATGTCATTAATCCAATTTACAAATTTCTAAAGACCTTTTGATATAGTAAGATGTAAAAGATGTTTATTTTTAATTTTTTTAGTGACAGTCTCATATGCAAAACTGCTGCTGCCAGGCAATTATCCACCCAGATAGTTTTAACACATTTACTCATAATCAGCACAGATTAGTGACATGGCAGCAGTTTTGGGGAGATGTATGACCCCTTCCAAGCATTAACTTTTAAATTGACATGAATGTGCAAATCCATATTTAGAAAACTTTTTCTTATTTATTTGTCTCCATGGGAGAATATCAGAGGTTTGTTGTTTTTTGCTTTTGGTCTTTTTTCTTTGGTTTTGTATTTTTTTCCCCTTCTAATATCTCAATTTTATCATATTCTATAGACAAGGAACATTTTTCTTCCTGCTTTGGATTTTGGTTTCCAGTCCATAGGGATCTGAGTAAAGAAATGCTGTCTTCAATAAGCTATGCCATGTTTGCACAGCAATTTCTTTATTGTTCTGCAGTCATGTCTTTGGGAGAAGTGTCTCTTTTGAATTATTATTTTAATTAGTTTTGATTCACGTTGGTTCCTGTTCTCTCCTGTGTGCACTGAGAACTCTCTCAGCGTGAAATTTACTCTGAAAACTGCCCTGTTACAGTGACAGACCTTAAAAGATCACTTGGTCTGTTGTTGTGGGAAGGTTCCTGCCCATCTGGTCCTTCATATACAAAATATGAGATCTTTAGTCTGCAGACTTAAGAATTTGCTTATTGTGAAGTTTGGAGTGATGTGTGCAAGCTTAGGCTCAATAACCCATTCCCAAAGGATGTTCCTGCTCTCTGCAATGCCCATCTGCTTCTAGCACAAGAAGGGGTTGATTTTATTTGATGCTTTCAGTATAGATAATCTGTATTTACAAGGTTTTGTAAGATACAGTCTTGCTGCCCTGTGCTCATCTTTTGAGAAGTTCAGCTTTGAGTGTTTAATTCTGATTTGGAGTAAGATCCTCCAAGTAGTGGATGAGCTGCTATAAGACAGGCAGAGTGACCAAAAATAGATAAAATGTAATCCCAGCATACTTCTCTTCATTTGTCAATCTTCTTGCTAATGAGGAAAATAAATCAGGAAGGAAAACTCAAAAGTTGAAAGAGATGGGGAGAAAACAAGAAAATGGGGAAAAAAAGTGATTACAAATTTTTTTTTTCCTATCAGCCTACTGAGACATTTTGATCCAATGGTTTAACAGACTGATATATTTGTGATGAAGAATAAAGCTTTAAGATATCAACCTGAGGATCAACTTTGTATTTGCAAGATAACACTCTTGCGGAATCATTCTCTTGGGATTTTATTATATATTAGGAGTGGTTGAAGGGATAAAGTTAGATTTAGACTTGGAATTACAGAACCTCATTTAAAATGTTAAGTTTACAACCTACTGTGCAAGGTAAAAAATGCATGGCAACTTAATTCCAGAAGGAATAAAGACTAAGAGCTATGCAAATCAAAATAAAACAGTGATTTTTTTTTTGTCCCTTAAAAATTTTTGTAGAAATTATTTCAATCTTAAGGACTTCAGGTCACAGCTGGACACTAAACTAGGGCCTGGTTGTCTCATGTTAGGGAAGCAAATGCTCAGAGGACACTCTGGGCAGGAATTTAAGTTGGGCTGGATAAATCCAGTCCATGTGTTTCCACATAAATACCAGTAGGAAGGCAATGGCTGTACATGTTTTGAAAAATTAAACGTTTGAAAATTGTCAGATTTATGGCTTTGTATCAAGGCACTAAATCACTCAAAGATTATCAACAGTAAAAAATGGGAGTTAGGTTGGTAACATATTGTTTATATGTGGACAAAAGCATAAACCCAGCACTTTCTAACATCTGGGAAGCCCGGCCAATCTATTAAACATTATTTTGGTTACTTAAATTCCTCACTTTTGGATGAATTCTTTAAAAGGTGAAACCATTGATTGTATTTGTAGCACTTTCATTGCTCCATGTCTTGTCATCCTGATATTAGTGCCAGATGTCCCCTCAGATTCCTCTGTCAGGTACTGCAGCTAACCCTGTGGTTCAGGCAGAGATGTCCAAATTGTGCACCACATTTCAATCCCAAAATAAACTTCAGAATCCGGTAACACTGAGAGAGCTGGAACAGAGCAATGACAATCCAGCTCCCTCAAGTGCTTCCATGTTTTCCAGGCGCTCCTGGGGCTGTGTGGTCTCAAGAGATCCCTTTTCTCTGAGCTTTCCTGGTAGCCTGAGCTGGATGTAGCTGCCTCAGCCACCATGTGTATCCATCTCTTCAGGCTGTTCATGTTTTGTGGCAGCTTTGGCAACCTGCTGGGATTTTTCTGAGTAATGCAAGTGGTGAGGAAAGATAATAATAATACTGTTAACCCTTTGATTTCTTAGCCAGCCAGGAGGGTGATTTTGGGGAGCAGAGCCTCCCCTACCCCCTCTTTCCCTGTTCCCCTCCAAAAGTGCACCAGTGAGTACGTGTTAGGAAGCCTAAATAGAGATAGAGATATGAATAAGCTTTCTAAGGAGGTGAGAATATAAAAAAGGAAGATGATATGATTATCCCTCTGACAATTTTTTCTAGCAGTTTGAAAAATACAGAGAGTGCTTTGTTGTTTTTCCCCATTCCCCTTCACTCTCAAGGTCAGATAAATATGGCAACCGTGGTGGTTAATGCTGACAACCTTTCTCCATCCTTGTCTGGCTCCTACAAGGGAGAGATTTGCAGTGGCAATATAATACAGCACTGTGAGCTTTTTTCCTTGGCTGAGGTAAAAGCTTCCCAACTTCTGCATGGAGTGATTTCCAGAGGACCCTAATCCTACCCCAAGAGCTGGGGGCAGCTGAGTTATGGCAATGTTAAAAAATTGACAGCACATCACTGCCATGGGGATGGGATGACTGTATTTTGATAAAGGCAGGGCAGAGGAAGGATGAATAAACACTTCTGATGCAGAGAAATAAACAAAAAAAGGAGAAGCACATGGGACTGAATTTCCAGGGAAATGAACAGAAGACCACAGTTGCTGATTATGAGTATCTTCATCAGATTCTTGGTCCAGTGGAAGTGTCTCCCTCATGGCAGGGGAGTTGGAACTAAATTACCTTTAAGATCCCTTTCATCCCAAACCATTCTGTGATTCCATGATTCTTTGAGATCTCTATCTAGGCCCAGACAATTTTGCCCAATATCCTTTGGCTGGAAGATGCAGATTTTTTTTGCTGGGAAATGAAAATTGTAGACTGAACCACTGCTAACTGTGCTCAGTATGGGAAATGCAGATTTTAGGCTGAAAGTCTGCTCAGTATGGGAAAGAAAGGTCCCTGCTGTTGTTGTGCTGCCACCTGCCATGGCCTGTTGAGGATCAGCCCTTCACATCCTGGGGCTGGTTAATGAGTTTCCCTTGGCTTCCTGCCTGGCAGCAAACAATGCCACTTCACCAGCTCTCAAGTCACCACTAATTGAAGCAGCACAATTATCCAATCCTTGGCCTCATTTCACATCTGAAATAAAACAGCTGTGTTATAATGTTATTATCAAATTCTTTCTCTGTTATATGACCTAATAAATTAACGGTTTGGGAATCGTTCATTTGTGACTCAGTTTGTCACTAAAATATCCTAATTCCATCAATGGTCTTTTGGGTAAATTTCACTGAGTTTGCTTGGTCTGAAATGAAATTTGGCTGCTTCAAGCCATCCATTCTAGGAGAACTGAGTTAGTGGTCTCTGGGATACAGAAAAGCAGTGAAAAAAAATAGAATATAATGAAATATTTCTGCAAAGAATTGGTTTCACAGAGAAGTGCTGCCTCATCAGTTTAGTGAGAGACACAGGTCAGCTCCTGAGAGCTCTCAAAATTGTCCTGGGTTGGTGTCCAAGGAGCTGTCTGGATATACTTATGTGGATTGATGGCTCTGCAGAAAGCCTGACCCAGCATGTGGCAGGATAATCCTTGCTACAACAAGCACAGGGATGAAAAATTAAACCATTCCAGAGCAATATCTGGTTTGCAAAATTAAAGCATTCTTCTGAATTAAGCTAAACAGGATTTCTCTTTGGTTCTCCAAGTATTTTTATTTGCTCTGAGACTGGAAATTTAGCATCCTTCTACACAGATTGGCCTGCCTTAGATACCTTTTAAAACAAAAGATATCTGATTGGTTTTTTTTTAATTTCCTTCCTTATTTTTTGTCTACTAGGAGTGCAGCCACCAAAACCACAGTGTTGTTAAATGGCTTCTAAACAGTGCCACTAAGAATTAGGAAGCCTTAGTTTAAAACTGGAAATATAAACAAGGGAGAAAAGTCTCTAACCCTGAAGAATTAAAACTCTGTTGTAACAGAGTTTTAAATATATTTTATTTAAATAAAATAGATTTCAAGGCAGAAGTAGCCAGAGGCATAAAAATCTGATGATAGATGCTTTTCTTTCAAATGTGCTAGAAACAGGGAGGTCTGCCAGAGCTCAGCAGACCTGAGGATGATGGACCTTTAAAAGGCAGCACTGTTGAAAGAGAATGTTATTGATGGAAACCTCAGAGAGTTCTTAGTCATAGTCCAGCTATGGAGGAGTTTGGGGTATGGCTGCTTCTTCAGGACACTTGGAGAAACAACCTGAGGACTGGGTTAGGAATGTTCCCACAGCTGGAGAGCTTGTGCTGGTGTCAGAAAGATTAGAATTGCTAAAAAAGGGATTAAAACCCACCAGCCTTCAGGAGCCAAAATTTAGCATTTAATGGTATGGTTCAGGGGCATGGCAGTGTTCAGTCAAAGGTTGGACTTGATGATCTTGGAGGTCTTTTCCAACTTTAGTGATTCCAAAATGGGAAGTCATGTTTTTGGAAGAAATTGGTGGTTGCATGAATAATTGCCTTGGCAGTCTCAGCTTGCATTTGGACATTGGGAAAGATGTGCTTGAAAACCAGTTTATTGTGTAACAAGGGAAAAAGATCTCCTGGGATAAGAAATAAAGGGTAGAGATAAATGGACTTATTTCAAAACACAGGGAAAAGGAGCATGGTTTTTGAGGGCTGTGCTCTGTGAGCTGTCCTGTTAAATTTGTACAACAATGATCAGATATAGGATCTTAGGCATAATTCAAAACCAGTAAAGCTTTTGGAGCTTAACTAGAAGAGCAGGAGATGCCAATATTAAGTATGTCAAAGGAAGTGTACCTGGGGAGGAATCCCCCTGGGCAGCAGGATGTTCTGGGGCTGACCAGCTGGAAACCAGCTTTGCAGAGGACTCAGGGATCTTGGTATTTCTGCTTTCTGTTTGTTAAATGTATTTGTGCCTCTATTTCATGGTTGGCTTAAAATACATGCATGTAAAGTGCAAAAGATGTCAGAAATATGAGCAAGGATAAACTACTAAGGGACATAAAGGGTGGCAGTAAATGAAATTCTTCGTCTTTCACGTCAGGTAGCTCTGACACGTGGTATAGATTCATATGCACAACAGGGAAATGCATTTTGTATATCCTAATACTGAGCAAGAACAAAATACAGCTACTAATTTGTAAAATATGTCTTGTATTTATTGAGCAAGTGTATGAAATATTTCCCTCATCCTGTATAATGGCAATCTTCACATTTTTTCATGCAACTAGAAAAATACTGTGAGCAAAATGCAACACTGGGAAATGAATGATCAGTGCAGTTTCAGAAGGTTTAATTTGGTATTAAACATGGATCACAAATGTATCAGTGAGGACAGAAACCATCCTAAGTCATTCCCTCCGACATACCTGAATCCCTGCATCTTCAAGAGCAAGGAGAGAACTGTGAGCAGCCAGCAAGTACAAGATCCCCCTTGACAGAGTATCACCAATCTGTGCCCGTGGTGCTGTTTTACAGCTCCAGTTGACTTGTAACACAGCAACTGTCTCCAAGCAACTGTGAGAAATACCGGGATGTACAACCAGGATACAGAACCCGGCGGGGACAGAGATGGTCAGGCAGCCCTGCACCTCTTCCCACCCGGCCTTGGCTTCTTTCCCCCACTGGAAAAGGCTCCAGCTGCCTTGGAGGTGGCCCCTACCAGCAGGAAGCAGCTATCCCTGCGGGTGGGAGATGGGATTGGGCCGTCAGCTGCCTGCATCAGTCATTTTGCCAAAATAATTCTTCACATACTAATCAACTCTGCTCCCTTGTGCCAGTGGGGCTTGGAAAAATGGTATTTTTTGCAGCCAACTGACTCCAAACAAGCTCTTAAAACCAAAACAAAGTAGCTGTAGATTGAATCTAATTCACTACAATAAATATATAACAAAGAAAGAAAATTTATATGTTTAATATAATTTCTCCCCAGCTGCTTTATCAAATTGCAAAACTAACAATATATGTAGGAAACATCTTCTTTTAAAAGGTGATAATGTACATTTGCAGTTTTTGTCCTTCTGAGAAAGTTCATAATTTTTTTATTTGCTGTATTATGTTTCATTTAGGACTCATTGCAACTGTTTAAAAGCTGCAGGAATGTAGCAATCCACTTCCCCCAGTTTAATTCCAGCAGAACATTTGGAACTCTTTGTGGAAGGGAATTGTAATCTATGAAATCCTTGCTACAGAACCAAGTAACCTAAGAGGATTTTTTCCTTTTATGGTATAATTTGGGTAGTCATTTGTGTGACTGTTGATTTGGGGTATTATAATTTTGAAGAAGTGTTTTGATATTAACAGCTTGAGTCTTTTCTTAGGGGGTATGAAGAGCTAGAAAGAAAGGAAAGGGAACGAAACAAACACAAGCTTGTTTTTTGGTTGTTAGTTTGTTAGTTTCTTTTCCCCAGGCCTAAATTGTCGGGCTTGTGGATGATGCTGGGACATGCACTGTAAGGTTTGCTTGCTGTTCCTCATTTATTCCCTTTTTTTTTTTTTTTTGCTTCCTAAATTTTAAAAAAGTCTCCAGTGAATGAGTTCTGTTAGTGACCACACATTAATAGCAGATGACTCTACTCCCATTTTACACTTTCTGGACTGCCACTCATCAGTGCTATTCAAACCAGAGGTACTGCTCTAGTGACCTGAATAACTCAACCCAACAAACTCACTGAAACACATTTATATCACAGATTTCATTGCCTTCTCCAGCTGGAATTTTCTAAAAGGAAGTAAAAGCTTGTGGGTAGGAGAATGTGGCAGGTCATGCTGCAGAAACATCAATGTGCTGACAGCCCTTCATGAGTACTAGCTCCTGTGATTAGCCTCTTTCAGACCATAATTAATATTATTATTCAGTACAATTATTATTATTATTATTATTATTATTATTATTATTATTATTATTATCCTTTTTTATTATTCTGTTCATTTTTTATTGTAACATAAATGGCACACAGTCAGGATTTTGAGCACACCCAATACATTGGAACTATCCATGTTTTCAAGATGGTCCCCTCACATTTGAGAGGAAATGGCCTCAACTTATGCCAGGAGAAATTTAGGTTGGATATTTGGAAAATTTTCTTCACTAAAAGGATGGTCCAGCCCCCCTCCAGGCTGCCCCAGGTAGTGGTGGAGTGCCCATACCTGGAGGGATTTAAAAGCTGTGTGGCTGTGGCACCTGGGGACATGGGTTAGTGGTGGCCTTGTAGGGCTGGGGAATGGTTGGACTTGGTGATCTTTTTCCAACTTGGATGGTTCTATAATTCTGTGAATATATATATACATATATATATACACATATACACACAGATATAGATATAGATATAGATATATTTTTTACTTTCTGCTTGACAAAGAGATGTGAACTGCATCCCACCCATTCCATTATTAGATCTCCATCCTGAGAATATGAGATAGATACATGGATAGATATATTCTCTTTCTGTGAATACAGATGAAGCTGCTGGGTTTCTCCTTTTCTTCCTCTGGAATATCTTCTGTGTAGTGCAGGAAAAAAGGCAGTTCATTCTCCCTAGCTTTGGATAGCAGCGGAGAGGGAAAGCTGCTGGCTCCTGGGGTGCCCTAGCCTTGCTGTGAGGGATCGGGAGAGCTTTGGGGCCCCTCCAGGGCTGGCACTGCAGGGAGCAGTGAGGAAACTCAAACGTGCTCCTCTCCTGCCCTAGTGCTTCCTGCAGGGAGAGATGGAAAACGTGCTGCTAACCTGGAGCCCCCTGCTCCTCTCCTTCCCTGCTCCACCCCCACACTGGCACTGGGAATAAAGCTGTCATGGATGAGTGTCCCTCAAGCAACAAGCTCTGAGGGAGCTGGGCTTGTTCAGCCTGAAGAGGAGACAGCTCCAGGGAGACCCTTCTGTGCCTTCCAGTGCTTAACAGGAGCTGATGGAAAGATGGGGACAGATTTTTTAGTGGAGGATGAGAGGGGATGGTTTTAAACTAAAAGAGGTTTGGTTCAGAGAAGATGTGATGGAGAAAGTTTTTGCTGAGGGGGGACTGAGGCCCTGGAATGGATTTCCCAGAGGAGCTGTGGCTGCTCCATCCCTGGAAATGTCCAAGGCCAGGCTGGATAGGGCTTGGAGCAACCTGGTACAGTGGAAGGTGTCCCTGCCCATGGCAGAGGTAGAACTGGATAAGCTTTAAAAATCTCTTCCAACCCAAATCATCCTGTGATTCTGTGATTTAATTTTGGACTCACAGCTTTCACCACCAGTTTCATAGCAAATACTGATTTTTTCCACACAGACCATTTGTTTTAGTGGTAAACGATGTAGTAGAATTTTGATTATTTTACTGTTCTATTAACTTTCTATTTATTAATATAAATTCCTCAGCTTTTCAGAGACAAACTTTTGATTTCAAGGTACTTCCTGAACATCTCCTCCCTTAATTAATGATCTATGAAATTAAATTTCACTATTCAAAAACACCCTCAAAAACTAATATGTTGAAATGTAGGCTTATCTGTATAGCATCTATAATATTATTGTCATGTATTTTTTCGCAAAACAGATCTAGCTTAGTGTCAAGTTCAGCTTCTTGCTATAATTTAAATTTTCCTGGTGTGTATTTTAAAGATTGCAACTGATAGACATCTTTTATTGAGAGGGCACCACCACATTTGCAATTGAGTGAAAATGTGAAATGCAGAGCAAACTGTTTTTACTGAGGTCATATTAGCTGTGAAGATACTATTTCTCATTGAAGGTGTTTAAAAAATAAAATTTTTTTAGAAAATACTACTATGGATAAAAAACGGTGTGTATAAAATGTGTTAAACTTAATTAATAAGCAATATCCTAACTCATAAATGATAAATGCAAGACACCACTTGAGTTCTGTGGTTGGCAGGGATACTTTATCAAAAGTTTAAATATCTGCTAAAATCGTATTTTATCAGGATTTTTAATGTTAAATAGCACTTGTTTTGAAGTTTGAATGCAATTCACTGGTGGCACAGTGTGCACAGTGTTTGCCTCGGTTTTTTTTCTCCCTCATAGATATTAGTGAAATATTAGTGATATTAGAAATAATCTAGGAACACTTGTACTGTGACATTTGCTTTGACTACTCCAATTACCATCTTTTTCCCACTTTTCAACACTCAGCTTTTACTGTTTCAACATCAGAAATGAAGAAGGCAAAGTTGTCCCATTACTTCAATTAAGCTCCTTGCTGTATGAACTTTATTGGTTTTAAGTGACTCATTTTGGAGTTTACATGCTTGTGTATGCTTTGTCTGCTTAGACCTTTCAAAAGAAATAAAATTAGATGTGTCTTGAACTTATAGGGCTTTTCTTTTATGGTTTTCCATGTAAAAGGAATTGAAGAAGACAAAAAATGATTCATTTAACTGCAGAATTAGCTGAATTATTGGCTAAGGGGCCAATATTATTATTTCAGAGCTCTGAGGTTTGCATGTTGGTTGCTTTTGGTCTCTGACAATAATAGAACAGATATTTCATTTATGTATGAGGTCATCAGCACAACTTTGCAGTGGAATAACCATTTTTACATGAGCCATACAATGACAGGAAATGTAGTAACAACTTTATTTACCCTGTTTTACCTCATACAGCTTCTTATGGGATGAAGTAGAAGTTTCGCACTGGAACATATATTTTTGTATCTGTACATCAGAGAAGGCAAAGATCACAAAAGTTCATGGTGTATTTTGAAAGTTTTGCTTTATCAAAGTACATTTGGATGATTTTACTCTCTCAGTGAACAGCAGTTGAAGTGGGAACTGCTGACAACAAGGTGACTGGAGACCCACAGCCACTGAAGAATTGAGAAGAGGATTTTAGGGTAGCAAATGTAGGATCTTAGACCAAAACACAGTTGTAGCCTGAAGCGAAAGACAAATGTCTCTAAGGCATATGGGAAGTGTTGATAGCCAAGCCCAGCTGAACAAATAAATTTGAAGTCCTTTATAAGCTCTTACATACATGACCTATCCATAAGTCACTTACAAGATCTGAAATTAGTCTGTTCTTAATGAACAAGTGGGATTTATTTCTGGTTTTCTGTGTGCAACCTGTTATTTAGTATCTAGTGCCTTAATTTTTAGAAAGTTTGCCTCCCACACTTGTAACACCTATGGGAAGGCTGCACCTTTCGCTTTGTGTTTCAGCTTGGCACTGGGGGAATGTGACAGGAACAAGACTGGTTTGTTTTCTTCTCCCTTCCACCTCCCCAGAGCACTGCCAGCAGCTGTGGGGAGGGTGCCCAGGACCTTGCCATGGATCTTTTCCATAACTCCCTCCCAAATACAGAGCTTGGTCACGTTGGCTGCTCAGAGAATGGACAGGGCGTATTTTTAACATGCTTCTTCCGTTATTCGAATGTCTCCTAGCACAAAGATTTGTAAGGGACTATCATGTTATGTAAATCTTGTGTTTATATTGGCTGTAGTTGGGATTATATGGCATCTGTTTTTTCCATGCTGATAAGCATTTTTATATTTGTTTTCTTCCTTAAATCTGAACGCAGTACATGAGCTGATGGATACAGCCTTAATTCAACATCCATCATATCATAATAGTAGGAAGCAAACTCAGATAAATATTATTTGAATGAGCTTTGACTTTCTTTTGGTTTGCTAATCTGATCAAATATCCAGTGGTTTAATTGCATTCTCCCAATCAGTAACACTAATAATTATTTTAGTTTTATCATATTATTGGCCACTATCAAATGAAGTCCATATGATTATTGCATTATATATAGTTATTAGTGAGCTGCAGAAAGTAGTTGAGTTCAAGAGAAGTCTGATTTGATGGTATTTTTCCTCATAAATATCAAATTATTTTTTTATTAGTTTGAACATGCATAAGGAAAAAAAAAAAACACCACTAAAAAGAAATAGATTTTGGGAGGAACAGATGAAGCAGCCACAAGTGTCAAACAATGAACTTCTGCTCCTTACGTAAAAGGATATTTGTTGGGAATAGTGTAAGGTATTATTTTTAACCTGTGATCAATACATAGAGATGCCAAGAGCCGTAGTTATTTCAAATTCTATATGACTTGTTGTTGTGTATTTTTCCCAGATAAATATATTGCTGAGATTTACACACCTGTAAGTTTTATTTTCTGCTTGTGCTCTGTTAAATGTACAATGCAAGTTCCAGCCTTTTGATTAATCTTAACAAGTTTTTACATAGTGAAAAAATATTTTGCCCAGGTGACCTTGGTTTGGATTTACCCTGTAACTCCTGGATTAAGCTTCTTTTGTAGACCAGATGTGCTCTCTTAAAAGGCAGAGTTCCCAATGTTCTGCTTAGGTTACCTGAGGAATTAGATTTTCCATGAGAACCTGGAGTGCAGGAGCATCCCATATTTTCTTTCCAAAACAGAGCACCGTCCTACCCAACAGGATTTTATTTGACTGCCTGTGGTCCAATGCCTGCTTTGTTTTAATGCATTTCGTGTTGAGATTCACTGAGGAGGAGGCAGGCAGCAAAAGGAGCTTTCTTAGAATGTGTCTCAAGACATATTTTAAATTGGATTAAGGTGAAAATTGTGCTTTCCTTGGAGAATCCTCCCTTGGTTGTGTCTATGCTAAGAGCTGATGCCCACTTGGTCCTCAAGCCTAACCCTCCACAAGGGGAACAAACCCCAAAGTGTTTGATGAACTCTTCTCCTGAGCCTACCCTCTCATTCAGGATAGCTCCTCCTGAGCATGAGCTGCAGCAAGGATGGCCTTTTGAGGTGTTTCTACTTAAAATTTTATCCCAGGGGGATTCCCTGGGAGAGCCTGAAAATGTTCCATCAGGTTTGACACTGTCGTGGATCTGGGCTGGGGACTGGGATGTGTGGCAGGCTCTTGGTCGTCATAAACTGATGCCTTGTGAAGGCTGACCTAGAACAGAGGCTAGATGGAGTTAAAGAACAAAGTAATATTTATTACAGTATTTATTAAAATGCTTCAATGGATACACCCTGGGCAGCACAAGAGCCCAGCCAGGGCTATACCCCAGATGAACCTAAAATGATCACAAAATGTACGACTGATCACGAAGTCTCTCACTTTTATAAGTTCTGCTCCATTTGCACATTGGAATTAATTGTCCAATTACAGCTTCAGGTTATGAAGTCCCATCCTTCTTGTTTTCTCTTTTCAGTCCACATTGTTTGTGCTCTTGGGCCTGAAAATTTCATTGGTTGTCCTTGGTCCCCAGCTAGAGAAGGAATTGTTTTGTCTCCTTGCTCTGTGCAGAGAGCTCACCATCCTCTAATATAGAGCTCAGAACTACACACTAAAGCAGCATAGAATCCGAAAAATATAAAAGCTAAAAGCTGAGGAGCTACTGCTCTGAGCTGCTACAGCAGGCAGGGAGAGAAGGGAGAGCAGAGCAGGGATGTGTCCCTCAGGCCTATCTCACACAAAAGGTTCAAGTGTCAGGAGCAATCTGGGATCTCTCTTCTTCTTCTTGAAGACTAGGTTGGGTTAGAGCATGTTCCCCATGCTGTTCCCACCCCCAGCCCTCCCCTGCCCCTGTGCCTGAGCTCTTTTTCATTTGCTCAGTGATGTTTGCCACTAGGATACCTGGTGCTTGCTGTCCTTCACAGTTGTAATTATTTTTTGGTGATTCTGGTGCTTTTTTTTTTATTTTTCATTTTTTGCCAAGCTGGAGTGACAGCCCAGCTATTTTCCAGATTCATTTACTGGTAATACTTGGAACTGCAATAATCCAAATCCTCCCTGTCATCTTTCAACAAGAGAATTCTTTTTAGTCATTAAATCTGCTAAATGGATGGTTATCTATTTACATCTGTTGCCAAAGTAATTAACCCTGAAAAGTAATTCCCCTGCCAAATCAAATCAGGGTTGCTTTTTATTCTGAAATTCTTTTTAAAAGACAGTAATTCCTGCAAGTAAATACCAGGCTCCTAAGGAGAATTCTGAAAGACATTTTAGAGTTGTGCCAATTTCCTTCTTTCAGGCTCAGTGGAAGAAGCAATTGAGTCTCTTTTCTCAGTAAAGATATCCTCAGCAATCATGGCAAGAGGCTCTGTAATGATAAAGGTGTAAATGGGAAAACAACTCTTGTTGATAGAGAGCTTGCCCCACCCCACACCTCAGCAACACTGATACAAGATTTCTTTAAAGAAAAATTAAATATGGAGTTATAAACAAATGAGTATAGGATTGGCCTTTTTCTTTCCCCCTCCCCCCCAAAAAATGTTCATAGCTCAGCTCTGAAGCAAAAATAGCAGAGGGGGTGGCACATTGCAACAGAAGATGAGGGGTCAAGATGACAAGGCAGGTCAGTGGGGCCAGAATATCTGGACACAGCTCTTGTTGGGCCTTATTTAGGTTTTTCTCTAGTTATGCAGATTAACATAACATTTTTCAGATCTGTGGCACAGTCGGGGATTTTTGAGTATGGAAGATTCCTGCTGTTTGTTTCTACTCCATTCCCAGGAAATACAGCTTAACTCATTGCTTTTGTAAATAGGCAAGATGATAGCAAATGATTATTCCAAATAGAATAGCTGATGAATTGCTGATACCTGAGCATAAATATCCTCTTAAAGCCCTCAGGACTAACTGCTCACTCAAAGGAGAGTGTTCAAGCACTAACAGAAACATATTCTGGGTCTCAGTAAAGCACAAGATTTTCTTTAGTCCTTAACTGAGTCCTGGGCTCAGGAATGTAATAAAAATTTTAAGACTTCAGCTGGTTTTTTTCATACTTAAAAAAATCCCAAACCACAAACCCTTCTGTTTCCCTAGAACACAAATGTTGACTCCTGCTAGCTAATTGGAGGAATTCTCTCCAAATTTTTGCCTTTTTTGAATTAATAATTTTAAAATTATAGCAGCTGAAGTTTAAAATGACAGTAATTGAAAAATATAGGTGGGGAAAAAATCTTCTCTGGTTTTCTTTTTTCCTCTTTATTTGCACATGGGCAGGATGACATTCCCAAGGGAATTTTGTGCTTATACTGCAATATGCAGCACAACTACTAGAAGTGTCATGGCTTTAATCATGTGTGCCTTTGGAAGTACACTGACACCAGATCATTGCCCTCTAAAAGAAACAAAAAGGGAGAAATAGCACAGGACTGCTCCATTCCTTCTGGCTGCTCTCTGTGTTCTGGCTTGACTGGAGAATTTTCCCTCTCCCTGGCCACTAAAAGAACAATCAGCTTGCAGTGTCAGCTTGTGTTGACATTTGCACTCCCAAGGAGCCTCGTGCATTGAGCTGGTGCTGTGACTAAGTGACTAAGGCTAAGTGAAATCCTCAGGTTCAGTTCAGCTTCTCAAACCAGGCCTGAATTCTCTTCCTGGTTTTAATACTGCAAAAGCTTTGAGTCTCATTGAGCTTCAACCCTGTACATCCTCAAAGGGCTGGGACTGGGTGGTCTTGAGGCTCCCTTCCACCCCCATTCCAAATGATTCTAAATGCTTTAACTAAATGATTTGGAATTAAGAATGTTGGTTTGAGTTTTTTATCTGGAATGCAAAACATAAGAGTCATGGAGTTCATCATGGTCCAGCTAGCGCAGGTCAGGGCCTTGTTGGATGCAGCAGAGGTGGCAGTGAGCAGGTGGCAGGACAGCTCTGGGATGTGCTGCCTCTGTAACCTGGGAACGATATGCTCCTCAGGGCAGATACCCTGCAGGCTCCAGTTTTGGTTTGTGCTTGCTTAAATCCACTTATCCACATCACACGAGGCCTCAGATCACTGCAGAGGCTGGAATCACAAGCTTGGAAGACATAGAAGGGGACAGGTCCATGGGTGACTCTCAAGACCTCTTTAAATGCAACTCCTGGAACAATCAGTGACTCCAGACTGAGAGTGCACAAGGGGAAAACCATTGAAAAAGGACTCCGGGGGAGATGGCATGGGGCTCTGGCTCCACATGGTGATTTCTACAAATCTTGCTAACTCACTGTTAGCTCAAGCAGGTAGACCACAGTCTCCTGAGAGACAATGACTTACCTTCAGGCTTCTGAAGTCTTGCCCTTTTTGTTCCCCAAACTAGAATGCTTTTACCATTTTATGCAGATGTTTTTCCTTATTCTATTCAGTTATGTAACAGAACAACTGGCTACATCTGTTACTATTCAATTAAGCTTTTTAGGTCACTTTCAGAGGACAGTGTCTTTCCAGAGTACTGAATCCATTGCTATGGCATTGACTCAAACCTAAACAGGGGATTTCACCATTTTTGTGGCTGTAATTTCTATTGGCACATTATTCTTTGCTATGCTGCCTGTTTTCCTAATCTTTGTGAATATGAATTTACAGTGCCTAAGCATGCAAAAATAAAGTTAAAAGAATATAAAGGCTGCCTTTTGCTGCATTCAGCTATGAAGAACATAATTAAGTAGGTGGTTAAGGAAATACAAATTGTAACTTGTTTTTATAGATATTACTGTGAGTTGCCATCTATGCCTGGAATGAGATTTACTCATAAAGATCTTGCCTTCTACCAAATGTATTCTGCTGGCCTAAAAACACATTATTTAACTTTGGGATTTAAAGCAATTTTCTTTATCCACAACCAGCATGTAACACAAAGAATAACTTCCCACCTTTGGTGTGAACGCAGTTCTTTCCTTGAGTATTGACTTTGACCTTATCCCAACCTAATAAGAGCATCAAAGAAGTAGAAATGAAAGGTGTCACCCATGGAAAACTACACATGTTCACACAGTTTTAACTTGTGATTTCCATAGTTGTTAGCCCATAGTTTTGACATAATTTTAGGCTGCCTTTATTTAAGGAATAACAGCCCTTCAAAATACGTCATATTTCAAACATGGGTGACAAAAGAGTTTCTATTTCCAGAAAAAGAAATGTTGGGTTTTTTAGGTTTTTACGCACCAAAAAAATAATCATATAATGTTAAATCTTGCATGTCCCAAGCTGTGATTTGGGGGTAGCTCATTTGTTTTCACTGGCTTGTTTGGCAGAAGAGAAAGTCTTCTGGATTCTATTTTAAACATTAAAATGCTATTGTGATTCTTGCATTTAATTCACTACCTGGTGGGAAGAACATTGACTTTTTTTCCCCCATCACTGTAGTATATCAAGCTTTTAAATGCATTTCTTTGGTGCTTTCCTGCCTAGAGATGTTTGCTAAAATGTGAATGGGTTGATAGGCAGACAGACAGACCAAGGAATTGATTTGGCTGTAAACCTAATTTAAATAGGTCTTTAGGCACACTCCTATCTCCATATGTACATACATATAGATCAGAAAAGCAACACATTTTGTAGACAGTACAACTTGCAGGATTGAAATTCTTCTAGAATTGTAGGAAGGCATTTTTGCTTTTTGATTGTGGTCTGACAGCATTCCAATCTCCAGCATGTCAGGTTTTCAGGAGAGAATGTGCATGTTCCTTGAGACAGCTGGTATCTAATAATGTTTGAGGGCTGAAAATCTAAGTTTACTTAACAGCCTTCCCAGTCTGCTTCCATTCCCATTTTCAGGGTAAGTAACATTTTAGCATTTTGATGCTGATGATAATTTGTGCTCACATTACTGTTTTACAGTTAAAAATGTGATGATTATGTTCTTTTGATCTCTAGTTTTACCTGTGCCTAAGCAGAAATGTCATTGAATGTTTATTTTTTGTCAGGGCTTTCTAGAGACGATGATTTATGGAAGCACAGCCTCAGCTACATTTCTAAAGTAACCGTATGTCCATTGAGGACTTGCATATGTTTAGCAAAGCTTGGTTGACTTGATCCTTAAGCAAACCTCAGCAGCAGTTTGTAGTAGAGTTTTAAATGGATTAAATGTGAGGAGATGAAGATAGTGGCTAAAAGTGTTGATAATAACTAGCTGGGGATGGAAGGAGCTGACCCCATGGACCTGCCTTTCGAGTCTTGCTGGTGATTGGAATGTGCAGCTTGACAGAGTGAGAAGACACTTTGAATATTTCCAGTTTGGAGGAGTAGGATGGTACCTAGTGGAGGTGGTTCTAGACTGCACATATTTTACCTATAGCAATGCAGATTTTTGTCTCTTTACTCCTACCTCTAGTATTTTCTGAATACTCTGTAAATGCCCATGCAGTAACAGTGAACCTTGATTAAGTGATGGAACAGAACTGCAGAAATTAATAATAATTCAGTGTACAAATGCCTAACCTAAAGCTGTGGTTAACAGCAAATAAATTATTATTGTTTCCAGAGTGTGTTTTCATTGTAGGTGTGATTTAAAGTGGATATTCTGGATGTGGATAGTGAGAGGGGAAACCTTTGAACTGCCACATCTTTATCAAACAAACTGAAAGGAAAAGCTGTCTTCAAAGCTGGAAGGCTTTATGGCTGCCATAGTTAAACTGAAACTTGCCAGAGTTAGACACGACCTGCTCCATTTTAACACTAATTTTATAAGTATTGTGTTTTCTCCTAATTGCTACAGGAGCAAAACCACTTTTCTGAAAACCTAGACCTTTCCATGGTTACTGTAACTGACTAGAAGGAGTCTGTAAAAGAGGTAGCGCTGTAATTTTATTGATGATGTGCTGCTTTCAGGGAAGGTTTTACATTCTGTTCATGCACAGAGTGTTTTTTGCATGTGGAGGTTTTAGAATGTTTCTGTTGTCATTCCTTATAAAAAAAACCCTTGTTTTCCAAATGGAACATGCAAAGGTCTTAATTTAGACTACTAAACACAAATGATTGAGTACACCTTGAACATGAGGAACTAACTCTGGCAGCATCTACTCCTCCCTCACCTGTACTGCTGGTGATCATCTTGATACCTGGTTTGTTTTATGAGTCAACAGATAGTCTGGATTGATATTTCTTGTAATAGATACTCTGCAGCTCAGGGATGTACTGTAGAGGCTGCAGAGTTATTTTCCTTGGGGGAAGATTTATGTTATTCATGGCTTAGAAATATCTCTTTCAATGGGTGGGAAGACCAGCCTTTACTTTCTAAGGAAACAAAAATTTCAGGAGAAGAGCAGAATTTTTAGATTGTCACCTTCAGGTTCCATGCATCTCCTTACAGAGCAGTGAATGTCAGGACATTGGTCTGGAGCTGGACTTTGGGGAATTGTTCATTTATTTGCTGTATTGAAGCTGTGGGGATTTATTTCCTTGCAGCTTTTGAGCCTCATATTTTTCACTAGGAAAGGAACTGTGCTGGAACCTTAAATTGGCAGCTTTTACTTTCAGCAGTCAGAGTCAGGTTTGAATTTCACTGCTGGATTTTTTGTGTTAGCTTAACTGTTCCCTGAGGCAGGTGTGGTCTGTGTTCAGGGGTCTTATCTTTTCTAACAGTTTGCCAAATGTTTAGAGAAAACAGCTTGTATCTGTGTCCTGGAGTGAGATATTTGCTGCAGGAAGGGAAGGATGGAGGAAATAGAGGCATCTGGGACAAGTTTCTTCACTGCTGAATGAAACAAATCAGGCTTTTTCTTTCTTTGGGGATAACTATTACAGCTGAAGGTGGGTTTTATAGTGATTTTATTGATAAAAGCCAGGTAGGCATGGAGCTCAGAAGAATATACAGACCATCCCTAAAGCAGTTTTCTAATCTAGGAAGAGGAATCAAATGTTCCTTCATGTGTCAAGTACTTCAGATCTCCCAAAGCTGAAGCTGACAATGAAATGCTTACTTCTAATATTCATTTCTTGGAACCTGACTGCTACTGTGGCAGTAGTTCCACTCAGCTGCATAATTTCATGTGACTTCTCTGGAATATTATTGCCTAGATTGTAAAGCTAAGAACTCTGCTTCTCCTATTACCAAGCAGCCTGACTTAAATAATTTCACAGGAACAGAAAGCTTTTTGATGCCTGATAGAAAAAGGGAGGAAAAATTTAAACAGGTATTTCCAGAATAACTTTTTTTTCTAGGAAAATACCTTACAGACATTTCCTTGGATCCTGGAGATGCCATTTAATATTGGTCTACATTTTCTTGATCTTTTCATGAGGAACTTGATATTATTTTTGTTTCTCACAATTATTTGCCATTTTATGGGAAATTGAGAAGTAGGAAACATGAATGAAATACACTTCTGTTAATGGATTATGGCATTTCTGCATATGGTGGCTTTTTGCTTTAGTCCAGTGACCAGTAGTTTGAAAGAAAGAAGTTAAGAACTTGTTTTTGGAATAAACAGTATTCCCAAGTGGTTGAAGTTTGGACTGTGATCCTGCTAGAACCCCAGATTCTTCTTCCACACGTCCAAGATATTTGTAAAATTGTTGTGTCATTACATTGAGCTCCAAGCCTTGTTTCTCAGTGAGTGTAGAAACACCAGCACTAACACTTGGGTGAACTTCCAATTTGAATAGAAAACTTCTGCTGCTGGAGTTTTGGTGCAGTTGCCACTTAGCTGAGGTGAAGGAGCTTTTGTTTGCTCAGTGAGTCTGAGCTGTTTGCTCAGAGATGATGCTCCAGAGCCAGCAGAAAAGCTTCTCTTATCAGCATTTCCCATCTCTCTGCTGAAGGGGCTCTGCTGATGTGGTGCTGATGCTGTGAATCCTGTAATGGAACACATGCAAAGTTTAACTGGAAATTAGAGGATAATGGAAGAATTTTTAGGGAAGGTGCAGCTCAGTGGTAAATAAGTGGTAGATTCAAGTCTGCTCCATGCTGCTGTTCTGGTAGGTTTAACAGAGGTTCATGTTTCTATCTCTGTGCAGGAGGTAATGGAGCATGAATTGGAGTGTACAGGAAAGCCTTCCCTGAACTCAAAATGCTTTTATTTTTTGTGGGACAGGATGAGGGCAGGAAAAGCTTAGAAGTGTAAAAACCAAGTGGTAAATTTGAAGGTCTCATATGAAGCAGTCTGTATTTTCATATCATTGAATTTAAAAATAAATTATGAAAAGAATTATCGGAAGCTCTGCTGATATCTGGACAGTGATCATAGACCTGTTGGTTTATAGCTGCATTACTGAGGGTATGTAAAGTTTTTAGATGACTTATTGGTCATATTATACTTTTTGGTATTTTTTCAGAAAACAAATAGGCAGTAGAGATTCAAAATCGGAGATGCAAACAGGAATTTCACTATGAAAGCTCAATTTCCAGCGGATGGCAAAAATCCTCATTTATGGTGAATTGAACTCAGTGTGTGTGAGCTGGTTCTTCTCTTCCTGTGTGACATAATCAGGGATATTTTGAATACACTTGGGATGTGATCTGTGTGTGTTTCAGATCATGCTACTTTCCACAAAGCGTATTTGCTTGGTATGAAATATTAACACATCATTCTACACAAAGATTTGTTAGTCATACATAATGCAGAGTGTTGAGTCTTTGGATGTGTTAGTATCTGCCATCTTAGCTAGCAGTAGGCTTGCTAATTTAAATATTTTAATGAATGAGTCATAACCTTTGCATAAGAACACCAAAATTATAATTGTCATTTTATTGTATCCACCAATGTATTTTTAGCAAAAAAAAAAAAAAAACAAACCTGATTTCAGTGATCAGTGTAAGGTATTCAGCATAATTTCATGTAGGACCCAGTTTACAAACTGGTGGAATTCACTTTAATAAAATGTGTAGGACAGATATATTAGATAATAAATACTCTACTACTGTATTTTCTTCAAATATATTAAATTTTCTGCTTTATCATTTGACCTTTAGAAGGAGTTGCAAATTGCTGATGGGTGAGAATTGGAATCCTTCAGATCTAGCTCTCAGGTGGAGAGTGGCTTTTTATTCAGAGGACATTTTTCCCTCTGTCGCACAGGAGCCAAGGAAAATGTTACATCCAAATGCAGCAATTATTCTTTTAAGCCTCCTGAGCCTTAGAGGTGCCACCAGAAAATTTGCTGTGCTTGTAAATAGGTACAGCAAAGCCTTCACTGTGATTAGCATGGATTCAGCTGGAAAGGATTTGTACAACTCTCTGTTATTTAGGACTAGTGATGTAAGAAAAAATACTTGTCACAGTCATTATCTTACAGCTGAACAGCAGAAGAACCAACAAGTAGCACCTGGAGATTAGCCAAAATTTTAGAAAGTGCCTTTTATGTTGAACAGTCAATTATGTTGTTGGCTTGAGCTGCATTATAGGCCATGGCATCTCAAGGATTTTTCCAAAGGACTGTTTGTCTCATTTGTGCTGCACAAATATGGAAGAAGCCCGTTTGTCTGGGGGCTTCAGGGATTTATTCTGAAGGATGCTTGCAGCTTAATTGGTTTCCTTAGATTCTGATGCATAATTATTCCCTCATACCCCAATAGTTTTTGGTGCCCCACTTCCTTTAATTGTGAAGTAACACAGGCACTGCATAAATAAAAATAAATATCTAAAGGCAATTTATAAATACATCCTTACCCTTAGTCTGCACAAGATTTTGGTGTCTTGGAATTCTCAGGCAAAACATAGTAAGAAGTCCTGGTCTCAGCTGAACAGTCATGCTTTTATGATAAAATGATTCTGTGAATCAAAAAATATTATGTTGTTGCAAGACAAATCTATGCATTATTGAGAAATGCAACTAAGATTTGTTTCTGTCCTTTTTTTTTTTTTTTAATGGACAGGCAAAGTGTAAGCAACAGCTTTGCTTAGAGCCATAAACTTAATTCATCCCTTGCAAACAGGTGTGTAACAGGGAGATCAGACTTCAAAATCATGTAAAGAAAATTTACATTTTATTCCTTTCTTTCTTTTTCAAGTTGTTCCTTTTACCATGTGGCATCAGGTTTGATGATAACAAGGCATATGTGTTCTGGAGAGCAAGCTTAATTAGCTTCTGAAATTATGTCCCCTTGGTTGCTACTTTCTTTTCTTATTTTTTTGATGCTGGGAGAAGAAAGATTCTGGCCTTGTTGCCCACCAAAGAATGCCAGCAGGAAAAGATAAGGTTTTTATTTGCAAGTGCTTTTTATGGAATATAAGGGGCTCAGACTCCAGACATCTGCTGTGCAGTAAAAGTAAAGAGGGGTTCATGCCCTGTGACTGAGTTCCCCCATTTCTGGAAGAAAAGTTTGCAAATCCTCATGGATTTTATATCTGGGTAGGTTACTGTGTTAGAGTTCTATGGAAAGGAGGAAAAATGTGTTTAAGGATAGGAAAGGATCTGCTGAGGAGGATGAGTGGAGGTGGCCTTCACTTCTTCTCTGGTTCCTCCTCTGTCTCTCTGCCTGATCTGCTTTGGTTCAGGGCAGGAGGTGTTTGGTTCTTTGCTTTTGTGATGGGGGGCTCATTTCTGCAAGCATCTGAAAAGTTTTGATGCTGAAGTGCCCCAAGTAGGCTCAGAATGTGTGCACTGGCTCTTGATGGCAATTAAATAAACCCAGTGGTGGGATTGAGACACTCTGCCTATCTCTAGATCTTTGTCTTTTACTTAACATTAAATCATAGTTCAGGTCCCATTTGTCTCTATCACTCATTTAAAGAATCGCTTTGCCACATCTGAGGGCTTTAACCATTTCTTCTGAACAAACTCACTAAATGTTTGTGTTGGTGAAATGATATTTTTGTTACAGGACATGTTAGTGGAGGAAATACACTGCATTTGGGACTCATCACACATACAGATAAATTGAACCTTGGGTTGAAGGTTTTGTGAGAGTGATGGTTAATAAATGAGAGGATTTTTATTAACCTAGCAGGTGAATTTAGCTGTGTGTAGCATCTGTCCTGAGGAGTCACAGTTTCCTTTTATGCAGGCTTAGTTTTACATCTCATTTTAAAGATGATTTTTCTACCTTCTATATTTACTTTCCTTCATCAGGATGAATTTCACTGACAAAAACCATTTGTGGCGTGGTACCAAACGTGTGAGGTGTGTGAGTGTGGTGTTCCTCCTCCTGTTCCAAGTACATGCTTCCTTCAACCCAGAATCTGTAATTTAGCAGAGGAAATTGCTGGCCAGTGGGATTATTTCTTCATATACTTACAGGAGTAAAATCAAAGGGTGAGAAATTTAAGCTACCTCCCATTTGCTTGGAGATGAGAGGGTTGAAAAAGGGAGAGGTAAACCCTTAAGTTCATATTTTGAGATGCCTCCTTGCCACTCCTACATGGGTTTCTATGGAAACAGAAGCAGAAACTGGGCCATTGGCAGCTAAGAATCCATTTACACTTTAAATTTACTGCTTGAGCAGCCATGCAGCTTTCTTGTCCAAATTAAATCATAATGGAGTAACACATGCTAAGTAAATTGGGGGTAAGTTGAAAACAGAAAATATTAAATGTCTTCCATGGATATGCCAAAAACCCCTCCACCTTTTTTTCTGAAAGACCATCAAGTGACAGGTCAGATTATATTTTATAAAGAAGCTATTTTCTTGTGACTTTACAAATATGCATTGGAAGTATATTAAGCAGGTAATTATGTTCTCTCAGTTAATTAAGGATGTGGTTTACTCTCTTAGGCAACAGGGCTGTTTCAGTGCTGGGATGCAGGAAAAAAAAACAAGTTGCATTTTCCTTACTGGTCATCCTCTAATAAATTCTGTGGTGAGATTCTCAGGCACTGAAATGGCTCATGGATGTTGTACAATCACATCTGATATTTATTTAAGTTTGATTAGAAGATAAGGCCAGTTTAGATGGGGTCCTGAGCAACCTGGTCTGGTGAGTGACATCCCTGACCATTCTGGGGGTTTGGGACTTGATGATCTTGAAAGGCCCTTCCAACTTAAATCATTTTCTGATTCTATAATAAAAATGTTTCTACTCCTTGGGATAAAAGTGTTGTCAGATACTTGCCACTATTAGAAACTTTGCTCAAGTTATTAAGTACTTGTTGAAACTGTTTAAATTGATATTTTCTGCTTTAGTTGGTTTTCCTCTTTTTGTTAATTTTTTTTTCTGTTCTGGTGTGCTTTGATTAGAAAAATGATAGTGCTCCTGTACTTTTGAGAAAGAAATTTTCTTCTGAAAACATACCCAAATTATGTGCTGTGTTTGGTTCTGTTTGTCAGTTCTGTAACTGCACTTGCTTCCTCAGCTGACTTTCAGAAATCTGGTGGAAATCCCAGACATTTTTCTCCAGTGCTAATGAAACTGGATGCTGGGTACACCTGGAGTCAGGGAACAGGCTGGGCTGAACCACAGCCTTATGAACAGCTATGGAAGAGGGACAGGAGCTGGAGAGAAACAGGGATAACCCAGGAACTGGATCTGTATGGAGGGAAGAGTTAAGGAAGGAGAGAGCCTGAATGAAAGGAAGAAACAGGAAGAATGGACAAAGAGAAATGGAATGCATCATGAGGAGTAGAGCAGCTGAAATACTCAACTAACCAAGAAAAAGAAGGACGGATGAGTGTAGAAGACACGTGAGACTGAGGATAAACTGGGAGGACTGGGACTGGCAGAAGATGGAGGCTAAGCCTGTGCTAAAAAGTCTTAGGAATGGAGAATTGGCAAGGAATATTATTCTAGAATGAGAAATTGCCTGGGATAAAGTTTGGCAAGAAGTATCTTCAGAGGCTGAAACGGCAGCTAAAAAAAATGCCAGAGGGCAGTTTAGTCTGCATTTGGGATCTCTCCTAGCCTCTTGCCTCATTTTCCCTGGGGGCTGGACCAAGAGACGGCTGCAGTCCCTGCAGGGCTCTTCCCTCAGCCCTCTGACAGGGCTTCTAAAAGGCTACTAGCGCCATGGATTTCCTGCATGGGCCTCAAGATCTTGGCAAAATACAAGAATTTGTTTTGCCTTTGTGAACCTCATTTCCATTCATACTTAATTTTTTTTCCCCCCCAAGCAGTTGGTGGCTTTTGGGTCGCGCTGACACCACAAGATCTGCCAGTCATGAAGGTAGCGAGTGCTGGCAGGAAGAGCAACTGTTTTGACAGACCAGGAGATGTGCAAAGAAAGTGCTCCTCCATTTTCGCCTGTTCCTGGTCAAGGATAAACACTTGCATGGCACAGGGAGATTCCGCCATGTGGGAATGCCAGAGCAGCTGCTGCTGCTGTTTTTGGTTGTGGAGAATACGGAATAGTCCTGCTCTTATAAAAAAATGAGAGGGAAAAGCCAGAAACACCTGGTGTGTGGAAGGAAAGACACGGAGATGAGAAGAGGGAGCTCATTAAATATGTCCAGCATCAGAGTCACAGGGATTTAGAAATGCTTTGAGGATCATTTTACAGGCTTAGAGCCACCTGAGAGATCTGAGTCAGTGGGGGCTCCTGGCAAGGGGAGATAGACTTGTTAGGAGAAAACCTATATAGCAGTGTTGACAGCTAAAGGAGGCAATGCAAGCCCATGTTTGAGGACTAGAAAAGAGGCAATTTATTGTCATTACTGCTGGAACAAATGGTACAGCCAGAGTCTTGCTGAAACAGGTATGACACGGTGTGAAAAATGCTCCAAGCCATTGCAGCTTAGGTGAACTTTAGTGGGATTCCTCTGGAGAAATAACTTGGAGTCGTGAAATTATTTTGAATGTAGTTTTAAAAGAATGATAGTACTAGGATGAGACTTGGGATATTTTATTTTCTTGAGGAAGAGATGGCAGCTTTCTGTGGGGACTAAATATTGCCCAGATACCTGCAGGATTATCAGCCATCAAAATTAAATGTGCAAAACACATTTAAACTTAGACAGTCAGCAAAGGAGGCTGTGGACATCTGTAGGATTTGGGGAGAAATTTTTTTAAATGTTCATTGCTGTTGCTGTTTGGGGAAATATAACACATTCATACCTCTCCCAACATGTAGGACCACTTGTTCTTTGAGTCTGAAGAGAAAAAGGACTGCTTTGGGCCAGTGTTCTGTGGGGTTCACATGGTGCATGTGGGTGATCAGGTGCTGAAAATGAGCCTGGCAGTCAAGCACAGAGCTGGTAAACTGCATTTGTGGTGCTTGGATTTCACAGGAGTCAGAGTATAGGCCAGCAGGAGAGATGAGTGGTGAACATGACATCTGTGCTCAGAAAGAGAAAATGTGAGGCAGCTGCTAGTTTTCTGATGGTCAATTCTGGGGGAAGTTTTAACCCAGAATTTAAAAAATGATAGGTGGGAACCTGAAAGTGAATGGGAAGTGAATAGGAACTGGTATAAGGGGATTTCTTTTTTCATGCTGGTTTGGGAAGACTTATGGCAGAGATTACCTGTTTTTTTAAACAAGATTAATGCAGGAGAGTCAGTCTGTTTGGTTTGAAACAAAACATTACTTTAGCATTCCAGGGGAAATTATTATTGAAGGTGGAAAAGAATTGCATAGGAAGATGGCTAAGGGGTCAACTGCAAGCAGCTGTGAACAAAAGGCAATTTTCAGGATGGATAGAGATTAATGATTTTGTGCCGTGATTAGAAGATATTATTAGATGTTTGCTCATTAAATTTTGGCTTATGTAAAATTGAGAGGATTTTGCTCAGATGGATAAAAACTCATCATGCAGGGCAAATACAAAGGAATTGCCAGCTGGATAGGCGGATATGGAAAAGTTACAGGGCACTGGTCAAAGTTGTGCCCCAATGATGAGACTTATAACTGGGTGGTGGGGAGATTTTGGAGCTGGAGATACTGCGCTGTCACGGGGGGCTGCAGCTGCAGAATCTGGGAAGCAGCAATTCCTCATAAAAGCAGCTCAGTTTCTGCTCTGCCTAATGCCCTCTTTTTCTCAGTCTGGATTCTCAGAAAAGGCCTATGAGTTGCTTGGTCTGTGCTATAAAGGAACTTTCTCTTTTCTATCTTTTTTTTTTGTTTGTTTTGAAAATATGCTTTCAATGTAAGCAGCACTAAACCCACAAGTCCTTAGAGCACTGCTGTGCTCCTGAAAGGGCTTTTAGGTCCCTCCTGCTGCCAGCAGGGGCCTCCCCACAGTCTAGAACTCACTAATAGACATATTTCACTTCTGTGATCATCTATTTACCTATCAGCAATAAAAGCAGAGCTTTTCAGGTATGCTTGCTTTTCCTTTAGGAGCTCAGCTGAGCAGAAGGACCTGTGCAGTGAAGCCCAGGTCTCCTTCAGTCAGAGCTGACCATCTTCTGTTCCCATGGATGAAAATGTCCCTGCTATCAGACCGGGCATTCACTTTCCCAGCTTTTAGCCTCCTCTTGGAATTTCAGCAAGCTGGAACTCTGACTGAGAGTGATCGTGTGCTCTGGTGGTTTGTCTCTCTCTCTCTCAGGCTGGCTGATTTCCATCGGGAAGTGTGGCACATTGCACTTTCTTTCAAGGCTCTAAAAAGGGTGACTCATTCCTCCTCTTTTGTCTGCTCCTTAAGCAGCTTCTGCTGCACAGCTTCACCTCCTGCTTTAATAGACTTTTGCTTGTCAAAGGGGTTTTAAACTCGGAGTAAACTCAGGGAGGTTCAGCCATCTACATTTCACTCTCCTCACGTGCTCCAGGCTTGGAGTACATGCATGCTGGGGATTTTATTTTCCGAGGATGCAGTGACACATCCTTCATTTTTTATTTATCCTTACTTATTTTAATCAATTTTCTGGTCCCAGATGAGGCAGAGTGTACTGAATGCTGAAACAGTATTTTGAAATACTTTAAGCTGCAAAAAATCCTGGAGCAGGGCAGGGTTTTAATCCATGCATATCTTTATTATCTTTATTCCTGCACATTTCAAAGGACTTTCACTTGTTGCTTCACTGGCTAGAAATGCTCTACACTGTATACAATGGAATTGAGGAACTACAGACCATACCAATTTATTCCTTGTGTTCAAAACAACTTCTGATCCTCATCTTTGCATCTCAATAGAAAAACATATTCTTTTTAGGTTTATGCCTGGTTTTTGGTTATTTTTTGGGGGTTTTTAAAAGCAAAAAAGAAACACAATTCTATGAACATGAGACATAGGAATACATTAACTTGAGTCCATCTGCTGAATAATTTTTGTGAATTTAATTGCACCCCAGTTCTTTCCAACACATGAAGACATATGTTCCTAAATTAATTGAATATAGCTTCTGGTCTTGGCAGGAGTCCAGTACACTGTTGAATCAACAACAATATTAAGAATTTTTTCAGTTGTAGTATGTTAAATTATCTCTTCACCATTTTCAAATTGGAAAATCCTGTGACAAAATGAAATATAGGCTCATAAAAAGCTGGCTAAATACCCCAAATTAGATACTAGTTGCCAAGAAGCTTTCGGATTGAAATGTTTTTGGTTTTGTTTTTTGCCATTTGTGTGTTTTGGCAGTAAATTTTATATTGCAGCTCCTTTTACGTGCTTTTGTTAGGTTGATACATGTGGCTGCTGAGGCCTTAAATCCCTCCCTTCAGTTCTAAATGAAAAATATTTAAAGGTTGTAAGATTTCTTATCTGTGAGATTAGCGAGCTGGTTATCAAAAAGTGCTGAAAGTCTGCTTCCAAACCCAGATCTTGATAAAATTTACCAGCTAGAGGATGTCCTATATGTATAGAATGCTTCCTTTTCCTTTTTTGTTTTTTTTTTTTTTTCCTCTGGTGTTCACCTCCTCACTCCTTGAGTTTTGTGGCTGTTGACTCTTCCTGGACCTGTGCTGTCTAACAAGATTAACAGCAGCCTGGAGTAAAGCAGGAAAATGCAGAGTGGGAATCTGAAAGATCCCTGATCTTTCCCAGCAGGTTGATTACATTCCCTGTGTAATTAAAAGCACATGGGATCAGCAGGAGAGGCTGAGCCCAAAGTAGCCTGTGTGCTTGCTGCTGTTGCTGTGTCAAGGAATTTCAATAATCTGTCCCAGAACTGCATTATGCAGATGCAAGTGTGGTGTTGAAAGGGAAGAAACAGAAGTAATTGCTTCCTACCTCTGGGAGGGGATGCACATCTGAAAGTCAAGGCACATTTTCTAGCTTGTGTGGTGAAGTTGCAGGAATTTTATTCAATCAGTGCCACAGGAGAAGTGCAGCCCAGTGCTTTGCATATCATGAAACTGAAAAATCATATAAATGCAGATGAGTTTTTTTACTGTGTACTGACTCTCAGCCCAGTGTTAAGTTAGCTTGAGTAAACATATAAAAAACTGCTATTAATTATTGGTATTTAAAGGCTGGGAGGTGCTTACAGTGCTTGGTCACTTCACAAGGTTGGTAAATCTACAACAATGTCCTGTGTTATGTTTATCTGCCTAAATGCTTATGGACTGGGCTGTTTTCAGAACAGATTTAAATAATTCATCAGGTCTATTTTTTGCTTGTGAGTTAATAATCCTTCCTTGCACAGAATCACAATGCATGTTAAAAAAATTTCTTCTAGAAGCAGGAAAAATGCCTTAAAAGTCCAACACCCCTGAGAGGACATGCTGGAACTCGTCTGTGCCTTTTTACTTGTAGTTAATAGGCATAGAACTGGGGTTCAGTGCTGGGTTAATGGCTGGATTCCATGATATCAGAGGGCTTTTCCAACCTAAATGATTCTGGGATTCTGGTGAAACTTCTGCTTCTCTCTGATTTAATCACCTTGGTTGAGGAGCATTACTAATTCCCAATATTACTAATTCCATGGTGAATTTTGGTTTCCAACCCAAAAGGTAAGAAAAAATTGGAGACTAATTCCAAGCTTATTTGTGGATGTCAGGGAGGTATCCAGTTGTGCTCTTTTGCCCCAAGGAAGGATGAAACTCTACCTTATGAAAAAACTTGGCATGAAAATGAATTGAAGATCTCAAAGAAAGGCTTGAAGCTCAAGCTCTGAGGTGTGTGGATGTGTTCACATACTAGAAATAATATATAGAATATAGATTCAAAGTAGCATTCTGAGGGACGAAGAGTAATACACTAATAATTATCTTTATTTGAAGGTTAAAAGGGTGCTGAAGCAGAAATTGCAGTGTTCAGTGCATCCTGTTAAATGTCAAATAACCTCTTCCGTGTCCCAATTTTTCCTTCATAACCTTTCCTTTCTCCTCCTATCAGAAGTGTGGATGTAATTCACATGTTATGTGAGTAGAAGCAAAAGTGTATGGCAGACAATCCAGGGTCCTCTTCTTAGCACAGCTTAAGGTTTATGGGAGTTTGCACTGATTTTCATTTTTCTTTAAGTGTGAGCAAGAGGGAGATACAACAGCAGGGGACATAAGCACATTTATTCACAGCTCTTTTAGATGAGACCTTAAAGGAATCCTCTCTTAGGTGTCTGTGATATAGTGGTCATCAAATCTCCCAAAAATTCAAGCTTGAAGGTGTCTCACTGCCCTATCTGGAATAAACTTGCAGAGGGAAGGTTGAGAAAGGAGTCTTTGCCTTCTCAATGCACGTGTTTAAACCCAGCAGTTGTAGTAAAAGTCAGTGCTGCAGGTTTTGATGCTCTGCTTCAAAACAGAGGGTTTTAAAAGCAAATATTTTTAATTTTAAAGGTGCATTTTGCATTACCAGTACAGCCAAGTGGTTGACTTCATGGGAGGCAATTGTCACGGGTGTTGTCTGTGTACAGATGTTGTCCCTGAGTGCTTTGAGCCAAGATCATTTCCAAATTAAAAGGGAATTTTAGAATTTTAGCTAAAAAGCACTTGCATGCTGCTTTGTGAATAAGCAGCAGCTGCAATCTCTTTGTGTTCTGTTTCCCTGCATCTGCCTGACCTGGTACTGCTCTACATGTTGATTAATTTAAGCACCCATAATAACAATAAATAATGTACATTTGAAGTGCTATGTGCATGTTTTTCCTTTCCATCTGAAAAAATGTGACCTTTCTCTGCCACACTGATACCGCCACTTATAATTCTTGTCTCATTCTATGATAGCTGTCCACTGTTATGATTTAGAAAGGCTTTATCTTGGTTTTCCAGCAGCTTAAAAACTGGCTTAGTTGTGCCAGAGGAGTGTTAAACACAGAGATGGTTGTATCCTTTTTATTAAATATAGGATAAAACCAATCTAACTCCAGAATTTGTAGAGAGCACTTTGATATTTTTCCTTTCTTTGGTGAATTTTAAAACTCCAGTGTCTTAGCAAAGCAACCAGATAATTCTGAGCAAAAGAGCATTGAGAGCACAACAGTTTCCCTGTAAAAGTTGTGATGCTACCAAGCCAGAACGGGAGTTCCTCCCAAGCAGTTCAGGAGGCAAAGTTTGCTGGAAACATTTATTTGTCTCACCTGGTGCTTTGGGCTTATTTTTTTTTTTAATCATAGTGCTTCAAATGGATTTGCAGATTAATTATGTATCTCTAATTCACAAAAGAAATCAAGTAATGTGATTTTTTTTTTTTTTTTGCCTAGGCTGACTAGATAGATGAGAATCAGAAAAACACAAAAAGAGGCCATTGTTACTATGCCACGGCTCCTATACTACATGGAAACTGTTTATTTTTGCTTTGCATTTAAAGAAAACCAGTATTTAAAATCTTGTCCAGCTGCAGAATGTTTATTCAGCATCTAAAGGTTTCTTCATTGAATATGTATTAATAACCAGAATAAATAATTTACAATAGAATACATATAAAATTATTTGGCTTTTACTCAGCTGCATGCAAGTTAAACTTAATTCATCCACACAAGCAAAATAAAAAGGAAAGAGGCTGCAAGACAATTCTAAGAACTACACAGGGGCTGGCTCCATCCATCTTTATTCTTTGTGGTTCTGGAGCAAAGAGATAAATGGGAAAATCCACCAGGAAAAAAATATGAAACTCACTTGGTTTTGGGCAAAAGAAAGATAGGACTTTTTTAGGAAACACTTTTAAATAAATGTTGCTGTTTGTTACAAGTGTACAGAGCATCTAATTGTCTGGGTACATTTTCTGTGCCAGGAAGTTAATGAAATTAAATGCATAACTAGATTTTGAACTGAACCAGATTTAATTTATAACCATTAATATTAGAAAATTTAACTGTGCTAAAATGGTAACCTGAAAATCTAATCCTTTGAAGGATAAATTCAATTCTGGAGAAACCAGTTAATGGAAGGTCTACATAGATAGGGCCAAGTGCTTAATATCATCTATAAATGTGCTATTTTTGGCTGCTCTTCTGTAGGTACCTTTTGAATTTCTCGCCTCGAGATGCTACTTAAATCCCTTTTCCATGCCAAGAACAGAGCATCTCACAGTTTCCTTTCTTAGTCACAGGTAATCAGCAGGAGAAAAATTCAGCAGAGATGTTCTCCTTCTGTCCTTCATCCAACCAATCTGAACTAATGTGGGTTCTATCACCTACTTTTGGAGAGAAGTTTCTTTAGTTTGGTGACTCCTCTTTTAATCAAAGAGCTGACTAAGGATTTTTTGATGCTTAGAATTCCAAGTAATAATGATAATAAAACATTAACCCTTCAGCTATGTAATCCAAACCCAATTTTCAACCTGACTTTGAATATGGAACAATAGATCTCAAATGTTTGTTTTACCAGCCCCTTCAAAGGGAGAGATTAGATAAAAAATTGTGCTTCTGGGTGGTGAAGAAATCTGGCAGATTATGGAATACTGAGTATTTATATCATGGCATCTTGCTAAAACATTCCATTGACACAAACCGTGTCTCAGAGATTCAGAAAAGTCTCCCCAAATCTTCACATAGCTCCTACTTGCAGCAAGCAGCATTTTTATTGCCTTGTCTCCTGTGGGGAAAATGCTCATTAAAACTCCATTTAATTTAGTGTTAACGATGCCATTAACTCCTCCCCCAGATCTGCATTGTTTCTCCCAGTTTTCCACCATTCACTTTGTCTGTCCCCAAAGTCTCTCCTGGTGTGTTAATGAACACCAGGCAGGACCATGGAGTGTCTTTTGTAGGTTCAGAGGAAACGGTAGAATGTGGGCACTGAAAAGTGGGGTTTTTGTTACATGGAAAACAGCCTTCCATCACAGGAGTATCCTGGGGAGCAAATGACCTTGGAGAAAGAGACTCCAGTGTTCAGTTCGCTGCACAGAAAGTCTCTTGCTCTGCTTTCCATCTAAATTTTTAATGTCAGAGATGCCTCATGCAAAAAGAGAGTCTTGCTTTTTAGTCAGGCTTACTAAGGATGCCTACAGAGTATTTTTTTTAAATCTATATGCTTCCACTTCTTTGTTTTGTTTTCATTTAATATTGGAAATTACTTCATTTAGATAAAATTTTATTTGAGTTTATATTAGAATGACAATTTCACAGGTAGAGACTCAGATATTCTGCATGGCTCATTTTGATGTGAGCTTAAAGCCCTTTTCCAACTTTCACATTTCTGTGATTGTATGAACAAATAAAACACAGCATATGAGGGGTAAATGCATAGCCAGGGTTTGCTGGTTAGTGGAAAACATCTTTTTTTCATTACAAGTGCTGTGCCCTGCATCCCAAATGCATTTTTCCACCTCCAATAATCTCTACCCGCTCTCCAAAGTGCAGTTCCACTGCAGCAGTTTCTCCAGCGGAGTCCAGATTTCCCATTTCCATCTGTGTCCTACTTCAGCAGAGAAAGGATTTAGGATGCACCATGGAAGACACTCTGTACAATGAGGAAGGCTGGAAAGACTCATAAATAGCAGGTTGGTTTAATTCCTGCTGATACAGAACTGCTGTAAATTGAACTTTGTTTGCTCACATGCTTCGACTGGGGAGTTGTTTTCTGCTCTGGAGAGAAATGATTGCCAGAGAAATTCAAAATAAATTGATTGTTCACCTAGTTGGTGGGTTTTTTTTTTTTATTTATAGCCTGGCTTCCTAAGGGACAAATTTTGCAGTCTCCGTGTCTGCCTGCTCAGCCATTTATCACTACCCAACCTCCTCCTCGGCTTTCAACACATTGGTTAATTTAATGCAAATGTGACAGAGCCAGAAGTAATTAGATCTAATCGTTAGTCATAAGATCTAGTCATTATATTTAAGTCATTAGTCATAAGATCATAATTCTTACCAATTTAATAAAAACTGGTGGTTGCTTTGATGATGGAGACCCAAAGTACTATATTTTCTTGGGGCGAAAGATGGGCAGCAGCCACTTGGCCTCTGTGTGCATCATTTTTAGGGCTGACACATGGAAATATTTTACTGAACATTGTTTCCTGTAACAGCCAAGATCCTTATTTTTCCTAGTCTTCTTATTGGTAAAAGTGGCAGGCTTTCCAATTCCCTTTTCATACTTGTGCTCACTGTTCATAATCCCTGTTCCTAACAGATTCCTCAGGGAATAAATTAACCCAAACTAACCAAGAAGTCCTTGCAAAATTTCAATAGCAGCAACTGGCCTTTGAGTAAAATTTTCTTTCCCAGTCAGTCTTATTTTGGTTATTTTGTTGGGTTTTATTTCTTGCCCTGGCAAAAAAAAAAAAGCAAAAAAAAAAAAAACCCAAAACAAAAAACAAACCAACAAAAAAAAAACCCAAACCAAAACAAAAAAAAACCCCACAACCTCCCCCCCCAAAAAAAAAAACCAGAAAAAAAGAGAGAGATAATCAAATTAATATATGAATATAGTTATGAAAAGAAAGCTAATTTTTGTTTTCTAAATATAATATAGCAAGGTATTTCTAGGCAGACCTGACAGTGAGGTTCATCACTGCCCTAATTATCTTTTCACCTGTCAGCTTCTGCTGGCACTAACTGTCAATACTGTGAGGTAATCAATGCAGTTTATGTTTGCCCTTCTGTGCCATAATAGTCTGTGATAAACCACAATGAGTGTATAAATTTAAATTGCTGAGTACTAACCTAGCAAAAGTGAGAATAGTAATTTCTGATGGGCTTGGCTTTTTTTATTGTGTGTTGGCACACACTCAGTATTTGGGATCACAAAATGTTAAATTCCCTATTTAGCTTCACTGGAAGTATTCCTGCAGATTATTTAGAAACTCTTAGAAGAAAGTTCAGGGGGAAAAAGTATTTTTTCAGGCCAAATCCTTAAGTCTATATAGCTCCTTTAGGATATATGGGATTTTCTGTGAAGAAATCCCTGGTGACTCCTGGATTTTTCACATGTGGCTTCTTTATAGAATGCTTTCTGTCCAAGGCTTTTTTTTTTCCTGATTTTCCTTGTCTCTCTCCTAGCTGTTTCAGCAAAGTGAGTAAGTCTGTGGGCTGACAGTCACTGCTTCACAAGCACCCTGTGCTTATAAATGTAAATACCAGTCCTTTTTTACTGTGCACCTTGCTTTAAAGCCACTGGTTTTGTCCCAGGACAAATAATACAATCAGTGGTGCCTTTTAAAAAGTTCTTATCCAAGCTCCTTTTTGCTTCCTCCTTCCATCTTCTAGTGAATATATCCTAATTGTGCCTTGCTGATTACATTCACAGAAGAAAGTCATCTTTAAAATTGTGCATTCCTGACAGTGAGTGTAGAGTAATTGGTGACAAAAGTGGCTTTCTCCTCAGTTCATCCCTTTTAATGGTTCTTTACCCAACTAAATCTGTGAATCCTGGGTTAATACCTGTCACTGAAAATGCAGAGATGGGATCATGTGTCCACAGAAGTCAGGGTGTGACAGACAAATTGAAATTTGCATGTACATTAATTTTTGCCTTTAGTGCATTGGATTTTTTGCTCATTCTCAGGTATTTATTATGTTATATTTAGATTATCAAACAAAGTCAATTCACAGCTTGTTTATAACACACTGACCTCTTTATGCTCTGTCACAAATCCACAGCGTTATTAACAGAAAATCAAACTCTGAATTGACATTGAAGGAACTGGGATTGTTCCATGCATCCCCTGGTCCTGGCTTTCAGAGACCTCAGGCAGCCTGATTTATTATTTATTCATTTAGTTCTGTTAGATTTTCTGTCAAATCATCCTATACATGAAAGAAAGGAAGTTCTTTCTGCCCTCAAAATGGACTGACTCTTGTAATGGAGCTCTGAGGGGGGAAGAGGGAGAAATTAAGATCCCAATTCTGATACAAGGCTCTGGAATGTGAGCTGGAAATGATTTGTTCAGATTACCTGCAGTGTTAAACAATGAAATATATGTGGCTGATTTAATTAGCTATTGATGTGTATCATCTAAGAACAACATCACACATATGTCCTGCTTTTAGTGCAAAAATGAGTGCAAAATAAGAGTTTTGGTTTTTTTTTAATTGCTTTCTGGAAGGCAATGATTTGTTATAAACATGAACAAAGCTTACAAATCATATAAAATACATGGTCTTGGGATCAGGTTTATACAATTTGCAGTGTTGATCTGGCACAGCTCTTAGAGAAAGCTGTATGCACTTAACCTGAGATTCAGCTTTGGCAGTAAGATGTGAGAAAGCATAATATTTGCAGCTTCTGTGAGCTTGGGAGACATAATGAATAGAAAACAGTAATTCTCCTATTTGGAATCTTTAAGGGTCCTTTCAGGATGCATCTTGGTTTATCCCAGTTAAAGCCCATAAATGATCTAATAGAATGTTTCTGCTTTTTCTGTAAATAACAAAAAAGACAGTTCATGCCTTAATTCTTTCTTTCTGAGACAAAGTAGCCCTGTGGATTTGTTGTGAATTTATGAGGATTACAGGGAATTTTCAGGTTAAATATTAACTTCATGAGAGGAGTTTGAATTACTCACACTGTTGTGCTATTCCTGGCACATGTTTCCCATGCAGACATGGTCCCATAATGAGAAAATCAAAGGTGCTTTGCTTGTACTGAAATTCATCTTTAGGCTCACATTATTTCTTCACCGAGCTGTGATAATCTGAATCCTAGCTTTCATTTGTGCCCCTGTTTGGGGATCTTGACTAGACCAACCACAGGGTATTTTCTCTTTCTGTGAAGGTAACCCCTTTGAGACATCATGTGGCCCCAAGCTTAAAAGAAATCCCAGTGTCAGCCTGAAAGCCAGGCACGGCGTCCAGTGGCTGATGATAGGTTGGTCTTTGAGAGGAGTCCGAGGAACAGTTTTAATCTTTCCCTTGAAAAGGGAGAATGAGGGCAAAAAAGCTGAAGTCAACTAAAACCTAGATTGATTTTTCTGGGGGTCGAACTGTCTGTGTGGGATTTTTCTGATGAGGCAAGAGAGATTTCACTCCTGTAAGGGCAATGTAGACCTAATGAGAAGAGCAGCAGAGCTTTTAATAGGGCTGAACCCCCAAGTGATCATCAGGTGTGCATTCAGCAGGTGCCAGTGAAGCAGCTGAGACATATCTGGAATTTCACAGTGCAGTGTGTGGTGTGGAGGACTGTGGCATGATTCACTGCTAACTTACATTTAATCGGGAATATTCAGACTGTTTTTTTGATCCCAGTGAAAGATCTGTGGCATAAAAGGCACAGAAAAGAAGATCCCAATCTGTTTGTCCAAGTAATTAAAGGGACAGTGGAAACTGGTGTTGGGACTCAAGGGATTAAATTAATTATTCATATTAGCAGAGCCTCAAAGCAGGAATGACTGCTGCTCTCCTAAGTGGATGTGATGGAGACAACAGGGATAAATTGTTAACTGCCTGTGTGGGCTGCAGAATGATGTGGTTTGTGTAGTGATTGTCATAGAGATGCAAGGCTGAGCTGGAGAGAGAGAGAACAGCACAAGAGATGAAATAGAGCATTAAATATTTTCTTGCTATTGAGCAACATTCAGTTGTTCATTGTCGCTGGAGCTGTAAATAAACAAGTTTATTGTTGTACTCTGCTTTTGCATCAGGTTTTAGAGAGCAGAATTGTGAGAAGGTCTTAACAGGGCTACACAAAGTTGTTAGGAACATGAAGTTGTTGCTGAGGTGGGGTTTTCTCCATCTCCTTGGCATGTAAGATATTAGGCCTGAACTGCACTTCTTAAAACATTAACAGCAGCACACAAAAATATAAACCTTTTTGGGTTTTCCTGGGGCCTTGATATACTTATAAAAAATTTAATCCCATTCTTTTACTCTGGGTACTTAACTTGAATGGGCCTAAGATATATTATGAGCCTGTAAGCAGGAGGTACAGTCTAATGAATTTAATCCAAATCATTACCTGCCTCTCCAAACTCATTTCTAATTTAGCCACTGATGATGGATACTCATTGATGGGCTTCTCTGGCTTGGTCCAAGCAAAATTCTTGCAGCAGAGGAGTAACCCCGGATAAGCCAGTCATGGCAGCTCCTTGTGTATGAGGTGGCCATACTTGTGCTGGAAAAAATTAGACTGCAACAAGAACTTTACTACATAAATAGTGGACGTGAAGGAATATTTTTATTGAATACTTCTAGAGAAGAAATTTTATTTCCTGGTGTTGCTAGGAATTGGAAGGCTGAATGTTGTCTCTGAAGAAAAACTGTCTGGGATGGATAATGGGGCTTTTCTACTTCTCCATACCTGAATAATTCACAGCTTCATTTTTACAGGGCTTTTTTAATGGTTTGTATCTCTAAGATTTTACTGAAGCAATATAAAAATTATTTTACTACAAACCCCAGAATCATAGAATATATTAAATTGGAAGGGAGCCATCAGGATCATGGAGTGCAGCTGAAATTTATGTTGTACTGAAGAAGTCACCTATTCTGAGGTGAAAAATAACTCTAAAACAGACCATGTTTGCCATGAAAGAGTGATTGCTATCTCTCCCTTTCTTAAATTATATTTTAAGTGCTCTTCAGACAGCTGCAGTAGTGCTGGGCATGAGTTTGGTGATTTCAGGAGTAATAAAGATAATGACATGTATATGAACTGTTCTGTGATTACAGAAAAGTTGAAGTGCTCACTGATGTTCCGTGGCATCTTTATGTCTGATTTTAAGGAATTCCTCATGATTCCCTCCTAACACCCCAACACTCCTGAACGAGAGCAGGCTCTGCAGATTGGGAGCCTTGGGAGCCAGGGGAAAATGTTAAACCTGGTGGTGCTGTTTCCAGAGAGCTGCAGTTCATTGCTTGGCAGGAAATGAGACCAGGATATTTTTCATTTGTTCCAGACATCAGATGGTTTTTCAAGCATTTGACATATTCTAGGGGATTAAAGAACCTTCAGTTATCAGACACAGTCATGTCAACATGAAATGAAATGTTCTGAATTTTGTTTTACAGATACCATGGTACCAGCAACAGAATATCAATTGGTTTTAATATAGAGGGATTTTGGGAAGGAAAATAGGACCCCAAGTATTTTATCATATTACCATGGTGCTTTCCAGCTCCAATGGGCAAGAGGCTCTATAAAAAAAATGTACTTATATTATTTTAGGTTTTCTTCAATACAAATTAAGATGTATTGAAATCTGTAAAGGTATAGATAACAATAGGAATGATGAAAAAACCATATATCTAGAGTAAATATATCTGTATTTACTGCTGGAAACTGGTTTTCTGCATCAAGCCTTTTGTTATTAGACTGATCTCTGTTTAAGTGAATCTACCAGGCTCTAGGCATCAGATAAAATGATGTGATATGCAGCAGCTTTGGGAAAGGAAAAATACCGTGACCTGTGGCACTTTGCATGAATATTAAATTTAGACTGTTAGGAGAACTGACCTCAAAGGAGAAAGTCCCCTTTAGACCTTGTGCATTTTGATATGAGCAAGTTTTAAGTATAGACTCTCCTGGAACTATCCTGCTAAGATGATGAATAGAGGAATCATTAAATTTAGAAGAGAAAGTCACAGTCCTTAAAATAGATTGCCCATCTCAAAAACTAACATGGCTTTGGTCATTCTGTCTGGATTTGCCTTTTTAGAGAGGTTCTTATTTAAATCAGCTAAGGGAAAAGATGTCCATGGGTGATTGAGGGATTGACAGCACATGCTGTTATAACCCATTTCCCAGATTTACCTCTAGTGATGCCAATCAAAATTTATGGCACACTATTTTATATCCCAGATGTTTTCCTACAGGTTTGGATTTTATAAGTTTGGGCTGAGTTCCTGGCAAAATATCACTAAATCACTGCTTTGCAACTCACTAGTATTTTACCTTGACTTTAATCTTGGCAAAAATCTAATTTATTCTATTTAATAAATGAATGCAGTTTGAAATGTGTTCATTACACCAGGGTTCAAGAAACCAGTGCTGTGTGTCCCTCTGCTTCACATGGACTTCAAGTTTTTTTGCTTTGATTCCAAAAATCAACGTCTTGTGACCAACAGTATTAATTTAATAATATTCAGGAGAAAAAAATCAATGTCAATAATGAAAGATGTTATCACTGCTTGAATCCCCTCCATTTCAGTGTATCTTTTTTACATCCATGTTCCCTGCTGGTGTTTACTCTTTGCTTTATTAACATCTCTAAAATAATTCACATTCTGCAGTTACAGAATAATATTCAATTTTGCCTTTGTCATTTGGATTGAATCCTCACTTGGGAAGATGCAATCAGCTTCCCACTGCAAATTGAATGTGTCTTTTGACTTTTTCTTCAAGAAATTCTGTGTGTTGTCAATATTTTTGTCTTGATAACTCTGTTCTTTCTTTCACATCCAACCAACACCTTTGTTTTTCACCTCCAAATATTCAGAAATCTTTATCTTGACTTTCATATTTTCTAGCCCTTGACTCATATCCAAAATGAACAGTTGTGGCTTTACATGATTTTCAGAGGTTTTCTGTCTCTTTGTCTCCCATCTCTGTGAAAAATTCCTGTGGCCAGATCACTGCTGACCTCTGGGCAGCTCTGCTGTCTGGGGCCTGCTGGACACTTCTGAATCCCTGGCTAATTTTAGAGCTTTCCTACCTCTGTCTGTGCATTTCTGTTTTGTCCTCTGAGCAACCTTCAGCTTTTATTGGTTCTCTGAGTATTTTTCACTCATGACCATCTGTATTTTTGCATTCTGTCTCTTATGCTGCCCTTTCCCTTGTGGTGAGTGACCTCTGTTTTCTCTCTCAGATCTGCTGCTTTCAGCATTTGTGTGTTGACAGTGTCAGGTGGGGCTTCTTCCTTGGGCTTGTCTTATCTCAGAAGTAGGTTTTGGGTGGAAAACTGAGCATTTTCTTTGCCAGTGCATTGAAAAAATAGCCTAGAGAGGTTCTTCTGGAGTAGCCTATGCACCTAAAATGACTGAACTCCACATTTTGAGGAAAACAGAGAGAACATTTGTGCTAGGATAGGGTTTGGACTCAATGATCTTGAGGTATTTTCCAGCTTAAATGATCCCATGATTCTCCAAGAATTTTTATAACACTTTTTGGATAATGGCAGTTTTTAAAAGTCTGTGGTATTGAAGAAACATCTGGCTTATGTGAGGGGTAATTTCAAACCCACAGATGGGGTGCCAGAGGTGCCATTAACTATTGATGGATTTGAAAGGAAGCTTGGATGTGTTTATCCCTGTGGTCACAGGTCATGGTTTTCCGGGAGATAGTGGAGAATCATCATGGTTTGGGGAATCAGCTGCTGGATTTTCCAGCTCTCCCTGGAAAATGCTAAATGGTGAGGAGCTTGTGTATGACCCAGATTCTGACCATTATGAAGGAGACTTCAGCCTGTTGTGACAAAGATGAGCATTTCTGTTTTCCCGTGGTTTTACTGTTTGCTCCAATTAACAGCATTCGGCAGGGGATTATTTTGCTGATAGCAGTAGCTAATAGCTGCTTGCTTAAGGCTTCAGTCATGCACTTGGCATTTGGTTTCAGTACTAGTTTTAACTTTTTCCTGACTACTAACAGAGAAAAGAATAATTACTGAATATTGCCATCATCCTCTTGGGATGCTAATATATATTACAAATATAGGTGGGAATTCATTGAGCTCTAAGGTCCCTTCCAACCCAAGCCATTCCATGATTCTGTAATGCAGACATATGAATTCTGTAGATTTACACCATATAAAAACTGGCAACATCTGGGATTTTTTAATAGAGATATAGGTATACAGTTATCAAAGAAGTGTTGAGCGAGCCAAACTTCTCTGTTTCTGAATTAAAATGGATAATCAAAATACACCAGCTGGATTCTTTGCTCTGCTGAAATACAATCAGTCTGCAAAATTCCATGCTGAAAATGAACCCAGGGCTATTTGACTGGCCACATACTGGTTTGGCTACTGACCCACAAAAATGCTGCTTTATTCAATGTTTTTCCACACACCTGCATCAGCATGAAAATAAATAAATCATTGCCTAAGTTTTTGCTGTTAGATTATTTTTAGCTCTTATTGACTCTTTCTTACCATCACTCATTAATTTTAGATTAGTTAAAGAAAGAGGATTAACAAACCTCAGCTCACAAGAGAATGATCAGCTTCTAATGACTACCTAACATATTGATAACTATGTGAGTTTTCTTGCCTTAAAAAATAATTATAATTCAGGTCTGTATGCTGAAATTATTGTGTATTCAGTAAGCATAAAATTCACATTTTGGTGCTTGAACAGGAGGGTTCCCTTCATGCATATCCTGCTGTTATTTGCATTTCTGTCAATTTATTCAGCAGAATATCTCTGATTTTATTTATCAACATGGGAAAGTTCAAATTTTTTGTTCCTTCCCTAGCAGAGTTTAGTAAATGCAGCATTACTGTATCACTGTAGGCCAAGTGAATCTAGCCAGACTATATTATGTTGTTGCTTTTATTTTTAAGAATTCATTAGCTGAAAAACCCCAACAAAACCCTTTTGATTGTAATTTTTATTTTCAAGGTGTTCATAATTTCAAACAAGCTAATAAATTATTTACTTAGTATACTACAAGAAATTGTTAATTCTCTGACTTGATTCTGTGAGTGAATTAATCTGTAAAAACGTTCTCTTGATGTTTTTTCTGACCTTTCTCCTTGAATGCTGAACTGAAGTAGGTGTCAGATATTTGAAAACAGTAATAGGCAAATGCACACACCTGTAATTGGCTATTTAGATAGGTCAGGGGTGTTCCCCTCAAGAAAGTTCTGACCAGGATATTTTCTGGATTTCCATGAAGGTCTGGAATCACTTGTGCCTTTTGGAAAATCAAATTTGTTGTGGTCCTAGGCGCATTTTACATAATCCTTGTCTCAAAAGTTTCCTGCTTGGTAAATGGAGAATTATCTGCAAAGAGGATTAAGTCATATTCTGGAAGAAGACGAAACAAAGCTAGAAATTATTTCAGCTCAGGAATTACTTCCTAAGTCAATACCACAGGGACTTCAGTCTTTTTTTAATCTGTTGTAAATGACACCTTCACTTTCCTGTGGTGGAAGCTGATGTAGCCAAGTTGATACAACATGCTTTGCTGTAGCTGTTGCTATTAATTTCTAATTAAGTGGGGTTTAACAATCAAATGTGCTGTAGTGGGAAACAAGGACTGGTCTTTAAGAGTATTCAAGAAATGGGGTACAAATAAATAGATGCTATTTTATAATCTGCAGACTTGCTTTGGCACACTTGAACAGTGTTTTCTTATTCATATTTCCTCCTAATATGATGGCAGTCAAAATCAGGTCTCTGACACTTCTAGAAAATCTGTATTTCTATCTAGTTTTTTGTATTCATGCTCAGACACTAATTAGATTAACAGACTTCATTTTTTTAATGTGCTTTGTCCCTCAAAACTTTTCACTGCTCCTGAAGGAAAAGGTTGCTGTACTTTTGCCCTCCTGAATCCATTTGTGTTTCTCGGAAATAACTTGAGTTTTATGGCCACAATTTACAGATCAAGTATATCTGTGTATATATATATATATGTATATGTGTGTGTGTGTGTGTGCGTGTGTATATATATATATGTTATATCTTATCTGTATGTTTTAAGGGCTGGATTTTCAAAAAATAATTTTGATATCCTGTCTATCCTTTTCCATTTCAAAGTCTGGGTAACTGAAGGAATTTTAAACCTTTTGCAGGAAAGGTCAATTTTTTTTTTCTTCAAAAGTAGGGGCCAGATTTAGAAGAAAAGTTAGATCACAGAGGTCTAAAAATGACATAGGCAGAGGGAATGTAGGGATGACATAATGGCTGAGTTATTAATGAAGTTGTCTCGCTGCTGCAGATGCAAGGAGTACCAACACTGGCATTATTAGGAAAGAGACAGGATCACCCATCAAAATTAGGTCAGAAACAGCTGAAGGTTTTGATCAGATGATTCCATGTGATGCAAAATAAGCAAGACTAGCAGGAAAAGGCTGATAAATCCTTCTGGATCACAAAAGGCTCTCACCAGTGAGGTCCAGCCTGGCCTTGGACACTTCCAGGAATCCAAGGGCAGCCACAGCTTCTCTGGGCAAACTCTGTCAGGGCCTGCCAACCTCACAGGGAAGGATTTCTTCCCAATATCCAACCTGAACCCACCCAATGTCAGCTTGAAGCCATTCCCCCTTGAGCATCTTAAGATGTTCTTCTGGAATGGATGATCTCTGACATGTTTTTCATCTTTCAGAGCCACAGACTTCAGAAAATTCTGAATAAATACTCCAGAGGATAGGTTTTTTTTATTTTTTTCCTGGATTATATACATTCTGTTAGTTCTTTGACTCCAGAGGCGTCTAATGTGGATAATAATTGTCCAGATGCTGCGGAGATAGAGGTTAAAAATGGATTAGAGATCATCTATGCCTTCCTCAATGTAAAGAGCCTTTTATCATTGGGTCAGCGACAAGGCAAAAAAATATTAAGGAAGTTAAGGAAATGTTCTAATGGAAGCTGTCTTCTTTGGTTTATCAGTTGCAGGGATTGTGACAAAAGGGTGTATCTGAGGAAATAGCTATTAAAAAATCATTGCTAAGGAAAGAAAATATTTCAATTTCTACCACTTGTTTGTTGTTCTCAGAGGGGTATAAGACTTCGCTGTTCCTTTCCATGTTTTCACTTGACTTCCATCAGTTCTTCCAGAGAAGAGCTGGAAAAGAGATCAAATAGCACCAGCAAAATTTTAGATGACAATAGAAGGAGGCAGAAATATGCATTACAATTTTTGCTCTCTTTTTCTGCCATCTACCAAGGGAATTTTTACTTATATTACAACAAATTTGTGTTTTTTTTCCTGAAGTGCAGCTTTCAATTCATTTGCTTGAGGAAGACTAGAGGTCCTTCTGTGCTCCATGCAGGGCTGTACACCAGGGCAAGCTCTTGGCTTATTCCTACTAGATTTTTCAGCTCTTGTTTGCACCTCTGTTGGACAACTTGCATCGTGATCTTCTTAAGCTCCACCTCCAAATGCAGTAGGATTTGAGAACAGAAGTGTTTCCAGGATCCCATTCATCTCTCTTTAGATATTCCATGCAGCATTAATCTGACCCCACACCCAGGGAGGAAGGGAATGAATATTATTCATCACAACCTCATGTTGTGGCTGGAAAAAAGTGCCAGGATGGCAAAGCAGACAGTGGTGCCTCAAAGAGAACTGAAGAGGCCCTGATGGATTTTTCTGGATATTGGGGTGTTATGAAATTTTTCCCTCCAAAAATGTTAGCAGCCCATGGATTTTCCCTTTAAAGGTGAAGTCATGTTATGACTAATACAGTCTGCAGCGCTGAGCAAAACAAAGCCTCCAAAATTGTGCCTGGTGTCATAAGAGTGAAGCTGTGTTTGAAATGTCACTTGTGTACAGATAATAATGTCAATGGAACAATACAGTCCTGGAGTGCTGGATCCAAAGGAAGGAATTCAGAGCTGCTCCCCACCATCCCTGCACACATCTTAAATTAACTCCCTTTCCCCCAATTTTGTTTTTGGCTCTTCTTCCTCCCTATTTTACAAAGGTATGAGCTGTCCAGATCTTCAGAAATCTGGGTTTGAGGAATTAATGCCTTTAAGCATCCATCTGGGATCCTGTGTGTGAAGCATATGGTGTGCTGGGAGAACCATTTGGGAAGGCAGGGCCAGGAAGACAATCCCCACTCCTTTCTGCCATGCAGGTGCCTTCCTACCAGCAGACCTCTCTGAGAGCACACCTTGTAGTGCTTCCACTGGAATATTGCCATTTGATCCAGGCTTATATTGTGAAACAGTTTCTAATAACCTATTAATTTGCTGCATTCACTTAGTTCATTAACTTAGGAGAATAAAGTTTCATATAAATATATGTAAACTTGGAATACTTTCTGCATGTGTGGGGACGGAGAACATGGTTTAAAGGCTACAGAGAAACTGCTCCTGCTGCCAGGACTATTCCCTTTCTAATCTCAATGCCTCTCTTTGCCAGAAATAATTCAGAAGTGCCCAAGAAGCAAGATTAAGTTCCTTTGGTGTCTGACAAAAAAACAAATGACATATGTTCCTAATGCCAGAGGACTGAGAGAGCCATGGAAGAATCTGTTTTTGTTTGGCCTCTCCGAGTCTGGCTACATAATTAAAAGAACTTCACAGAGGAAATGAGAAGCTAAATGGGGTATTAAGTCTTGGAGAAGCCACCAACAATGTTTTTCTAATAGAAGCCAGTCTTGGTTGTCAGTTTTGAAGGACAATATTCAGTGACCTGACAGTTTGAGGCTTGTAAATGAAAGATCAGTTGTGTTGAACCTGCAGGGCATTCTCTAGTTTTTCTAAAAATTGCTCTCCCGCCTTGAACAATTATCAAATGTGCTTTAAAAAAATTATCATTCTGACCATCTTGAAATAAAACAGCTCTGCTGCAGAGGTAGGTTCTAAATTGGTAAATTTTCTCTGTTCATCAGCTCATCGAACCCGGAAAAAGATTCTCATCCATAATGTCTTGAAGGATAACCACCAATATATCAGGGTCATTGCTTAGCTGCTGTTTTAACTGCTCCGGTGAAAGAACAGAAGGTGATTGTTGTTATGGAGAGGTTGGAAGGCTTGAGAACACCTGAAAACTCTTTAATTCCAGGAAAACATACATCCAGTGTAGTTGTCTGAGGCACATCCAAGCAGGAAGGGCCTGTCTGTTGGGATAAGCAGGAAGAGTTCCTTATGGTGCAGCTGTAATGCAGGGAAGTTTTCCTTTCTTTGGATTTACCAAGCTTTGCTGTGCTGTGGAAGGGGTTTTTTTTCCTTGGCTGGTGTTCCCTGGGTAGTGTTCTGTACTTGACAAATAGCTAATATATTAATTTTCTGTGTAAAAATACTGGAGATGGTTAAACTCCTTCCTACCCAATGACACCTGAAAGACATGTAATGGTTTAGTGATTTCCTCAAAGTACCAAAACATAATTCATGTATTTATTATGGGATGCATATGCTGAAAATATTTTCTCTTTGTACAGAATAGTTCACAGGCATGATTCATGTTTTAGGAACAGGAAGTATTCCTGTTTTCTAGTCAGAAATTGAGCTTCCCTTTGGTATCAGTGGCATGCAGAGCTCATGGATGTACCAGTGTTTCAGGGAGATAAAATACCGCAAAAGGCTCCTGGGCTGAGGTAAAGACAGGGAGAGATCACTCACCCGCTACTGTCACTGGCAAAACAGATGTGATCTGGAGAAGAATTAATTTAATTTATAACAGCTCAAGTTGGGGTAATGAGAAATATAAAACAGAACTTAATACACCTTCCCTTCCACCCGTCCCTTCTTGCCAGGCTCAGCTTCCTCCAGATTTTCCCCCAGAGTGGCACACAGGGAGGGGAACTGGGAGCCATGGCCCGTCCATCACATGTGGTCATTGGTGCTCCTTCCTCCTCAGTGGCTGGACTCCTCACAGCCTTTCTGTGCACCAGGGAGGGGAAGATAATCCTCCATGAACTTCCCAGCATCAATCCTTCCCATGGACTGCAGTACTGTGAATGCAGGTGAAGCTGGTGGGAAGAAATTATGATGTCTGACTCCAGTTCAGAAGGCAAAATGATTTCTTTATTATAACTATACTATAAAATATTAATATACTATTTAAAGGAGATACTACAACTACCTACCCACTTTTTCTAACTACCATATCTAACTAACTCACAACTTGTGACCCTCTCTGGAGAGTCCAGACACAGGTGGGTTGGATTGGCCATCAGGCTCAAACAATCCTCACCAGAATCCAGTCAAGCAATCACCCCAGGCAAACAATTCTCCAAACACATTCCACATGGGAAAAAAAAAGCAGAAATAGAAATTGTTTTCCCTTTCTGCCCTCTGTGCTCCTCTATGAAAAATCCTGAGAGAGAGAAGACTGTACCTGCCAGACTGCAGTTCTTCCCAAACCGCCCCAGCATGGGTCCCTTCCTTGGGGTGAGTCCCTCAGGAACAGATTACTCCAGCGTGGGTCTCCTGCAGGATCACAGGAGAGTCCAGTGGGGTCACAGCTGCTCTTGAGTCCCACAGGCTGCAGGTGGATCTCTGCTTCCCTGTGGACCATGGGCTGTGGGGACACAGTGCCTCTAGCATCTGGAGCACCTCCTGCCTCTCCTTGTCCCCTGACCTGGGGACCTGCAGAGCTTCTTCTCTCACATTTTCTCACTCAGGTGCTCCCATTGTTGCTGGTGGGCTTGGCTATGGCCAGCATGGAGTCCATCCTGGAATTGGCTCCATCAAACCCAGCAGAACCTTCCAGCAGGTTCTTATGTTGACAACAGCCACCCCCACAGCCCTCCCAGCTGCCAAACCGCACCACACAAGCCCAGAGGAAGTGTCTGCTGTGAGTTGTCTGTTTTGATACCATCAGATCAGGAAGGTGCAAGCAGCAGAGGGAGAATTCATTCCTGTGCATGCTCTGCTCCATACTACTGCTTTAGTAATAGAGTAGTTTCAGCTGGTGAGGACTAAAGATGTAGCAGCTATTATTAGCAAGGCTGCCTCTAAGAAGGTGTTTATTTTAGTCTTGCATGAGTCATCTTTATTCTTACATAAAATACAAGACAAAGTGCAGTTCAATGACTTTGGTCACTAATCCAAATACTGACAAACCCTCAAAGTGCCTGGCTTCCCTGTGTCTGTCTTTTTAATCTGTGTCTTGCTGCTTGACAAAGAGATGGAAATAAGTAACCAGACTTTATTCTTTCTGTGACTAAGTATTATCTAGGAAGCTTTTAACTAATCCAGCTTTTCTGGTGAAAGTTCTGCACCTACATAATTCACAGTGAGGGGTTTTGTTGTTTTCTGCTTCTTGCTGGCTGTCACAGTGCGGGATGAAAGAATTGCTCTCGGCCACATTACATCTCCTGCAACCTTCCAGATGGGCTGCAGCTATGTCAAACAAAATTCTTCATCTCTTCTTGATAAATTATGTGATAACCCCAGGGTGAGGCAAAAAAAAAAGGAGAAATAAATCCAGTTATGCATAGTTAAGTGAGGGCATTCTTCATTAACCCAAGGTGGGGATGCTGCAGTAGCAGGGAGTGAGAAGCTGCCCATGAACTTTTTGAAGAGGTGGTCCTCATTTTCAAGGGCTTGAGGAGGAAAATATAAAAGCAGTACATGCTCCAAGGCAAAATGAATGTCACTTTTCCAGGGAAAGCAAAAACAGGAGCAAAGAAGGCACCTGAAGCCATAGTTGATAATTAGGATTTCCCAATGGAAATACTTAAGAGGACTTGTTAATGTTTTGGTTGGAGCTATAATGAATTCAGTACTCCAGACTTGAATAAAAAATTAAAAATTATACTGTATTTCCTGCTTAGAAAGCAAAACAAGAGTAAAAACTTAAAATTTAGTTATTGGACCACACTGGTGTGAAAAGTGAAAGATCACTTAGTCCTTTCCAGGTGGAGGAAACTAACCTTGATTTCTTAGCACAACCTGCAACCCACCCCTCCTTTTTATTCTTGGCTTGTAAAATTTATCCATTTCACTCTCTTGCTAGGGCATGTGCTTTTCTGGCTGAAGAAAACATGCTGTGTCCTAGTTCTGAGTTACGCTTTGTTAGTGGATTAAATCCTCCGTGTTATCAGAAGCTTTTTCCATTGTTAAAGGATGAATTTGATCTTAATTCTTGCTCCATCACTGTTTCCCTGATTATTTAGTTGATCTTACTGAAGTGGAGGGGAAAGATTTGTATTTGTCATATTCCTGCCTGGTAAGGGTGATACAGAATTTGTAAAATAACTCAGAGTGGAAAAGCTGAGTGTCTTGGTTTGAAAAGACAGGAGTTTGTGAAGGAAGGCAAAAGCCTCCTGTGAAATGGAAAAGATAAACCCCCACCCTCCAAATTATCACAATTTTTAAAAAGGCTCTCAGGCAAAGATATGGGAATAACAATTCTTTACTAGGAGAAAAACTAAATAAAAATAATAATAATAAAAATGTAATCAGTACAAACAAAACTAGTGATGGAGTCAGAAACCTGACACCCTGAGGAGTCAGGGTGTTGGTAGTAGTCCAGTTAAAATGGTGGCTGCTCCTCCTGGAGTGGCAGATGAAATGCTGCTAAAGTAGTGATCTGTAGAAGGGTGTAGTTTTTCTCTGAAGATCCAGTAGTAGTTGGGCCTGGTCTTCCCCTGGGAATCCAGCAGAGAAGAGAGCTGCTCCTCTGGGAATCCAGCAAAGGGGCTGCTCAGTGTCTCAAAAAGTGCTGGTTTTATGCAGGTAAGAATGCTTGGCTCCTCCCTCTGGGTGGAGCATCTCACAATGGGATGATGTAACTTTACCAGTCATGCAGTAAGTCATTCAATGGTCCATTAACAGAAGATATCTCCCCGGAGGGAGACATTGTTCTTGGAAGAGATAAGAAAACTGCCCAACCTCCAACAGATGGCAATAGAATACATGCTTATCTTACAAGCCAGGACACTGAGCCACCCTCAATGGGAATAGACTTTAATGGCACCAAATTAGGGCTCTGATTAAATACTCTTAGAGCTCACAATTCAGGCAGACAGGAATATATTTCCCATGCATAGCAGGAGCTGTGTTATCAAAATAAAGTAAAGGTTTAGGTGATTGATTTATAGCTAAGAACATCACAGCTGCGCTGTCAGGAAAGAAAATTCCAAGTTATAGTCACAAAAGTTACTTTTAGGCCTCCTTTGGGCTCTGAAAAAGAAGTTTCAATTGCGAAGCAACTAACCTCAAGATCCTGCCTATTCTGGAGCTATTATCAGTTAAATCTTGGTGCAGATAGGTAATGATACAGTTCCAAGATGCAATCTTGGCTTGGTTTCTAAAGTTCCAACAAAGTTGCTTTATTTTATGTGCAACAGGGACATTTATTTGCCTCTGTCCTAAGGTTTGGGTTTATGGGAAGGAACTCAACCTACTAAAGGATGTCCATGCCCATGGCAGGAGGGCTTGGACTCTAAAGGTCTCTTCCAACCCAAACCATTCTATCGTACTGAGATTTTATTATAAAATTACTTATTTTTGAGCAATGATGGAAATTATTAGATAGTAACTTGAGAATCTGATGCTTTGAGGAGGCTGCATCCTGTTTTCTAGGTCTTTGATCTCTAACCAAAGTGCCAAAATGTCTGTTTTTAGAGTTCTTGCATCCACACAACTTCCTACACATGCCTGTGCCATAGATGCAGGTCCAGAGAGTTGCTGCTACTTTCTTCCATATCCTCAATTTATGAGTAGTACTACTCTGTGAGACACTCTCGTCTTTTCTCTTTGAAAATAATGTCCACAGAAATCAGGAATTCCCAAGCAAACAGCCACCAGGCCCACAGGAATAGCACAGAAAACCAGGAAACCCAAATTATTTGCCCTAACTTTGGCATACAAACCCCAGTGAATTTTGCAAATGAGTTTTTTCCATTTTTGGATGCAGCCAATTCCTGAATTAAACAATTAAATTCAGTCTCTCCAGAAGCATAAAACTTCCAGCTCTTTCCTTCTGAGCAAGAACACTGAGAAAGAACTGTCATGTAAACATAAGCAAAATGTCTTTAAAGCTTTCTGCTGAAGAAACGTTTAAGTTGGAGTCAATTTGCACTAAAAAGGACAATTTTCCCAGTCCTTTGTCCTTTTGTTTTATTTTTAAGCAGCCCTTGCCTGTTGTACCAACATTGGCCATTTGATGGAATCGGTAAAGTCTCTGTCGGATTAGAGCTGCTCTTCCCCACTTAGAAATTAGAAGGACTAATTAATGGCATCTTTTTGTCTGCCTGATTGATTAATTTATTTGTTTTTAAAGTGCTGCCTTGGACCCCCCCCCCCCAAGCTTTTTGCTGTTCCCATGCTTTTTAGCAGAGTTATTTCTAGTGCACACACCTACATTTTTCTCCATTCCTCTGGACAAAATTGTGCTTCCTCAGTAAGGAATGTGCTCTGGGTGATAAGCATATATTCTATATGTGTGTGAAAGGAACTATGTATTAGCAACAATGGCTCACTTAACTATTTCAAACAGCATATATTTAGGGTGGCTAAAAATAATTTTAATTTCAGAGACTCTCGGAAGCTTTGGTTATGGATCAGGCATTCCTTGCACTCTGCAGAAAAATGCTCTGAAGGCTGACAGTCATGCAGCAATCAGAGCCAGTGGCAGAAGATATTCTAACTCAGATTTGTGCAATTCCAGCAGTGCTGCCTGTGCAGAATTTGGGGGACACAGTAGTAAGAGTGAGTACACACTAAGATTGCTTTCTACAATGTTTCCTAGAGCTGAAGGTTTTATGTTGCCTCAGTCAGACTTCAGAATCTAAATCATGTCTTTCATGGCTCTTTACCTTGTAATCTAAAAAAAAATCCACCTGGAAATCACTAAAAAGCATATTAGGATTCACTGAAATTGTCCCTCTACCATTGCCAGACTTGTCAATGCCAGTAACTGGGACAAAGCTGATTTAGGTCAAGGTAGTTGGAGAGAAATCAGATGTGATGCTACTGCAATTTGGGCAATTAGGAAAAGAGCTCAGAGGCTGGAATAAAAAAGAGGATGGCACTCAAGGAGAATAAATCACTACCTTAAAGTCATCTAAAATTTATACATTAGAGCTGTGAGTGTGCTTCCTTCTCACAGTTCTGTCTCCATGTGAGGTGGGAAAGCCGTGTGAGCAACATGGCACTAAAGGAATTGTTTCTGCTAGCTGTGAAATTAAATTGGTAACCTCCAGCAGGGTTACCTGGTGCATGTTTGGCAAAATGCAAAGTTCTTTTTCCCAGGTTTAACTGTAGCATGTAGAATTCACATAGGCTGGGAAATTCAAGTATTCCAAGTTCTCTGGGATGTGTGGGCACTGGCAGGGAGCAATGTGCTGTCACACAGATGGAATCAGGCTCCAAAGCAAGGAAGCTGTGCCCACCCAGTGCCTGGAAACAGTCCCCAGCCCTTGCTGCTTCGCAAATCCAGCAGTGAGAGTGCCCTTGGAGGTGCTGGCCAAGCAGGATTTAGTAGTCCAGTCAGTGCTCAGGAGGGGCTGGATGAGGTGGGTGATATTCCATCACCATTGCTGTCCCTGGCCCTCCCCGGGATGGGGATTTAGATGACGTTTTGGCACATCAGGTACTCACAGGTGTCATTCCAGCACCTTGGGTGGTTTCATCTCTTGTGCAGGGGGATGCAGGTTGCCGAGCACCTTGGGAATTTGAGCTCTTGGGTCTCCCTGAACCCATTCATCAAGGGCAGTATCCCAGTCACCCTGACACAGCTTTTGGCAATTCCAACTTTGTGGGAAATATTAGCTCCTTCTACAGTGCCTTCAAATTTTAAACCTTTGCCTAAGAGCTTGGTTAACATATAAACTCCATTCAACAACACCCAGATACAAATTCAATTTGAATTATAAGGGATTTGCATAATATTTGGCGTTTAAACTGAAGTTTATCTCCCTCACTTTTGGAAGAACATAGCATTTCTGCCCTTTGGTATGGGGCAGCATCATCTCTTTCTGTTCTTCTTAACAAACTAAGTTATTTTTCTGATCTTTCCTTGTATGCTCAAGACTTAGTTCATATTCCAAAATATTTTACATAGCATCAAACTCAGTGGGGCGTCATTGTTTGTTAATTTTGGGAGTTGGGTTGCAGAGAAAATTTAGGTGCGGGAGAGCAAGTCTGCAAAATTGTGATTTTGAACATCTTTTCTAGTGATTCTAAAATTACTGTTGGTACAAATGAGGCTGCTGCTTTCTGACTGACGATGCTGTTACGTTGTTGTTGTTGCTTGGGCTTTGCTTGTAATTCGTGCTTTGTTTGTCTCCCTCTCTTCAGTGCCTGTGCTCAGGTTTGGGGCACGCTTATCTCCACAAGGCTCTTTTGCCGAGCTGCTTTGTTGGCACGAGGCTGTGCAGCTCTTGAGATCATTCCTGAAATGTCAGTGTGTAACAGCACAGACTCACCCCCCAGCATCGCCCAGCTGCCCTTGGTGCTGCTGCCTCAGGGTGCTGAAAGGAAGAAGGCAAGAGGTTTGGCTTCCTCCTGGCAACTGGAAGGCAGGAAGTGTCTCCAAAGGAGTTTCCAAGGTTTTGTTTGGATACAGAATCTGGACTGTGGAGTGAGTGTCCCCGAAGGAGAGGCTGCAGCATCTCTGGCTGCTGTGGGCTGGGAGCAGTGCAGAAGGTACAGCCTTGCTTCACTGCTTCTGCCTTTTGCTGGGAGGGTGTTCCCTCAGGACTGGTGCTCTCTGTAGCCAAGGTGGAGCCTCTTTAAAGTCCAGGAAATTGCCTCGTGCTCTGTGACTCACCAGATTGTCCCAAAATAGATTTTTATTTCCAAAGTATTTACAAATAAAATCAAACCTAATGAAAGGTTTGTTGATGATTCTTATTCGCTATGACAAAATGCTCTGAGGAATCTGCTGTTGTCCTTCTCTGATACTTGTTCACTCACCAAAATAAATCATTCCCTCTTAATAGAGGAGCTTTTTGCACTTGTATTCTTGTTTGAGAAGATAAAAAGTGGTTATTCTGTGTGGAGAGTAAGTAAATTAGAACGTCGCTTGTTTGAAGTGGTAACAAAAAGCCTCATTATGAATTAATGAAGTTGCTCTTATAAACAAGTTTGTTTTCTTTAAAAAGAGCTGCAAAAGTTTTCTTTGGTTGCTTTTGTTAATGTTGTGTAACATGGTATTTGTGTCTCCTGTCTGTTTTACATTGCAATTTTATCTATAGATTTGGATTTTCTTTTGAATATCCAAACTAAACATTTCCATGTTTGTCTATGCTGTGCAATCACTCCACCACTGACACCTCATTTTGGGGTTTATCTTCAGTTTGGGAAGTCTGGCGTAGAACACGCACAAAGCTGCAGTATGGTTAGTGCAATCAGTAATTTTTTAAATTAAAATAGGACACTCACACATCACCAGCTGACTGATGGGTATTTCTTCATTCTGATCAAACACAGAAAACATTTTTATGTGAGTTTGATTATTCTGTCTGTGCTTAGACACTCCTTAGGCCCAGACTTCAGTCCTCATTTCCATGGCCTCCAAATTAAAGTTCCAAGGGATTCCAAGTTTAAGGCAGCCTCATTAAAACTAACATGGCTTTAAGAAAGAATTATCTCCATCTGTTCTAAGATTAGGCTTTCCTGCATAAAGAGGGATGCATGAGCAATACATTTTTTTTAATATTGTTCTTGGAGCAGATGCATTTTCTGGAAAGTGACTGTATGTGGGAGGAGGAAATACAGATTATCAACACATGATGACAGCACTTTCTGTCAATATATCTGTGTAATCTCTGGGAAAGGTTTTAACAGAAAATCATTGAAATGTACAAAACCAGGCAGTTTATATCCCATATACAGGGTTTAATTTTAAATTGTGTTGCCTGACTTAGGATGCTTACCTAATGTAAATGAATATTGAGCTGTATTATTAATGCTCATAAAGAGATCTATATTTTGATACATATTTTAGAATTCTCTGCCTAATGGTCTTTAGTGTAAGTATGCACAGCTTTAAAAATGGAAGGGCTTAGCCTGCAAGCTTCTACCTCCTGTAAATACTTATCAAGTGGTTCATTCAGAATTCAAATAAAGATCTATTGTCCTCCCAGTGCTTGCATAACAGCACTGCAACTCTCCATTTGGAAAAAAATATATTTTTAGGGTGGAACACAGCCTCCTGTTTTCCTCCAGCATTGGGTTGGGAATTGTTTAATGGGGGTCTTAAGCCCTCATCCCTTTGGCGGCTGGGTGTGCAGGTGGGTGCTGTCCCGAGGGCACTGCAGGAATGGGAATGCTGCCTCAGCTCCCTCTGCTCCTTATTCCTGTCCCACACAGCAGCACAGGAGGGAGCTGGAGCTGGCTCCAGGGATAGGCTTGGCTTGGTAACACACTCTGCCCAAAGGGGATCCTGTTCTTCCTGCTGCCCTAGAGGAGTTGTCCCAGAGGAGCTGACGGAGGCAACAGGGGCTGATGGAGGCTCATCCAAAACTCATCAGCAGAACACACCAGCTCCACCCACTGTGCGGCCCAGAGCTGGCCCAGCATTCTCATCACAGTGAGAGTCTGTGATCCAGAGCAAACTTATCCTCTCAAGTTTTGATTATTTTTCCCTCTGGAGTCAATTTGTCAGAAGGGCTTTGCAAAGCATCAGTGCCTGCACAGAGGGAGCAGCAAACTGGGATGTGAGTGACTGGCCAGCAGAAGATAGGAGTTTGTTTTCCCACTGCTTGAATCAGCAGCTTGGGTCCCATCCTTTCCCTTTCCCCTTTCCCCTTTCCCCTTCCCCCCACCTTGGAGCAGCCCCCAGCAGAGGAGGATGACTGGATATGCCAGGGGAATGAGATGGAAGTAGCTCTGGTTGCAGTGGTTAAGCAGTTTTATATTTTCGTGCATGCTTTCATTTGTGAAGGGCAGACATGCTAGAGAGGTTTCTTTACTATATAGGTAACCTCTAGTTTGCTATTTTTGGTATCCTATTTTTGGTTCTGTCTCTGTACCATAATTTATAGGCTATGAGAACAAATTCAATATAAGAGGCATGTTCACAAGATGAATAATGTAAAGGTACACTCTGTTGCACTTCAAGCTTCGTTTTCATTTCACTGAATTTTAAACTAATACATAATTTTTTGAGCATTGGAATGTGAAAAAAAAAAGTTAGTTATTGGCTTATGTTCTGTGAGTTTATTTTAAGCAAAAAAGAAGCAAGACATGTGCACAGTTCATTGGATATTTTTTCCCTGAGAGAAATTAATACATGAGAAGCTTCCACCTCTTGCACCTGGCAGGCATCAGACAAATTCATTTTAAGTGCCACTTAATTGATTGCAGAACACTGTAATTCAATCAACTGCAATAAAGTTAATTGAACCTCTCCTATGAAATGTGACTTAAACCAAAGGATTCAAAATAGGAACAGGTAATAATTAAAGGAAGGCATTATTTTTAGTAGGACAGGGTCCAAGTAATTGAGTGATGTTTAAATGATCTGTGTAGTCTCATGAGGATGGGAGGCACTTACTTGCAACAGCTTTCAGGTTAGATATAAGTATGCAAAATCCAAAATTTTAGATGAGAGTGCTAATTCAACATAGTTCTGCCTTTTAAATCATTCAATAGGTGATAGATGAAAAGCAACCCTTAACCCTGCTGCTTTTTTGGATTATCAGCTTTGATCCCAAACTAATCCAGTGAGTTTGTACTTATTAGAAGAAAACAAGTTGTGCATTTCCCTTGAGGGAGGTCAGACACTAGCATGGGGGAAGTCTTAACTGGTGAAACACAGATGAGTGTATGACCATCTTTATAGGCTGGTTTGACAAAAATTAGACACATTAAAAAAGATTTTAAAAGGTCTTTGAAGGACGGACAGCTGTTATGCTCCATTCAGGTTTTCAGCTTTGTCATATTATTAAAACATGTTTAACCAAGGCAGGATATTATTCTCACATATGTTTGTAGAATGCTGGGAAAGTAAGGGGAAAATAAAGTCTATTTAGGCTTTTGGTAGCTTTACACAGGAAAAAAAAAAATAATACAAACTGGTTACACCCAGGACAGAAATTAGAAAAAAAGCCACTTCTTCTCAGACGTTCTGGGCCTAACAGGAATAGCAGGGAAAGGAAACTGAGAAGTTCCAAGATGGAGCTTGGCTAAATGTTAAGAAACAAATTTTGTGATGCAGTTGCCATGACAACCAAGGAGTCTGGAGTTTATGATCTGAGATGCCTCTTCTTTGCAGTGCCTCTCTCAGAAATAGATGTTCCTGGGTGCAACTGAAGCATTGGTGCGACTCGCAGGGATGAAGCGGCTGAGCCCTTCCTCGACAGCTCTGCTGTCTCCAGGCAGAGACCACATCCACAAGACAGCAGTTTTGCCACTGCTGAATCAGCCCAGGGAAAAGTCTTTGTCTGGCTGGATCAGCCCTGCAGATCCCAGGTTCCACCAGGCTCCAGCTTGTCCCACTGCCCTTGCCCAGAGCAAGCACCAGGCAGTGACATCTCCCTTTGCCATGAGAGCTGCAGCAGAGGAGGCACAACATTCCCCATGTGCAAACATGGCAAATGTGGTGACAGGATGGAATCCAAAACCTCAGGACATTGTCTCTCCACAGGGTGTTTTCTTTTAGGCATTTTATATCTTGTTTGTGTGCCCTAATATTTGAGTTTATGCTAAGAGACTTATACTATAGCAAGGCTATGAATGATTTTGATGTTTTTCCCTTAATTCATATGTACTTTTTTTCTAAAAGGCTGTCAAATACTTCCTTATAATATTTTTCTTCTGGAGAAACCTTATAAATGACAGAATTAGGTGGGAAGTTGCCTCCTTTGATCACCTAGTCCAATTCCATGCTCTCTGGCTTCATCTTTACATCATCCCATGCAGTAAGGCCACCAGGGCAGGCAAATCTATGAGCAAGTGGATTACTGCAAAAACATCATTAATGCAAGATGTCAGCTGGAATTTCCACATCCTTGTGTCTCTGCTTCTGTGAAGCTTTTTTTTTTATTCTTTTCTTTTTAAAGTATCTTTTAGATCAACAGAGTGCATGAAGCCTCTGAAGCATCTTTTACACCAAAGTAGATGAAATAGGATTTGGCCAAACACCAGTGGGAATCAGGGATGTTTATGGGAGATCAGAATGTAAACAAACTTCCCATTTGTACTGGAAAATCTTCAGGAATTTTCCATAGACTCTTCAAGACCTGTTGCAGAAACTGTTGAAATAAATGAGTAGTAGGAGCCCAGTGAACTGAAGCTGTTTTCTTCTGTCTATATAAGCTTCTGTGGTGGGATGGGAATAATTGGGTTTGCAGAGACAAATTCATAAATTAATTTCCATTATAAGACTCATTTATATATTATATTATTACTTTCTATTTTAATCTAAGACACAGATTAAAATCATGTGCTGGGTTTTTGAGACAGTGAATCTTGATATCATTTGTGGTGAAATGCATTTTGTAAGCACATAAAATGTCATTACACCAAAGCATCTTTTGGCTTTGGACATTTTTTACTTGCCTCCTCATTTGGCTCTTTTTGCACTAAGGCCTTTCCTGGGATGCTCAATAAAAAGTATGCTGCCAACAGAATTTGTTCAAATTTACTTTCACAGAAGCCTTTCTGGATTTATTAGGTAACCTTGTGCTGTCCACGAACCTGTTAAATCCAGTTTTAGAATTAATTCAGAGGATAAAATAATAGAGTTTTTGACACTAAATATCCTTGTCAGGTGCAAATCTATGACATCTGTGCTAGTTTGTGCTAAATGCTGCTCCAGCTCCTCTCAACAAACATCACAAGCCCTTGCTGGTTTTCAGTGGGTGACCACTGGGTTGGCACTGTGGGTACACTGACAGCACAAATGACTTCCCCAAAAGTCTCTGGGTCACTGTGTTTTTCTTCCTCTCACATTTTAGTCTCCAGATGAGAAAATCTTACTGGCTGCTGACAGGCAGGGCAATGTGCACAATTCGGTGGTTATTTGAAACACAGAAGCATCATTTGAGCCTGCAAAATCACTTGTGAGCTATTTATTTTCACTGGTACAAATTGTGATTGGGTTTGTGTGTGTGAAATATTTATCAAAAGAGTGAATTTTAAGAAACATGTAGGCATGGGGTTGTAAGTGTGTGTAACGGGTTTGGGGGTTTGTTGATTTTTTTTTTCCAAGTAGTTCAGTGGATAAGGAAGAGCTTCTGAGGAGCTTCTTCTGGGAGGATGTGCATTCCCAACTTCAATCATTCTGCAATGGGCATCCCAAGCATAATGATGGAGTTCTGGCTACTTAATTGCTGTTAAAAATGATTGACTTTTCCACTGAGAGAATGTTTTGGTAATGGAAGGATTAGGATGAAACATTAAAGAAATTAAGATTTTTTTTTTTTTAATTACTAGAATAAAGTCTGCAAAGGTCTTTTTCTCTGGTAGTGGGTTTTTTTTTTTCCTTTTGCATATTCCTACGGGAAGGCTGCTTTGGTGAATGTGTTCCAGCTCATGCATCTGCCAGCTTACAATATGCAGGTTACTTTATTATTGTATTATATTATATTGTATTGTATTCTAGTATATTACATTACATTCCGTGATATTATTTTTCAACCCATTGCATAACTGTGCATTTCAGGGAAAAAAAATGTTTTACCCAGCCTGTTTAGACTATTTTTAAAGACATTCAGTCTGTGAGATCATATTACTTCATAAATTAATTCTCTCAAAGTAATTTCCATCCCACTGCCCAGTAACCAGATGATAATAAAGGATGATTTTCAAAAATACAGAATTCTGAGGCTTTTCCCAAGAGTCCAAAGTGGATAGAGGAGAGTTGTTGAAATTGTGGGCTGTCCCAAAGGACAATTTTCCTTGCATTTGGTTTCTTGGATGACCAGATTTCTTTGATGTAGCATAGACCCAGCCTCCTCACAGTCTATTATCTATTTTCACTTATTTATGAAGGTCATGGCAGAAAAAGCTTGATGCAGGAATGGTTTGCAGAATGGTAGATGGAAAATAAGAACCTCAGGTTTTGCAGTGAAAGACTTCAGAAAATATGCAGAAAGATTAGGTTGAAGAAGAGGGAAAGACACAAATTTGCGCCTGCAAAACAACTTTACTCTTTGTTTCTAGAGCTTCCTTCCAAACGCCTAGCTGCTAAAAGAAAAAGTAGTTTTTGAGTGTTTTACAGAGTGGAATTACACTTACTACCAAGAACACAGGTGATTATGAAATGAATTGGCACAGTTGGGATAGATATCTGCTCTACTGCTTTACAAACTGCCCCTTGCCATGGCTTGAAGTGGAAGTCAAGAGAGATTTGCCTCAAATTATTCACACCTGGAAAAGTTTTGCTGAATAAATCAAACTAAAACTGTCAGACAAACCTGCTTGAACTCTGGTGTCTCACTGCTTAACAACCCTTCCTGCAGTCATTTGGCTTCTGGATGAAATAGTGAAGAAGGGTAAAAGAAATAATGTCACTGAAATCCTTATAAGCTATTGACAATTCCCAAATTATTGCTTTGTAATCGTGCTCCAGTTTTACCCCCTGAGGTGCTGAAGACTGTGAGGATGAGGTTGTGCTCTGCTGGTTTCATGATTCTTTTGTTCTCTAGTATTTCTGTAAAACTCTGAGTTAAATAACCTGCAGCTCTCCTATCAATATTTTTATTGTATTTATTTTCAGATCAATCTTTTCGCTTCCAGATTTTGTAACTGTGCCTTTTCAACAAAGCTGCTATAAACAGTAATTTACAGATTCTGTTTCTGAGGCAGCTTTAAAAAATGTGTTGTATATATTTGCTCCTGCTCTAAATGTTAAATATCATTGCACAGAATGATGGGAACAGATGGGATGCTGCATAAGCTGTTTATCATATTATACATTTATCACTTTACACTAGTGAAGTGTACATGTGTTTGATTAATATTGACTTTTGATTTATTTGGAGGGCTCTATTTTTTGACAGCATTAGGGATTATGTTGTAATCCTTACTGGCTTCCAAGCTTGAAATTTAATTCCAGTAAAAATAGAGGGGATGCATTACGTAATTCTTAATTATATGGTTTTTTTGTTTTTAATGTGGAAAAGAATTACCTTGTTGAGGCTTTAATACTGGAAGGAATTCAGAAGTAAATGGAAAAGACTGTTGGCTTCAGTATTTTGGACAGATTAAATTTAGATGCCATTGGTCCAGCTAAATAAATATCTCTTGGAATTAAATACCAGATGCCAAGGAGGTGTAAAATAAAGCAAACCAGCAAGAGTCCTATTTAAATCAATATTCTTTTATATCCTCCACCTACAGAATGAGAGAACTTCATCTTTGTCTGCTCAACAGGTCTGGATGTTCAGCATGTGTTCCACCTACATTACAGTACATGGAACCAAAAAAGCATCTCCAAAAGCACCCCAAGCTCAGACAGAGCACCCAGCTCATCCTGCAGGCTCCTCACTGCAGCCCTCTTTTGAAAAGATCGTTTACCAATGCATTGGTTCATTCAAATGCGTTTTGGCTCAGCTGAAGCCTGAAAAAAGGGAAGGTTTTCCTTCCAGACAATGGATGGAAAAATGATTTCAAGCTGGAGTAGGGTGGCTTGTGCTGTTTGTTCTGCTAAATGGCAATAATATTTAATGAGAGATTCTGCTCTAAACTGTAAATCCTTTAGAGTGTGAGATGCCCAGCCTGTCAGAGTAAATAGAGGAGGCTAAAAACACTTACTTTGAAAATGACTGTTCATTTTGGGATGCATTGAATATCTCAGTGAAATATTACTGAGTCAGTGGAATTTTGGAGAGAGATCAGCTTCCCAGCATGTATCCTGGCAGCAGCTCTTCCTCCATTTCTCAATATCTTTTATGTTCAAATAGCACAGGCAGCACTTCAGACTTACATGTTGTCATCATTCAAATTTCAGATAACTTTCAGTGACTCCTTATAGATTCAATGATTAAATAAATTACTTTTAGCCATGCTTATTTACAGTTTTTATGCCTCTGCTTTCTTCTATGTCTGTTAATTGATATTATGGAAAGACATATCCGAAAAGGATGATTTAGCACCAAGAATTACTGAGACTACATATATGTATATTTATTTATTTTTCCTTAAGCTTAGTCTTGCCCTGCCGTTTGAAGATTAATTGGTATGACCACACTAACTGCTCAGGGCTTCAAGTATTTAACTCTTCTTTTTCCATGGACACTTTTTGAGCCTGCTATGGCCCTGTTGCCTTTGCTTCTAGGACTGGAGATGCTTCCAGAAACTTGCAGAAGGAAAATTCTAATAATTGCAAATAAAATATGTAAAGGGCAGGATTTGGTTGAATTTATTTAGATGTGCATTTCCCAGCTGAGTAGCTTTGTTTTCTGGTCATCATGTCAGCTATGCGCTGTTCCTTAAATACATATTTTCATTAAGAGGTAATAATTAGAAATTCTGTTTCTACCTGTTCCTTTCACGTTCTTTTTATGAAAATGATAGAACAAAAGTTTTCTGCATTTTGGTCTAAAAGACTCCTTCCTTTGTGTGCAGGTTAATAATGAGAACGTAGTGAAAGTGGGCCACAGGCAGGTGGTGAACATGATTCGACAGGGGGGCAATCACCTCGTGCTGAAGGTTGTCACAGTAACCAGGAATCTTGATCCAGATGACACAGCAAGGAAGAAAGGTACATTTTTCTCTCTTCCTAATGGACTCTCCTGCTCTTCCTTCACAGAAAACCAAGTATGGGCATGAAATAGCTGTTTTCTAAATTCTGATTTATTAGACTTTGCTTCTCAAATTTGAAATGCCCTGCTCTTGTTTAATTTGGAGTGATTTAATTCTGTTGGGTTAGACATTAACACGTGGCCAAAAGAGCAATATTCTCTTAACATGCTTGGCATTAAAGTCCACCTTTATGCGTTTTTCACATGTATATGTTTGAGGATCTTATAGTAAAATTTCTCGCAGTGGTGAGAGAGGAAAAGCACTGAGAACAGATGATCTTTTATTAATTTCAAATGTACTTGAAATGGAGGTAGTTCAGCAGTGTGTTTCTCACCATCCATCCAAAAACCCACCACGAAAACTTCACCCCCCAAAAAAAGAGGAAAGAAAAAAGGAATTTAAACTGTTTCCTTCACCTTAGATGCCCCAAAGTTTGGTTTCCCAGCTACACTGGGAAGTCATTAGGCCCTCATAAGTATCATTAAGCAGAGAAGATTGCTGCTCCTTTCAGCTGCAGCACATTGCTGAAAGTTCTGTTCCTCCCACAGTCCCGTGAGTTATCCCTCACACACACCTGGCTCTTCAGCACGGGGGCAGGGGAGGAGCTGGCACTCCAGGACTCCCTCCTGCTCCATGGAACTAAAACTTTCTGTCTGTGCTGGAAGTGTTTTTCACTTCCACTGCTTATTAAAAATAATAATAATTAAAAAAAAAAGAGTGAGACCAGCTTGTGGGGTGGAGGGGAAAGGCTGTATTGAACTAAATCACTTCCCAGCATGATGGAATTTTGGCTTGATGGAATTACTGTTCACACATTTTAAACAAGTCTTTTTGCCTTTGCCTTTTGGTATGTATCATATTGACCTTAAATGTAGTGACAGGACAAGGAGCAACACTTTAAACTGAAAGGCAACACGTTTAGGCTAAATATTAGTGGGAAATTCTTTACTGTGGGGGTGGTGAGGCCTGGCACAGGGTGTCCAGAGAAGCTGTGGCTGCCCCATCCCTGGAAAATGTCCAGGGCCAGGGTGGGTGGGACTTTGAGCAACCTGGGATAGTGAAAGGTGTCCCCACCTGTGGCAGAGGGGTTGGAATGAGATGATCTTTTCTGACCACCAGAAATATTTGTTATCAGGATACTAAAGCACAGATGGTAGTTTCTGTGCTAGATTATTGCCTTGATATTTTAAGACCTCATATATTCTGAGGATCACTCATTTCCCTTAGAATCACCTTAACAATTCAGATTCATTTGAATTTTTTTCCTGTATTTCTCAGATTGAACAGTTTCTCCAAAGATTAAATTAATCTGCCAGAGATTGGCTGGTGCCCAGGAGGCTTTTAGCCCTGCATATTTCTCAGAAGGGGCACCACTGCTGTGAGGTCCTTTCTCTAGAAAGCCCTTTTCCTGCTGGGAAACAGAAGTGCACAGTTATTTAGCTTTAAATGTTTCTATGTATCCTGTTACATAAAAGCTTGCGGATGTGTCAAGCAACCTACGCTAGAGCCAGAATCAGTGGAGAAATTCAGTCCATGAAAAGCATCTCAGGGCTTTTTCCTCCACATGTAGGTATTTATTCTTGCCTTATTTCATGGAGCTTATTCTTTTAAGTGGATATGGAATCGTGGCTGTGAGCACAGGGCTTCCAGAGGGTGTGTTTTGGCTGACACTTGTGTGTTTTTCTATTCCATGCACAGCCCCACCACCCCCTAAGCGAGCTCCAACCACTGCACTGACCCTGCGCTCTAAGTCCATGACCTCAGAGCTTGAAGAGCTTGGTAAGAAAGTTGTTTTGGCAAGCATGCTGGCTTGGTGGAGATGTAAATATCTATCTATATGTCTCTATGTGAAATTGATGAAGGGAGCTGCACTTGTACAGTGTCTAGAGCAGAGGAGGTTTTAAGAATGCTGCATCTTTGGAGAGTTCAAAATGTGCATGACTTGCATGAATGATTTTTGTGGAGACTTGTGCCTTTACTGCTGCGCAAGGGAATGTTGATACATTTTATGCATCATCAAAGTTTGGCACATCTACCAAAAAAAAAAAGAAAATTAAAAAAAAAGAAAATAATGCTGTATCATGTTATGTTAGCTTTGCTTTCTAAATTTTCAGTTCATCTAATATTGTTTTATTTTAAATTTCTGTGGCCTCTCATCAGTGGATAAAGGTAAGCTGCCAGAAGCTGTTGTTAAAAGCTGACAGTGTTAAAGCAGCTTCAACTTCAACTTGTTTCATTTGATCTGAAAAAGTGCATATTATGATATCACTTTGACTTCTGTGCATGATATAAACTTCACTCCTCTCACTATAGGTAATAAAAAACTATTGAGCATTCAGTCTTTTATTTGCTAATTTTGAGAAATGTGGTTGTAGATTCCTTTGCTTGACCATCCACATTCTAGATATGCATAATTCTTCAGGAATTTGTATTCATTTTCTAGAAATGAGGAAGGTAATTTTTCTTTTCTTCCTGGTTTTAATCTGTTAGGTCATTAAAAGGTAGAATTTCTACAGCTAGACTAAGACATGGAAATATGAATAAATCACATATAAAAAGAGAAAAGTCCAGTGCTTATTTCCATGTGGCTATAAGAGTAAAACAGTGTGTTTAGCAATTGAGAAATAGCTATAAAACCAAAATACATCCCTCACTGCAGAGTAATAGATTATAATAATCCACATAACAAAACCATTTTTTTTCCACATAATTCTACTATTAAATACTCAATTTTATAATCTTGGGGTTTTCCCGACATGGACTCATCTGAGGGCCAACTGGAAGGAATCATAGCCTTGTGGCCCCTTCTTTTCCCTGGTGAGTCAGTGTTTTTTGGGGCAAATGGGCCCTATCCATCCTTTAGAGAGTCAAGCCACGTAATTCCAGTGGGAAGTCTGCCAGCAAAGTGGGGCTGAAGTGGGTTGTGTCTTCTCTATGGTCTAACAACCAAATGAAGACCAAAAAACCCACCCCAGTCTGATTATTTAGCTGCAGTAAGTCTCAGAAAATTTGGTTTTTATGTACAAGGAAGTTTAGGAGCTTAATTCAAGGTATCAGCATCTTGTGAATACTCCATCATTTTTTCTTTCAGGATTAAAATGTAAAATATTATTTCTGGAGCACACTTTGTGGGTCTGGGTGTTTTTAATTTGCTTTTCTTTCATGGAGTGCTGAGAGCTTGTAAAACTTTGCTGATTTATCAACCACCTTTCCCAAGGGACTAGCAATACTTAAGAACCATTTTTACCCCTTCGTTATCCTCTTCTGCCAATTGCTTTCAAGCTGAGGATATTCTTCTATTTCTTTGACTTTTCAATCCTCCATAGGTGATATTGATCTTAAAGCAGAAGCAGCACTTTCCTAGGGGAGAATAGCTTGTTTGTTGTAATGTCCCCAGTGGAGACCATGATAATTTAACTTTCCCACCCCACTGTTCAAGCTGTGGCCCTTGCTCTGCTGTTTGTCCTCACCAAGTGGCAGAAACCACTGCAACTCCTTTAACAAGTAGCCATGGGACATATTTCCATAAGCACATTTCCTATACATGCCTTTATCCAGATCGGGCAGAATTGCAGTGAAAGGGGTTTTCTGTTATGAGGAATAGTTCTGCACCATGTTCCAGAGGTGTTTGTCCCTAGGAAAGCTGAAGTGGTGGCAGAAATTTGCTTGCTTCCTAAGAAATGTAAATGCCACTTCTGTGACATTCTGAATATGTGCCACCCTAGCAAACAATGTGACTGCTGTTCCAAATAACATCTGTGGTCTACCTATTTTCATATTTGTACTGGAAAAGGGCTATTTCCAGAAGGGACAAGAATTCTTAAATTTCACAGCAACTGAACAAGCTTCCACAGGAAAAGTGTTCTCCCTATCATCAGTTAAAAGTTGTCTCCTGACATAAAACACAGCTTGTATGTGTGTATTTATCTATAATTTATATATCCCTCTATGTATTTGTGTATATATTGGACATCTGTGAGAGCTATGAGAACACCCACATTTTTATAGCCATTAAACTCTAATGGATGCCATATATGTGCAAATCAAATAGGAAGAACCTATAAATGAGCACTGTGGATGTTCTCATCAATACCTATGTGTAACCCTTTTTCCTCAACTGGAGAAACTCATGGTCTCAATAACGTCTCATGACAAAGAATCCCACGGGCTAATTATGTGCTGTGTACAGATGTATTTCATTTTTATTGGTTTTGAATGTGATGCCTTTAATTTTATTGAATGTCCCTTGTTATGTAACAGAAGAAAAAATGTAAATAGAAACTCCCCATTTATTTTCCCTGAGAGTGCATAGTTTAGTAATGTCTTCTAGCTAAAGTAAACTTTTTTTTTTAATTGTCCATCTTGCAGGCCTTAGAGTCATTTCCTTTGCCTGGCTCTCAACCCTACTTATAGTTTTACTGAAATGTTTTGAGCTGTTCTGTTCTTCATAATACAGAGCAGACCATCTGAGCTGTTTATCTTTCAAATTAATTAATCCAAAAGATGGCAGTGTTCTAATGATTCCTTTCCATTTCAATCTGCAAAGATTTGGGAATGCCCGATGTTGTCATAGTTTGACAGTCCTGGTATAATTAGTTGCCCCAAATACTGTTTTTAAAAAAGAACTTAGAAAAAAAAATCTGAATGTATCCCTAGCACATGCAGGGGAGAAATTCCTCATAAACCCTGATAAACAGCTTGGCCAAAGCAGATTTTATCTACTGTGGTTTGAGAGATATCTGATAAACAGCTTGGCCAAAGCAGATTTTATCTACTGTGGTTTGAGAGATATCTGTTTAGCAGACATGAGCAGGGAGAGACTGACATCTTAGAGGGAAGGATAATGTTTGCACTCAAAATGACAGACAAGGATTTAGCATATAAAAAATTACCTTCAGAATTGATTCACAGTTCCTTCCCTTTCTATTTCCAAGCTTCAGTACGGAAGAAGAAGGGTAAGGGGAAGAATTTTGTCTCTTGTTTAACCTGTTTCTCACCTTTCCATAGTGAAGGATAATAATAATTTAAATGTTGGCATATGGTCCAGTTTATTTTATGGTGTCAAATGTACATTAATTATTGTATATGTTTTTTTAGTTATTTAGTTACTAAATTGCAAACACACTAAGAAACTCAAACAGAAGACCATATTCAAAAATATCCCCCGCATTTCTTCCTTTTGTCTCCTTTCCTTTATCTTGCCTTTTTTTTCCTTCTCTGTACCTGACTCTTCTCCAACCCCTTCCATCTCATCTCCTCACAGTTCCTGTGCTGACTGGCAGCCACAGAGAGTTAGTGGCCAGTGACCCCCAGTGCAGTCCCACATTGGTGATCCCACTCGTCTCCCGAATGGCCACACGTTTTCCCATGCCCACACTGTGTCTGGCTCAGGAATCAGGGATCTTGCACACCACATCTGAGCTTCTCACCTGCAGAAATGCTGCTCTGTCTGGTAGAACATCTTCCACGCTGTCCTGTATGCATGGAATGCCCTCCCTGGACTGATTCATGAGGCCACCTACCACCTTCTCCTTGAAATCTCTCCCAAAGACCCAGCTTCCCTAGATCCCCACTGAGCAATCCCCAGCACTGATGGCAAGGCAGGGGGGCAGGTAGAAACAGCAGTGCTATTTTAATAGTTTTCATGAATGTATTTTTGTGTACGGAGAGTTTGTTTGTGTTGAGCTGTACTTTTTTCATGCTCCTGTATGTAATTTTGCTTCCCTAGACTGTGAGTTTAACTGAGCAGGGACTGTTCATTTCCACCTTCTCATGGAGCCTGGCCCAAGGAAGAGTCTCCCACTTCCCTAAGCCCCTGGGTGGTAGCTGGTAAAAAACAGACCATGTCCTGCTCTTGAATGAGGTTCAGTGTCATGGAAAGGAAATCTAGGCTGTAGGCAGTGTCTTCTCTCAGCAGGGAAGCTTTTCCTTTTTGACATTTAATAGGATGGAATTGGGTTATTTTCCACGCTTTATTTTCCTGCTCTTTCCTGACCTGCTTTCAGGTGGTTACCAGAGGTTCCAGCTAGGGATATTTGCCATTCTCCATTCAGAGACTATGACAGAATAAACCACATTGCTATTGAAAAATACGTTTTGGCAGCATATAAAAAAAAAATCTTTGTGTTGTCATGCAGAGTCTTCTGTAAACCACAAATTCAGTTTTCTGGGTCAGAGATGAGGGAAGCATTAAGATAACAATAATGGCTTCTCTAGTTCTTGTCTGACTGGTCTTGTTGATTATCTCTGGAGATGGGTTCTGGTTCATTGGAAAGGCAGGACAGGACATAGGCTGTATTTTTTGATATTCAGGATAGAAGATAGGGTATTTGTGTCTAAAAAGGTGATAAAATCCTTAGGTTTTGAGCAGCAAGGGCAGTTCTGTCATTTTACTGCAGTTACAAAGCATGCATTTAACTAAAATTTAACTTCATCTGTGCCACTGACTTTCTGCCTGCATTAGTTGCCTGACTCAGAGGTAGCTTCCAACCTTGAATGTGTGTGTGGAGGGGTCGTGTTTCCAAACTACTTTCTGGATTTTGTATGATTCCTGGGAGGGGGGAGAGGTGTTCTTGTTTCCTGTGCCTTGTAGTTTTCCAAGAACCATTGTATGAGTAAGCTATGGCAATGTGTAAACCAAGAGTTGTAGCAGCAACTTATTGGAGGCAGTACTTAAAATGTGATTCCATTAATACTGAACAATAACCAGGGTATTCGTGCAGCAAATTGAAATGAAGGTTTGAAAACACTCTGAAAATGAAAGATTAAGGGAAAAATTTTAGGTCATAATTTTCATCATCATGATGGGAAAATAGGTATTATTAGAGCTTCAAAATTAGTATTTTAAAACTTTAAATTTAACTCCGTTCAGAATAAGTTTATGCAGCTGGTGGAGAACTTGGTTTTAAATGGCTTTTCCTTCAGTTTTTGTTTTGACTTATGAATAACTCCTTGTGGAGGGAGAATTTGAAAATTATATGATCCTTAAGGAACACATCCATAAGCTAAGATCTGTAAATGTCTGGATACATGATTTAAAAGTTTCCTGCTCCTCAGCTTTCTTTGCTGCCAGGAAATGGGTTTGATTCAGTGAGTAATTTGGGATTTTCAGTGAAAGCTGAAGTGGACAGTGTTGAATTTTAAAATACGTAACATAAAAATAAGTGAAGAGACAAAATGAAGAACAGAGCAGGTTAAATTTCCACAGTAAAATGGGAATGACAAATAATCTTTCTGCATTAATAAATAATCTGCTGGCAGTGTCACATGGGTGTCAGTTGTGAGCCGGGGTGGTGCTGTTGGTCTTAGATTTGATATGGTAATCAATATAAAATATTGATATATACCATATACTGATAAAGTATGTGTGTTGGTCCTGGTCTTTGGGCTTTGGTGTGGGCTGCAGTACCAACTACAAATAAAGGATTTTCTCCTTTGAAGGGTTTAGATTCTATCACCACCTCACAATAACTGTGGTATCATCAACACAGAATATTGTTACCTGGCATCAAGTCTGAACGGCATTTGAATAGAAAAATATCAGTTGATGGCATTCAAAAGAAATATTATTAGCTCTGTCTGCAATAAGCATTCCCACTTCATCCCATTCCTGTTGTCCATTGTTTCAAAGGTGGTACCTTCCAATGGCATCTGAAACAATGCAATTGCAGAGCAAATATATATAAATGAATGCCAAGCAGTGGATTAGCTCACAGTGTTCTGTTCTGTTTGAAGAGACCACTCCCAAAGCCGTCTGGGTTCAAAACTCACTTTCTTTATTTCACTGTGGCGGAGTTGATGATGGAGATTTGTCTGCAGGGAACAATGGGAATACCACCAAAGCAACTTTTACAGCACTCACCACAGCAGCTCCTGAGATAGCTCCCAGCACCTGCAGTGCTTCTCTGTAGGAAGAAGATTTTCAGATCTTCACCAGACACTATTTCAGAAGATGAGAGCAAAAGGCATCAGGCTTCCTGAAGAATTCTTGAAGGTTATCCCTTGTAAGTAATTGATTCACATTACATATTTGAAATTCTAATGAGGTGGCAGTGTAGTAATGAGGAAGAGCTTGTCATCGGGTTGTCATTTATCTCAAGCAGAAATCAGTGACTCTGGGTGGAATTTGTCAAGTCTGTATGAAGAAATGCCAGCCCCATTTGTGGTCGGTGCAGCGAAGCTGCAGATTTTATGGCTTGTAGTGTAACTTGCGGAGTCCACAACAGTGTAAATGTAGGATTAGGACCATGTACAATATAAGTACTTGTAAAACATCTTATGAGAGCAAACTATTGAAAATAGGCATGTTCAAAAAGGGAACAATGTGTTTTCCATGAAAAATAACTTGGCAATGTGCTGATTAGCAACTTGGCCACAGAATCCAAACTTAACAGGTAACTCCCAGTACTAAAGACTTCTTAAGACCAGGATATACCTTTTTTTTTGGAAACACTGAGAATCCTGAGTAGAGGCTGCTTGAGTCTGTATGGGCGTCCTCATCTACACCGTTATTGTTTTGAATTTCTCAGCTTATTCTCAAGGATGTAGCACCCTGTCATGATACCTGTTTTTCTTTACTACAGGACTATAACTGAAACGGTTTTTAAAACCTTTCTGCATCAGCCAAACAAGACAATGGTATAAAAGAAGTTGGAAAAGGAATTGTAAGTGTTACAGAAAATGTGGGGTTTGTAGCATTTACAAAGAGACACATTAAATACGTTGGTTTATGTGAGTGTGACTATGCTCAGATATTATCAATTTAATATCTAAGCATATATTCAAAATCATGAGGGCCTGAGGAAGAGTTAAAATTGCATGTGTTTCCCAATGTGGCACAGTTAGGGCAGTGGAAAACTCTTTCAGCACTTTTAATGTGTTCTCTCTCTTTTTCAGGAGCCAGGGAGATGAAGGACTAATCTCCCTCATCTCAAAACTCCCTTTGCTGCTAATTTTTTTTCTTTTTCCTTCAAATGTTCACATACCCATGTTAATTAATTTCTAATCTAATTTAAAATAAATTGTTTTAGATAATTCCTCATAGTTTGTTTGGTTTTTCCCCTCGGTGTGGAAGCGTGAGAGTTAAGTGTAAGACCAGAGAAGGCTGTGTCTTAGATCCTCCACTTCCTTTTGATTTCTTTGATTTGATTGTCTTTCTTTTGTGACTAGGCCAAATTTTCAAATGCTGTCTCTTAAACAGAACATCAAATTGCCATTTAAATTCCACCTGGCTTGCAGGGTAGGAGTGGGTATTGACTATATTCTCTGCTTTGTTTTTGTTCTTGAACAGAAGCCACTGTTAGACAATGACCATTCCTCTTTCAAGGTAGGCTGAATTGCAAGGCTTCAGCATTGCAGGTGTATTTTAAATGCCTGTGTCATTATTTCCTTAATAATGAACATGCTGTTAAAGAGCTGGTACTTGAAAATTGTATCTCTAGAAAGGAATTTGAACATATCCATTTTCTACCTTCCTTAAAAATTACTTTTGATGGTGTGGTTATAATGTGTAAATGTGCTTGTGTGTAATAATGTGAAGCTATTTTCAGCTCTAGAAACACAAATAAGGCTTTCCTTCAAGAAAGTTTTGAGAGTTCTTTATTGTGAATACCTACAAAGCATTTTCATAAATAATGTAATGGTATTTATAGATACTCAATGTTAAATGATTAATTTTAATAACTAAAGTTTTTATGTTTTATTGATTTATTTTATATATTTATTTTATTTTATTTTATTTTAGAGTACTTTGTAGAATTTACAGTATCCCAGAGAACAGACAAGTATTTTTAGTTAATTTTCATAGAAGGAAAGTGTTTCAAGTGTCTTTTGTATTTGACTGTATTGCAAAGCGCTTTTATTATTTCCTCATTATGCTGACTGCTAAAATAATATTCTCTGCCTGTTGTTTGCAGTATGGTAAATGTGTGGTTTGGGCGTTGTGATTCAACCACAATCCTGCAAATTGCTAATTTGGGATGGGGCTGGAAAAAGGTAATTCCAGATTAAAATATAGTGGTGGCAGATTGATGAGGATTAGCCTAATTGTCCACATGAAAACCCAGGTCATTCAATTTCAGTATATTTTTAACTATATATTTACAGGACATAACTGTAGGCTGAACTTGTTTCTTTCCTCCAATTTTGATCATAAACAACAAATGTGGATTTAGAATTTAACCTTTGATGTTCTTAATCTAAATCCATGCTTCAGCTAAGGCTAGTTTTTAAATGCTCAGTGGTGTGTTGCAGGCCTAGTTATAGTTTACCTACTTTTGGTCTTTGATGAATTTTTACATATCTGATCCTGTTTGAAGAGCTGAAAAGAAAGCCATTTGTTCTCAGCAGGCACAGATCCATTTTTAACCATTTTAACCAAACATGAGTCACCTGTTTTTCCCTCAGGGACACTGTCAGGTGAAATTGCTTCTGTGCCAAGCAACTTTATCAGATTAACTCCTGTGGTCTGATCAAACTCTCTTTTGAAATCAGGAGGTTCTCACCTGCCCGTTAGCATTGCGAAAGTGTTCCAGAATTCTCATTCATCTGCTTCTTTGAAAGCCTTGCCCAGATCCCCAGATCCACTGTTTGCCCAAATTGTCATTTAGTAGCTCTCCCACCGACAGACATTCCCCCTGAATTTTTATCCAGTTACTTCCCATCTATTATTTTACAAATTAAGCAGGGCAAGGCCTTTGGCATATATATGGGAAGTGCCAAAAACCTAAAAGGAATGCCATGCAAATAATTCCACCTACTTGATTTAGATGCTGCTTTTTTTTTTTTTTTTCCCAGACATGAAAACTTAATTATATGCATAATCACTCCTGGTCTTCATGGTAAAAACAAGCTACTTGTAGTTAAAAATAAAAGAAATTGGGATAAAAAATTGAATCCATAAGATGAAAGAAACACCACAGCCATATTTTTAGGTAATTTGAAAGGTGTTTCAAATAAGCATTTCAAATAGGCACGCTTTTAGTTTTGGTGCAGCTCCTGTAACCCATTTTTGCAGATTATTGACAAGGAAGCAAATTTTATCAGCTAACAAAGGAAATTAAACTAAATGTGCAAACTCATATTTAGGGAAGGCGATGGAACAAAACCTTTGCATGTGCAGTGCCTGACACTAAGGGCTGTGTGCCCAAACCTGTTGCCACCAAGGAAGAATGAATGTCCTGTGTTCCCATCACTTTTCCAAAGGAAAAATGCATGTGCCCAGTATTTGCCTGCAGATGCTGGACCAGGTGGGTGATCCTACAGCACTGAGGTGCCATTGGCATTATCTGAAGTGTTGCATAATGTGCCTGGTACAGTTTCTGTCTGTATCTATCTTAGGTATTTACAAGGCACCTATCACCTTTGTACCTAAGCAGTTTGAGAAATGCACCCACCCCAGGAGGGATGATGAGATACAGACAGAGGCCCAGATTCAGAGCAGCAGAGGCAGGGCCCGGGAAGCTCCCCCGCTGTGTTCCTGCTGTTGTTGGGCTCCTGGCCCACTTGTTGTGGCCAAGGGACATCTCCACCCACCTGTCTGTCAGCAGGAAGAGACGGTGCCCCAGCCCTCCCGTGCAGCTCCGCTGGTGGGCAGCCTGAAAAGGAAAGATAATGGAAAAGGCAACGATCCAGTAGCAGAGGTGAAACAGGAATGGTGGGATTTCAAAAGGAGGGCTTCTTAAAGAGCAGCACATCTCAGGGGAGGGATCAGCTGCCAGTCCAAGTGGCAGGTAAGGCACAACACGGGCATAAATCTCAAATATTCTTCAGTGACCAAAAGTTAAAGAAATACTTCTGATGTCTCTAAGGTTTGTGTATATCCAAAGCCCTGCTCTGTTCTTGGCCTCTGTCTCAATCCTCTACCCCTGCAGCAGAATCAACCATTCAGAAATTCTCTATGTATCTCAACCCAGTAATTGCTACAATCATAAAAATGCCTAATGACCAACACAAAGGACTCTCAGTGGTAACAAACATTGTGGTGCAAGGAATAGCACGGAATAGCAGTGCTCCAAAATAATGGACATATTCATGAACCTAAAGGCTGGAATAAACTTGGCTTTGATCAGCATGCTCAGGGCAGGACCACAAACCACAGCTCTCCCCTGCAGGCACACTTGGAGCAGCTCTCCTGTGGCCTTCAGGAGCACCTGCTGATCCACCACGTCAGACCAGGCTCTATGGCAGCCCAGGGGAAACACCTGCATAGGTAGCAGGAACAGATGTCTGGCAGATTCTGGTCCTCTGCAGAAACAGAGAACCTATCCAACAGAGGAGAAAGGAAGATAGCCAGAACTTTGGTGGAGGCTCACCAGTTCCTATTGCATGGACCCCCTCAATAGCAGATCTCTTTTTTTTCCTTAAACACAACAGAGTCACTGAGGTAAAATAAAAAACAGCCTTCAGAAAGCTGTAAACCCCAGGCGGCTTTTGGAAATAGCTGCATAGTACCCACAGTGATCAAGCACTAAAACTGAAGTGCAGTGGGTCACTGACTTCCAGATGTTTCTGCCCCCTTTAGCCTATTTGCATGCTCCTCCCTGAGTCCCTTCCTCGGCCATTTAAGGATGGAGATGGAAGTCCTGCCCCAGCAGAGCAAGGGGCAGGAGGTTAGGAACGTGAACCTTGGAGGCTGCAGGTCTGATGGCTGCTATCACTTGGTGTAGAGATATCTGTAAAAGACAGAAGTGACCTATTTTGCCTGTAAGTTATATCTATCACTGTGAGCAAAATGCTGCATGTAGGACTGGTGCGTCAGGTGGAAATTGCTAGAAAGATCAGGGAATCTGACCTCTTCCTTTAGCTTTACACTCAAGGAAGGCAGCTGTGCTTCTTTGTACACACTCTATTTAAAGCTTGAAAAGAGACTTCTTTCTTTCTTTTCTTTTTTTTTTAAGCAAATTAACAACCAGATGAGGTCAGCCATGTTGATGCATGGTTTGATCCATGGCCATTTTTGACTTCACAGTTGTAGTGGCCTCTCTCTCTCTCTTTTTTTGGAAGTGACCCCTTTTTTAAGGAGTTAAAGGCAGTCAGTTGAGGTCACTCTGTCAGCTGTTGAAATATGAGGAAGGTTTCTGGCTGAACCCGGTTTGGCAGTGCCCTTGCTGTGCCTGGAACACCTCTCCCACAGCCCCAGCCTAGGCACTGAGGTAACCAACCTGACCAAGATCTGCCCAGAATTTAGAGTGAATTTTGGTCACCAAGGAATGGATTTCTTGGGCAGAGACTCACACGTTCATCCAGGTGGTGTCAGCCAGTGGCCTCCAGGCAATTTTCCCATGATTGCTCCTTAGTGAATGCAAGTTTGTGGAAGGCCATGCCTGTAACACACCCTCAGTTCCCCATGCCCATGGCAAAGCTTCCCAAAGAAACCGGAGTTGCTGAGATATGCTGAACACCTTGTTACAAATAATAACAGCAATGGTTATTCCTCCTTCTCATTACCAGCCAAGTTTACCAACCTAACCTAAAGCCTGTGCATGTATTCATTATTCAGAAGTATTCGCCAGGAGTTTCCGCAATTAACCTTCTGCCCATGGGTTTTCACAGAATCTTTGCTTTTTTGTCATTTGTGTCATTGGTCACCAATTGCCAGATGCTGTTCTTTCAGCTCTGAAAGGCTGAAAAGATGACTGGCAGAATGGCAAGTGGTATTTCATAGGACATGAGTAATTTTGCAAAAATTTATTATTGCACTTTTTCAGAGAAATTTTGCTTTACAAGCCTCTGGCAAATATATAGACATGAACAAATAACAAAGGTGTTCTGGTCCCCCTGAGTCTGAACAAATTAGACACAGTGATACCATTTACAGAAATATTCATAAATCAGTGTGGAGTTTGGAGTTTTTTGATTTTGTTTTGCTTCCGTTTTTGACTTCCAGTATAGTTTTGTTCTACTACTTACCAGTTGTTAGGTGGGCTCTGTTTAGAACACTTGCCAGCTAAATGGGGTTTTTAAATATGGGGAATTTTCTGTTGACATGTCAAAAGAAATGCCAAGACATTCAGTATGACCAGTGGCTCTACCAGAATGATTATGATCCCTTACCTCACTCCAATTTCATAGACTTTAACTGAAGTGTGTGTTTGCTTTGTGTGGTAAAATTAGGTCCCCTGTTTTTTGTTTTTGTTTTTTTTTTCATGTGTACTCAAATAGGAAAATGCTGAGAAATCATTTCATGATCCTACACTGTAGTTGTTAAGAGAGCTTTGCTAATGAAGGAATGCAGCTATGGCTATATTAGAAAAAGCAGGAGAAGAATTGCCAAGGAAGAAGCAGTTCTTAGTTAGGTTGATATATAGTCCCTTTCAAATCTCCATGGAGTGGAAGAGCCAATGATTGCATGACAGTTTGTCCCTAAAATTCATTTCCATAAGGAGCTCATACCTTTTTACAAATACAATTTCATCCTCACTTTCCATAAAACATGCAACTGGACAGTCCAGGCAGATGCAGAGAGAATATGAATACTTTGAATGTGAATACTTTGAAGTAGTGAATATGCTAAATGCACGAATAATATCCATTATTTTAGCACTTAAAACTCAACATTCAATGAAGTCACACAGAATCCCTTTTAGAGCACTATAATATTGCAGGCACATGGGTGTAAAAATAATGAGTACCACACTGTGGTAGACAGGGATTGAGATATAGGAGGTGGGATCCTTGGGTCTATCAGAAAAAGCTTTTCATTTCATTATAATTCACATAAAATAATTTTAAAAAATAAAACAAAACACTGCCCTGATTCATAAACAGAACCAAAAGTATGGTCTAACATGCAACACCTTGTAGATATAAGCTTACAGTTTCCATTGAGGTCTGAAGAGCAGTATTTCAATAAGCAGAAATTAATCCTTTAAAAAACAACCCAAAAAGCTTTTTTCAAGGCTGGGATGCCAGAGAGTAGGCACAGCACTGATCTGGCATTCAGGTCACTGTGGTGTGAGCAGCAGCAGCAGCCTGGTCAGGTCACAACCATACTGAGAGCAGTGCTTCTCTCAGCTGTCCCTTGCCTGAGCGTGGGGAATGCAGGGTTTTGGGCTTTGTGCTGCCTCCTTCAGCCACACTGCCCCAGGGTGATTTCTCATTACCAGATTGGCTCCCCTTAAAAAAAAAAATTAAAAAAAATGGGGCTTATTTTTTTATCTGAAGTAACAGAAAGTGTACAGAGTCTTGGCCACAGCCTCACGTAATGCAGAGAGGTGCAGGACAGAGCTGGGCAGATCACGCTGGTGATTCCTGTGGGTGCAAATGCCTGAGCCTTTCCTGCTCTTTGGGAGGGTATTTTTCTCTAGAGTTGTCATGGGGACGTGCTCGTACCCAGATTTCCACCATGCACCCTCAGGCAAGGGAAGAGGTAGCCAGGGGAGGGCAAAACTCCGTTCATTTGCAGGAGACAGAGATCCTGGTGAGCAATGCCCTCAGATAGCATTTCCTACTGTTTGGAGAAGAGAGCAAGGAAAATATGGCAAATGTTGGGGAGAGCATTGCTCACAGGATAATCCCATGGATGGCCACCATCGCGCTGCAGCAGTTATTTGGGAGAGATTTTGGGTGGGGTGACATGAGACGTCGGACAAAAGTGAAGATAGCCAGCAGTGCTTCAGAGCAACAAAGGGCTGCCCTCAGCCAGTGGTGGAGCACATCTGGCACCCCAGGAAGCTCAATTGGACCCTTGGCCCTGAGCTCGTCCCAGGGATTTCTGACTGACACCACTGCAGTGCATAGGTGAGCTTCTTGCTAGGTTCACTGACATTTCCTGTCACAGTCACGCTGAGGGGAATTCGGTAGCTCCTGCCTTGGGATGCAGCATGGCTGTGTGTGTTCTGGGTACAGGACAGTGTGCGCTGAGACCAAAAGTGCTTAATGATGCCAATTGCCACGTGCCCAATGCAGTCACTAAACTTTAGTCCGCCCTTCTGTTTGCCCAAACACATACACTCTGGCTTCCCAACTGGCTTCTTTCTATGTGTTGTCCAATGCATGTAGATACCTCCATCTGCCTGGCCTTAGATACAGTGGTTGTTGCTCCTCTATTTGATTGCCAGATGTCACTGGGGAGCAAGATGGGGAGGTTCCTGGATCCTCGGGGCAAGCCAGCCATCACCGAGGGAGCTCGCTGTCCACACCGGCCGAAGAACAGGAATCCTCGGTGCCTGCCTCTGATGAAGACTCGCCAGCCAGGACCACAGAGAGCTGGCAGTGGCCGCTGTCCTCATCTGAAACGCACAGCAACGCTGGGGAGGATTTTGAAGGATTTCAAACGCCGGCGCGGACTCCAGAGTGCACCATGGACATACAGTCTCCCGGGGATCAGTCACTCAGTAGGACTCCTCAGTTTGAAAGTGACTCTCCTGAGGAGGAGGGAAATGATGAGATGAATGAAGAGCGCTGCGGTGTTGAGCCTGTTCCTAGGGATCGGGGTTGGAGAGGGCAGCCCCAGCTAACAGAGGGAGAGAAGCTGTTGATGGAAACCAACAGTAGGATTGTGCAGCTGCTGGAAAATATCAAGAGGGAGCATGCACAGTCCATGGGTCTCATGTCCCAGTCCATGGGGCGTATGGAGCTGCAGCTGGGCATTGTGGCAACCTCCACAAGAGCCATCCATAACTACCTGTCAGAGATTTTAGCTTTCCTCAAGCAGCCGAGGACGCAGGTCCTCGAAACACGCATCTCCCAAAGAGCCACCCCCCATGTCGAGTTGACGTGTGCCTCGACATGGACTGGTGAGGACGCAGTGGCATCCTCCACTGTGTGCTTACCAGGGGCCGAAGGGACAAGCGACTCTCGTGACCCGCCACAGGCCACCCTGCCTTGTCGCAGTGGCCGGCTGCAGAGAGCCATAACCGAGAGGGCCTCACTGCCCATGCCTCCACGCCAGGCAAAAGGGGGAGGGAAGAAAAAATAACCACTCCATAGGATTTTTAGAGTTTTTTTTAATGTGCCTGTCCTTTTAATTCTTAGCCATAAGGCCATCGGTGGCAGAGTTCAACCATTTCCTACATTGGCTAACATTGTATTCTGGCTGACTAGATTAGTCTAACATTTTGTAGTTTATATTTGCACTGTTAACGATGTGTGCTGCTGGTATTTGAAGAACATTTGCCTCTGTTCTTTCACTTTAACTTCATATAAGCATTTTTTTACTCTGTGCCAGGCATTCATTGCTTTTCTTATAAATACAAGTCATTTCTTGAGGCAGCTGTTTTTTGAGTTTTCTTTCTCCATTATCCCACCTCCTCTGAGCAAGCACTCAGGACTTGGTGGTAAGTATAGAGGTCTTGGCAATACTTGCCTCCCAAACTGTGTTCGATCAGTCTTTGCCTGGTGTTTCTGGCATGCCAGCCTGAGGTGTTGGGGTATAGCCTGTACTGGATCATGACCATTCTTATCCTCTGTGGGTCTCACCAGCTCACTTCCTAAGACCCTCAGTGGAGCTAATCCACATGTCTTGGCTATGTCGTACAATAAGTAATGTTGCCAGGATCATATCTCATATTTCTCTTTTTGGGGGCTGTGTAGTGATGTGCCACCAGATCTATCTGGGCACCTGACTCTCGTTTTCAAAGTTCATTTTATGATGGATCTGGTGGCTTGATGGGCAGCATTATACTTTTTCCTCTGAGAGAGTCTGGGTATTCGGAACAGGAGTCACTAAGCAATGTGTTCTATGGGGATAAGAGCCATCTCCTGCAACATATCTATTAGGAGGAGACTGTCCCCTGTAATTATCACAGATATTAATTATTAAAGAAAAAGAAAAAAAAAAAGCAACTTGCCTAGCAGCCAGACCTCTTGAGAACATAAAAGTCATGACTTGCTGTTGGGTACTGTGCTACTCTGTCTGTGATTAAGAGTTTTTCATCAGAGACGAGACCTACATCTTGATAAAACACAACTACTTTCTGTGCCTTTAGGCCATCCAATTTCCTGAGGGCTTGCACCCTGAGCAGGGCACAGGTCCCATTGGTTACCCGACAGGGCAGATGGAAACGCACTTTGGCAATAAATTACTTTATATCTGTTGGTGCTGCCTCTCTCGGGGGAATTTAATATAGTTGCACTCAAATTGCTATATGCATGCAGAGGCATCAGACTGGCTTTTACATGTGGTATCCCTAACAGTTCTCCGGAAGGATGCTGCTCCCAGGAGCCCCTGGAGCGGTGGAGACAGGTTCTCACAGGTGTAGCATGGCTCCTGTGTTTGACACTCAACACACCGTTGTGACTTCTTGAGAAGGTGCAGAGCACTTTCTATGGAAAATGCCAGGGAATAATCATAGGCTTAAAAATCCTCTTCTGAGACTACAACCAAGCCATGCTCTTTGGCCAGTGAGATGTAGACTCTTCTTCCCTGTCTTGCAGCGAGGCTGAGGTTATTCAGCAAAGCAGATCTAAGTTTGTTACTCTACTAGCCAGCCACAAACTTCTCCTGTAAAAGTGTGTGTGTGCGTGTGTGCTTGTGGCTGTACTCTGCTAAACCACTGGTTCAAGGAGGAAATGCAGCTGGCATGGCCAATCTCCAGTGCAGGCTTTTCCCACATTCCTTCCTTTTGACCTTCATCCAGCTGCATTCCTTTTAAAAATGCCCTTGGAGGCAGGCTTCTTTGGGCCACTTTGTCAACACACCTCACAGCAGGTGCCCATTTTTGCATCCTTTTTGTCCTTTCTTCTCTCTTTTTTCAGGGTAATTTATAAAAGTTATCCTCAGAGAATTTCCAGCATGAGCTTGTGAGCTTCCCCTCTCATTGGTATGAGGAGTGCGTGCTGCAGAGTATTTGAGGTCACGAGGAGGCTGGGAAGAGAGCTAATTAGTGAGACTGAAAAACTATTCCAGTAGGAGTATATTTGGAACGTGTGGTTTGGATGCAGGAGGGGTTTGCACTCTGGTGCTGTAGAGACAAACAGCTCGAGGCACAGGCGAGTGGAGGTATGGCCCAACATATCTTCTTTCTCTGGGATGAGTCTGAGTGAGGCTAGCTGTGGTTCAGCCAGTCCATTTCCTTGGCCTGAGGAGCACGTTTGATAAGGCAGTGAGGATGTTTTTGTTTCACGCTGTGCTTTCACTCCAGCAGGGTGGGGCAGTTGTGGCCAGGCATTCAAATTTTGACATTTCCCACAGGACCCGCCATGTAGCTGCCGCCATTTAGGATCAGTCTCCACGTGCTGGCTGCTTCTGTGGCCTCACATTTTTTGTTGTAGTAGCTCCAAAATTACAACCTCCACTCTACCTTTGCTTTCTGATCCAAAGGCAGTAGAGCAAGAGAAAGAGCTGTGCAGTGCTGCCATTGGAACTGCCATGCGAGGAAGCTGTAAAGAGTTCCTTGCAAAGCAGCTTGAGTTCTAACCCACCCTCCTCTCACACTTCTGAGTGCTTTAGCTAAATGTGGCAAATGGGAGCAGCCATAGGGTGAGAAGGACTGAAAACCTCTCTACAGACAAGAAACCTGCAATAAATTCACACAAAAACCAGGGTTTTTTTTTTTCCCCTCATGGAAATGGTAGATGGTTTTAAGAATGGGTACCAACTGATATTTTGGTCAGATCCAAAATTAGGATCTGACTTCTAGGATTGTCTAGCAGACTCAGTGCAGTTGAAGGGTATGTATGTTTCATCCCCAACAAAAATTTTCATGCTTTTCCAAGTGTCTGTCATGGCCTCATCACTCTTTTCCTATAGCTTTTTGTTGTCTGAATGGGTATCTGGCTACATGTGTCTGTTCAAAATAAAGGGCATCACTTCTTACATGGTACATTTCTATTTCTCATGTGCAGATTTTGAGTGCTTCAATTTCCAAGGCTTCCTTCTTTCTGTATCCCAAAGATTAGTTGTTTGGCTTCTGGGATGAGAACAAGGGTGGGAGAGCCTTAAGAGGAAATCTACCTAGTTGAAGCTCTTGGTGATAGATCCCCTGAGTACCATTCTGCAGTCCAGCCGTATTTTTGTTATATAGGGTTAATGTTCATGGTTACACCATTGCTTTATGATGTCTTTTGCTGAGCAGAAGTGCACATATTTTTCTTTCAGAAGTTTGTATTACAAAGCCTTATGAAAGGTGATGTGAACTTGTATTTTTATTTTTGAGTACGTGTGACAATTTTAAGAATTTTTTTCCTTTTCTCCTTCCACTGGATGATTTAAACCCCACCAAAAAAAAAAAATAAAGCAGACCAATGAAAAGACTTGAATACTAACTTCAATTGAAAAGAACAGCAACACTACTCTTGTGAGACAGTTCTCAACAGTGTTCAGCTTACTGGCCCTGCTCAGCCTTTCCTTTCCTGCCTGCTCCCTGACCCTCTGTGACACTGAAATATCCACTTCTAGGACAACCTTCTTCCTAACCTGAAGGCTAAACGTTCTTCCCTCTCTTCTTCTCCTGTTTAAAATATCATCCTTGCATCAGCCAGATCTACTGTTTAGAAGGATCAAAAGCTCTTTTCCTCCTGCCTTATTCCCATCCATATCAATATCCAGGGCTCTGAGTGCGCTGCTCTCCAGCGAGAGGTAAAATTTAAATCCCTAAATACAATACTTGGGTTAGTAACACCAGCTCTACATCACCAAAAACCTGGGGATTTTTCAAGTCTACAGTATTCTAATGAAGTAACTATCCTTGTTTGACAAATAATCAATTATTTGGGAGATGGAGCTAATTGCTGAAAAGTAGCATTGCTCTGACTTGTGTGTGGAAGCCTAGGAGCCAAGCTGAGGTGTTCCACTTACAGAAATGCTACAGGCTATGAAATTAATCCTAGTTTTGGTGAAACTTCAAAGGAAAAGACATTAAATTAATATGATACAGGCAAGCAAATGCAATGAAAGGCATAGTAAGAAAAGCTGTTGGTGTGATTCCAGTTTGGATTCTAGTAGAGATTCCAAACTCAAACTCTCCTGGTGGCTTGGGCTGGTGATTTAATTTCTCTGTGCCTTGGTTTCATAGCAGTAGAAGGGGCAAAAAAAGAGCTGTCAGGCAATAATTAGTGGATTATACTGTACTTCAAAGTCTTCCTTGTGAGGGAGTAGCATTTTGTATTTAATGCTGATGAACCTTGTTTGTGACCAAAGCTGGAGACAGAGCTAACACCAGCACTCAGCTTTGGAATATCCTGATGAAACTTTTCCCTGTATTTTACCATCACATCATCCTGTAGATCAGAGTCTCAGATCCAAATGTTGAAGTTCTCATTCAGATTTGGACTTTGCCTATTTTTGGTCTGCTTCTGACCATGACTAAATGCATTCCCAAACTGTCCACTTATTAGAAGAAATTTTAAAAATCCAAACCAACAGAAATGCATAAAAAAGTTTAATTTAAACAAAGGATGCAGTTAGCAGTGCTAGCCTACAAGTCCAAGAGTGTGAACAAACCAGGATGTTATTATTTAAGGAGCATAGGCATGAAAGAGCACTTCTGGAGTACTTGTTATTGTCCAAAATATCACTGAAATTCTGATGACTAAGTACAGTCTGCTTATCTCTATTTGAAACAGTGCTCTATGGATTCACTATTTCTAAAGGTCTTCTTTCCATTTCTATATAGATATTCTCCCTTCACATTTTGAAGGTTTGAAGAAGAGGATTGTTTTTCGAGTCACACTAAGTAAACATTAAATGCATGCAGGCTTAAAACTAAAGCATGCATGTTATGTATCAGCAATAAAAAGTGCTCGGCTTGCACGACTTATGATGCTCAAGCGTTGCCTTGTTAAAATGCCAAAAAAAACATTTTCTTTGCATTTTTTTGAAAAGTAAATCTCTTTCTTTGACCTTGCAATTCTTAACTTTACCATTTCTTTGGACAAGTGATATTTATTTTACTGAATGCTTTTATATTACAGATAAGGTGGATGAAATAGTGCCAGTTTCCAAGCCATCAAGAATTGCAGACAATGCAACTGTGGACTCCAGAGTGGCAACTATAAAACAACGGCCTTCTAGTAGATGTTTTCCTTCAGCTACAGATATGAATGTGAGTGGGAGCCACAAAGCACTGCTTTATTCCTACTAATATATCTAATTCCTTGATTAAATAATGCCCAATGCTTTATAAGGGAAGAATTGACATTAACACTATAGCATGTAGTAAAAATTAAACACCAGAACTCTGAAATTGCATTACTCAAGTGCAGAATTTAATCTTACAAAACTTTGCAGGTAAAAAAAAAAAACTGGTTTTATTGCATTTTGGACATACTTTTCCATTACCCTTAAGCTGTTGCCTTGTAAATAGTATCAACTCACTCGTCTTACAGCTGCTGTCCTTTCATGAGTGTCTAAACAAAGCCTAGCCTTCCCTTTCTCTCCACCTCCTCCCCAGAAATAACCCCAGATTTATTATTTTCCATAAGAGTTCTCAGTGAAAGGGGTAATGGGACAGACTTTCATGCTTTAATGCTGTTGGGGTTTCTGTTTGCTCTTTTGTAGTCCATGTATGAGAGACAGGGTATTGCTGTGATGACGCCCACTGTCCCAGGGAGCCCTCAAGGTCCTTTTCTGGGTATACCTCGGGGTACAATGAGAAGACAAAAATCTATAGGTAAAATGCCTCTCTTGTATGGTTTTGTTCATTAATAGCATACTTTCAGTAACTTTTGTTCATTCCTAAAGCATGTTTCTCTGACATCTTTACCCCAGTGAATGGCTGTTTACTCTTTATACAAAGCTCATGAGAAAAGAAGTTTGTTGTAAGGTGATGTGATTTCCACATTTGGCAAGTATGGAATTATAATTTTGTTATTTTCTTTAGAATGTTCCTTCTAACAAGGACAAAAAAAAAGATCAGTACAAGCCTTTTGCAAAACATTAGGGCAAAATATGATCCTTTTTTTCCTTGTTATTGAGGTGAAAGCATTATAATGCTGTGTAGTTTACAAAGAAATTGTGTTGATCAAATGGACTAAAATTCACCTTTTTTTTAATTTCACATGATGGCAATAGATGTTTTTACAACAAAGAGACAAAGAGCAGATCAAATTTGGGCTTTCTTTGTTCTTGTTAGTAATCTTAGCAGTGACTTTTATCAATTTATAAACGCATTATGCTGATGTAATGTTAGCATCCACACTATCCCAGTATTACCCAGTTTATTTATGTTAGAAGCCATATTTATAATGATATAATGCCATCTTTTGAAATGCAACATTATGGGTTTTTTTCCCCAACAGGATCTTCATAGTCCCTTTGCTAAATTTCAATGGCATCTTAAAAATTTATTAGGTTTCTGAGTTCTTTTATTATATGTATTTGTAGAGTGCTAGAGCAAGGCAGAAGTGGCTCCTCTGCACAGAATATCTTCCCTGTTCAATAATTTTCAAAGAAAATGTGCTTTTCTGCAGCCACCTTGATGATACAAAAACCCCAAACATTTTCGTATACATAAGTTTAATTAAAATTCCATAGTATCCTTTTCAATCCTGGCACCTTAGATGTCCAACAGGAAAGAATGATTATGGTGGGAATCAACCTAAAGGCCTCTTTTGGAATTTTGCATACTCCTCATGCCATGGGAATGCACCCTGGAATTTTGGGTTGGATAGAGAAATAGTGCAGCGTGAGGGATCCTGGTGGATGTGGCAGTGTTTTAAAAGCACTCTCTGATTTTTCAGGAATAACGGAGGAAGAGCGGCAGTTTCTGGCCCCTCCTATGCTGAAGTTTACCAGGAGTCTTTCAATGCCTGACACCTCTGAAGATATCCCACCGCCACCACAATCCTTACCTCCCTCACCACCGCCACCTTCCCCCTCTCTGTACAACTCCCCCAAATCCCTGACATCCCGGAGCTACGGAACGATCAAACCTCCATTTAACCAGAATTCAGGTGCAAAAATCTCTTTGGTTAGGCCCGAGAGCATGGGTACCATGATAAGGGACAAAGGGATCTATTACCGGCGGGAGCTGGACCGATACTCACTGGACTCAGAGGACCTGTACAACCGGAGTGCCACAGGTCAGGCTAATTTCAGGAGCAAGAGGGGCCAGATGCCCGAAAACCCCTATTCCGAGGTTGGGAAGATTGCCAGCAAAGCCGTTTATGTGCCGGCCAAGCCAGCCAGGAGGAAGGGGATGCTGGTGAAGCAATCCAACGTGGAGGACAGTCCAGAAAAGACCTGCTCTATTCCAATCCCAACCATCATTGTCAAAGAGCCATCCACCAGCAGCAGCGGGAAAAGCAGCCAAGGGAGCAGCATGGAGATCGATCCTCAGTCTTCGGAGCAGCCCGGACAGCTCCGGCCTGATGACAGCTTGGGAGTCAGCAGTCCGTTTGCAGCAGCCATCGCAGGGGCCGTGAGGGACAGGGAAAAGAGGCTGGAGGCGAGGCGCAATTCCCCGGCCTTCCTCTCCACAGACCTGGGAGACGAGGACGTTGGATTGACCCCACCAACACCGCGGATGAGGCAGTCCAAGTTCACCGAGGAGGCCATGTTCAGCAGTGAGGATGGTTTCAGACAGCTCATGTCGCCATCTCCGATCCCCGCCCCTAGGGAGCCTGAAAACCTTTTTAACAGCAGTGAGCCCAGCAACCAGAGTGACTCAAGGACATTGAATGCTCCGTCCAAAATGAAAGGCACTGACAAAAGTATGGCAGCAGCCAAGCCCACGAGTGCTCCTGGCTCGGATAGCTATGTCCACCCGGTCACAGGGAAGCTGTTGGATCCAAACTCTCCACTTGCCCTCGCGCTCTCTGCCAGGGACAGAGCCATGAAAGAGCAGACACAGCAGATTCCAGGCAAAGGGGACGCAGTCAAAACCGACCTTAACAAACCGCTTTACATCGACACCAAGCTGAGACCCAACATGGAAACGACTTTTCCTGTTCCTGCCACTGTCACCAGGCAAAATACCCGCGGCCTGTTGAGACGGCAGGAGACTGAGAACAAGTATGAGATGGATGCAGGGAAAGAAAAGAAAGCTGAGGAAAAGAAGAACATGTTGATAAACATCATGGATACCTCACAGCAAAAATCAGCTGGCTTGTTGATGGTGCACACGGTGGATACGGCAAAGTCAGATGATATGCCTGAGGATGAGGAGGAAAAGGGAGCTGAGATGGAGCTGAGCCCTGAAAACTCCCCACCAGAGAGGCCAGAGGGCAGCGAGGAAGAGGAGAGCGAGCTGAGCGTCCCTGCCGTACCTGAGCCCCCGACTTCTCCGTGCAAAACCATCATGGCCACCAGCTCTGTGGACGACCCCGTCACCCTGCCTTTTCGCATCCCCCCACCACCCCTGGCGTCAGTGGACATCGACGAGGAGTTCCTGTTCACCGAGCCGCTGCCCCCTCCCTTGGAGTTTGCCAACAGCTTTGACATCCCCGATGACCGTGCGGCACCCGGCTCGGCGCTGACAGACCTGATGGCACAGAGGAAGAACGGCACCCCTTTGGCCAGCCAGCCAGCAAACTCCTTGGATGGCAAAAAGCAAGTGGGTCTGTCAAACTGTTTGCCTGCCGCCTTCCTGCCACCCCCTGACAGCTTCGATAATGTCACCGACTCTGGGATCGAGGAGGTGGACAGTCGGAGCAGCAGTGACCATCACCTAGAGACAACCAGCACTATCTCAACAGTGTCCAGCATCTCTACCTTATCCTCGGAAGGGGGGGAGAACGTGGATACTTGTACAGTCTATGCAGATGGGCAAACATTTCTGGTGGACAAACCCCCAGTACCTCCTAAGCCAAAAATGAAGCCCATAATCAACAAAAGCAATGCACTTTACAAGGATGCGCTGATCGAGGAAACTGTAGACAGCTTTGTGATCCCTCCTCCCGCTCCGCCCCCACCTCCCATCAGTGCCCCGCCCAACCTGGCGAAAGTTGTCCCCCAAAGGACATCCAAGCTATGGGGGGACGTGCCGGAGGTGAAAAGCCCAATTCTCTCAGGCCCCAAGGCTAATGTCATTAGTGAATTGAACTCAATACTCCAGCAAATGAACAGAGAGAAATCCTCAAAGCCAGGGGAGGGATTGGAGTCGCCAACTGGAACGAAAACTGCAAGTCTCAGTACAAGGTAAAAGTAATTAACCAAATCATTTTCTAAAAAGGCTTGATTTTCTTTTTGCCATCCCTTTGCTAACTTCTCCTGTAAATCACATAGATAAAAGAATAGTGTACTCTGTATATGCTTAACAAATAATCTGTGTCAAACACGAATTTCTTACACTGTGAACATTTGTGTTGCCTACATGATAGGACAGGAGCTTTCTCAGCCTTCAACTTCAAGGTTTCCATATACCTTTCTGTTGTTTTGATGTGAATTTCTTAGATTTTGCTTTAACTTTTTTTTATCTCTTTAAATTTTTTTCTCTTTAGATTCTTTCCTTTTAAAATGAGGTGATAATTTAATTTTTCTTCAGTCCCATGGGGTATTTTGGCTTCAAACAGGTAAAAAGTGTTTTTGCCAAGGGTTGCTTTGCATTCACTGTGTGGTCTCATTTGATTCATGCTGAGACCTCTCCTAATCTACTTAATCATAAAGTATTTCAGAGAATTCCTCATTAAAATCACTTTGCACTGTCCATTTTATTACTAAACCACATCTGTATGGAATGTGGACATAATATCATGAAATCCACAATTATTAAAAAAGGAAAGCTAATTTTGTATGTTTCATTAGGAGACTGAGGTATTTCTTCTTGCAAAAACACCATGCTGGCTTAGATTTTTAAAAAAAGGTGCCACCTAAGTCAATTTTATTAGAATTATTCTGGTGATTAATAAATAGCTCAGCATTTGGAAAGCTGGTGTACTTTCCAAGCATGAAGATAATTTGTTTTTAAGGGAAGGGTGTCTCTGGTGATTGCAAAGATTGCTCATTCAGAAAATAGTGTGATCCACAGCCTTGGCATCATGCAGTTAGATATTATTTCCTGTGGGATGGAAGCCATCAAACTGGTGACAGTGAGGGAATTCAATTTTTAGAATTGAGAAGTGATAATAAAACACAGAAATTTTGGAATTTCTCTCAGTGGCTCTTGACTAAACAGAGCAGAAATTGAGTTGGGTCTGCAGGAAAAGCCTTCATACATGAAAAAAACCCACATTATTTTTGCTGGATGTTGATCATGTTTCTTGTTAAGCCCCATGAACATGTTGTCTGTAGCTTCATGTGTATAACATTATTTATGAGCTTTTATTTTTTAAACTGAGAGGTATCTCCAGGTTACAGGGGAGATCTTTAGCATCCCTATTTTATTAGAAATAACCAAGGCTACCAACTACAGTGCACTGTAAATATGTAAAAGTACTCTCATTACTGTAAGCAAAATGAAAATTAGAAATAAATAGAAATACTTTTTCTGTGAAAATACATTTTTAAAGGTATAAAGGGTGGGGAAAACTTGAAGAACTATAGCACATCATTAGAGAAAAGCAAGCTATTAGGTAAGAAGAAGTAGCCCCATATGTTACCTTATAGAGGAAGTGTTGACTTAGTGTTACGAATTTGTGTTGCTGTTTTTTCTGTCCTTGAGGTTTTTAAATTTTTCAAACTCAGCTTTGGCAAATTACTACATCTTCATGGTGGAATACAGGGGCTCAACTGGCGGGGGTGGGAGGGGCCCACCCAATGTATTCTTTCAGTGGGGCTGAAATCCTGCTTCTTCCCTGAAAAGTAAACACAAACACTCATCTTTGCAAGTTGGAGAAAGGATCCTGGGATGTACCGGAGCCAAAAGAGCTATGAGGGCATAAATAGGATAAGTTGGCAGTGGTAAAGAGCACCAAAACTCTTGGCTGTTATTTGACTGTGGAAGAAAATAACACCTCCACATGGTTCCCGGTGGGAACAGGACACAAGAGGTTTCTTGCCGTTTCCTGCCGTTTTCCAAACTGATGTGATTACTTCTTAATTATGAGCTGGATTGAAGCTGCTTAAAACCACCAGGAAAGGTTGCTAAGGATTTCTTTTTTTTAGCAAATAATAATCCGCGAGACAGCAGAAGAGAACCAGCAATCTACAGGTGCTGGAAGTGTGTTTGAAAAGGTGCTGCAGGCAGAGTCTTTTTATCTCAACCATGGTAAGGGAGAGAGATGGAAATGGAGATGTTCACTTGTGGAATCAGAGGCCCTGTGGTTTTCTTTCACTGCTTTTACTCCCACTTTATCTCTCTAAAAGTTAAATAAATTACAGCCTTTCTAGCCCAGCTGCATGACTGACACATTTTTTTTTTTATGAAGCAGTCAAATATTATGACCAAGGAATGCCATCTTGTGAAAATTTCAACTGTAAAAGCTAATTTTTAAATTTCAAAGGTAAAATTCCTGGAGTTCCTTGGTATTTTTTCCCCTAATACTCTAAAGCTTAAGACAACCAATTGTTGATCTTGCAGCCCTTCCCTGTGAGGTAGCATTAGAAAGAGACCAAGGAATTTTGGCTCACAAAAAGCAGGGATTCTGCTAAATTAAAGAACCAATTTTAGGTCTGTGAACAGAGCAGTGATAATAAATGAGCCTGTTCCTATCCTTCACCCAAGGAGATTGGGAAGGGTTATAAATAGGAACAACGTTCACAGGCTCGCTTGGGCGGTGTTCGCAGCACAGGCAGCCTGATGAAATTAAAAATATGTAACTGCTTATTCCAATCTGGCCATACATGAAATTATAGGCCAGATTGGAATCCTAAATCCTACTGGGAATTCTCTTTGCACAGCCAGTAGATGTAAAACTAGGGTTCACTCAAGGCAATTGCCCTGTTAGGGTGGCGCAGGGGTGAATTAAACTACAGATAGTTGGGTAATGACTGGCTGCAGTAACCCATAAAAACACCTTCTTTGTGCTTTTTTGGTAGATGGGGATGAGGAAGAGAACATTCTATGGTCCTGAACAGTATTTCTCAATTATTACATTGAAACCACCCTAAATTTGCTTTTATTCTCTGCACCTTGGTTTAGCAATCATTTTCCATGGTGCATTTATAGTTTTTCCATGGTGTATTTATAGTTTTCCCATGGTTCTTACGGAGACACCGAGCTTCAAGATTTTTAAATAGAGCATGGAAACGCTTGGCTGGAAACCATCTGCTCCTCCATCCTCAGTGACAGTGGCCAGCCTGTGGGACAGGAAAAAGGAGCCCATCAGGAGAAGGAAAAAGAGGAATAAGTGAGAGGTTGCCCTTGCTTACTTTGTACTAATTGAAGTGTAATTAAAGGATTTGATCACAAGGTTCAGGGAGAGAGTTCCAGATCCCACTCCCAGTTTTGGCCACCATTTCCTTTGAGGAATTATGGCCATCAGTTGTGGTGACAGAGGTTTTAATCTGGTTTATCCATGTCCTCCTGCAGGCAAGGAGGACGGGATGTGTTAACCACAATAAATACAGCAGTGCTATACATCCACTTGAGAGGCCCCTGGCTTTTATAGGGAGCTGATGAAAGAATGGGGAGAAGAGCCAAGCAGGACTTTCCCTGGGAGAGAGGAGGAGTTTGTTCTGTCTGTGACCCAGCAGTCCTGCAGCAACATGACCATCAGGAGCCAACCCCTGAGATCCAGGGGCTAAAGGCAGAGTGGCTGAGGCAGGATAAACCTGGGGGCCACCAGGGACAGACAGCTCAGCCCCCAGGGAACACAGCATCCTCCCTCCCTCAGGCCTCTGGAGCACTGATAAGGATCATGAACAGCAGCACCTGCTGCTCTCCACCAGCACCACACCAAAATGATCCATGGCTTAGCCAGAGGGAAAAACACTTACAGTTTTTCTGTGTTTGTCCAGCTGTGTTTGCACAATCCTGTGACCTCTGGGGCACATTGGTATCACTGCTGGTGTTGGGAAATACTTATGATAAATGTGGGAGTTATGGAGGATGCTGTGGAATTGAATCCTCTAGGAAGAATAACCTGCACTGTGCTGGAATAACAAGTTTTAAAAGTTAAACTGGACAGTGATTTTGGCCATCAATTAATTAGTTTTTTTCATGAGTATTTGGAGAAGTTCCTTTTATTTTTCCACAAGCAGGTAAGGCAGAACAGAAGTTAGTAGTGAGTCCTTTATAGGGAGTGATCCTATGTTTGGTTTATGGTAAAGGATGTCTGAGTTTGGCAGAGGGTGAAATAAGTGCCTTGATTTTTCACTTGCTGCTCTCATTAGACTCATTTCACATTATTAACTCTTTGCCAGCCAATTTCACAGAACTGCTTGCTTTGTCAGTGATTTCTGCAGTGTTTCAGTCATTCCATTTTGTCATTTTTATTTGCTGTCATGACTGCTGTTGTCAGAGGAAGGCCATGCTGAAGTGCCATGAAGTAAGTGCCAACCATAAAGAATGGACTATTCTGCTGCGTTTTAATTCTCACCCACTGTTATTGCATTCCAGTGACTTTGGTGGTGACAGTGTTTCTCACAGTGCAGTGTGGATTAGATCATCCTAATCCAGAGATGGTAGCTGTCCTAAAATGGGACCTAGGATGCCAACTCAAGGTGAAATAAAAGCCACATTTATCAGAGGAGTACTCAGAAAATGTGTTGGTAATATGAGCACTTAAGACCAGATTCCTGAATGTGTCCGAGCACAGGGTCAGGACTTTTCAGATATGGCCAGATTTTGGGAGGTGGAGGGGTGGGGAGGGATGATTAATAGAGTTTTACACACCTATGTGAGGCTAAAAGTAAAGACAAACCAGCCTGTATGGTCACCTTGTCCTTGAAAGCTGTGGAATTCCCTCTGTTCTCCTTCCAGCTTCCCTTTCCCTTGCATTTATCCAAGTAGAAAGGGCTGATGCTGCCTCCTGACCCAGCAGCATCCCCTTCCCACTGCTTTCCAGACATTTCACATGGAAAATCCTGCTCCTGCACAGACAGACTCCCACAGACCTGCCTGACTGTTCCTCACTGGCAGCAGACACAGAGCAGCTCTCAATTCTTCTCCCCAAAATAACACCCATGTGGGGAGCTCTGCATCCTGCCAGTCATCACGTCAGCCCTTGTTCTTCACCTGCCCCCAAAACAGACAACTCTTGGCTTACTTTCCTGCCATGCTATTTGCCTCTGACAACAAAATAAAGTAATTAAGAGGTGAAGACAAAGTCTGGGTTTGTGGGGCCTCCAAGATCTGTAAGAATTTAATTTCTCTCAGTACCCCTATACAGGGACTTCACTTATTACTCCTCTTGATTTTAAGGTGTTTTCCTGTGATACAATGGAAAAGCAGTGTCAGAACCAGCAAGTGTTCTAGAAATTTCTGGGGCAAAACAGCTCCCAGGAACTGAGAATAATGTGGGTTTGCTATTTTCCATGGGAGCTGCTGCACTGATTTGCCTCTGATATTAAGTTAACAGTAAATTTGAATCTTGCAAATATAATTTAAAATTTAAAATAATTTTTGCCTACAAGCTGTGCTGACGGTTTTATACTTGGAGGCCACGTGGTTGTAACATATAGGTTTTATATTTTTTTATTTTAATATGAGGCAACATAATGGGCATTGCAATCAGTGCAGGCTCACAGCAGCAAATGTTTACAAATTACCACCATATGCTAATTCTAATAGAGCAAATTTTATTTAAAATAATTATCAAACTTTTTCCACCTTTTTTTAAAATGAAGTTTGGGGTGTGGCAGGTTTAATATGGATTTAACATATCTAGGATAACAGATGATCAAATAAGGCATAAGAAATTGCTCTGATTAAAAATCTGGAAACCCTGTAACACAACAAAGGGTGCCTGCTCTCCAGCTGGAATGTACTTGCTCCTTATTGACCAGGGTACCAACCAACCATAAAATGCAAGACAGATGATGGTTTCAAGGCTGTGTCTGTACCCCAGATCATGTGGGAGATGTATAGAAGTTACATAAATATCCTTGGGGGTTTTTTCCCTTGGATTACAATTACAGTGCAGCAGGAAAGAATGGAGCTGATATGGCAGGTGGAAAAGGGAGAAAAGAACATGGGAGAACAATCTTGAAGTGAAAGACATGGAACTAAATGCCTGGCAGTGCCTCAGCAGGCTTCCCTGAGCTTCATCAGGCTGCGCCCATGCCATGAGAGCGGAACACTCACACGGCTATGAACTGAGTTGGTGTTGAAACCTCTGCATTCAGCTAAATAAATCTTATTATCACTGTCTCAGAGTTTTGTTTTAATAATCATCAGCCCTGAACCTCTGTCTTGGAAAAAGCAAGATGCTCTCAGTTCTCCTGCTGCTTCATGCAGCCGTGTGAAGCCAATGTTTTGATCCAAGTGACAGAGAGCAAAGGACCAGGATGCCTGGGATGCTTTGCTCACCCTGGGTGTTCCTGCCCATGAGGCTGAGAAAACTGGGAACACCAGCCAAGGAATACTTCAGATGAGAGCACAGAGTTTACTTTTGGGGGGGTTGTTTCTTCTGTCTTAACAGACAGAATTTATTCCTTTATTTAAAGGAAGAGTGACAATAATTTCCTAAACAAGGCTGGGCGGGGAGTCTTTAAGAGGAACAGTCTGGAGAAGCAGCAAAAGTGAGTTGCAAAGCACTGAGCCTGGAGCTGTCAGTCAAGCAGTAGACTTTATCTTTCATCACCTGGAATAAAAAGAGGTGTATTTTCATCATCCATTTGATCTTGCCACAGTGAGTGTAAATACAAAACCCTAATTTCTAGTATTTGCAAGACAGGAAAGTTAAGTAGAAGGGTGATTGCAGGTAAAGATCAGAGATTCATTTCCATATTTATACAAAGCTCGTTCTTGCCATGACTAGGATAGCACTACCCCAACCTTTTTTCAAAGCAGGCTTTTTGATGGGTTTTAAATGATATCATGCCTTAGTAATGAGTGTGAGACAGTGCTGAGGTAAAGGATGTGGAAATAACTTGTTCCCCTTGGTTAGTAGAATTTAATAGTCCCTTACCACAAAGTTTTTATTTGTAAGAGTGCTTAGCTCCAGCTTTGGAAGACAATGAGAGCCATTAGGTGCCAAAACATCACAGGAAACACACAGAATCTTGCCAAGTGTTTCCTTTCTGTGTTAAATTACAAAGCCATAAGTGCTGGAAGCATTGTTCCTACTGGGTTTTAAGTGAAGTACCAATCTTCCAAAGAGATCCCCCTGTTCCCATTGAAATCCATGGAGCAGCCTATGGGAAAACAGTGGGAATGTTGGTGTAAATTAAATGTGAGTTCTCCCAAAAGTGATTCTCGGTGGTCCCTCTTGTGACAGGGAGCTTTATTTGACTGGGACCTGCCGAGATGTTGGTGTGGCAGAGCTGCACCTCCCTGTGCTCTGGGTTGGTGTGAAGTGCCAAAGACCCAGGGGTTATTCAGGGAACACTCTCAGGGCTCTCCACAGTCCAGCTCAGTACTGCAGTGGGAGAGAAAGGGATGAATAACCTGTTAGCACTGCCCCATGTTCCATTACCCTGCTTTTCCTTTATCTCCTTGAGTTCTTTTCTGCACAGCAGTGCAGAATTACTGCTGTGCTGGATTAATGGAAGCATTTCCATCTGACATCATGCATCCAAGCCATCCTCAGTTCTGCCCAGGCAGGACAGGACAGGCCTGGGGACAGTATGGCGCTCAAAAACAGAACTCAGAAACAGAGGGCTTCTGTCAGGGTCTGCGCTGGAAATCTCAGTACAGCATCAGCCACATCATCCTCTGGACCCCATGGCATTGCTCCCAGGATAAATAAGCCCTTCCTTTGGTCTGCAAGTGCTTTAAATTATTTGTCTGAAGGTTTTCCCATTTGGCAGGTTATTTCTGAAGTGAAGAACACTGGAGCTCCAGGCATCCAAGAGCTCTGTGGAGCATCCTCAAGTGCACGCTGACTGGCAGGCTCTTCCCATGGGAGTGAGGGCTGTGGGGTCAAGCCTTTGATGACATGAACAGACCCAAACCTTCTAAATTTGTTTCTGTAGACAGCAGGCAGAAGCAGAGGGTCATGTTCCTTCACCCACCCTATCAGGCTGGGCATCAGAGTGACCCTCTCAGCGAGGTTCATGCCTACTTCATTCATAATCAGAAACTCATTTTCTTTAGGCAGAACTTGATCCCAGCTACATCACCTCCGGTCAGGTACAGGAAAAAGAATTTTGTCCCCTTAATTCTGTGGTGAAACTGCCAGAGTATTATTTCTCTGTGGAAGGAAATAGACACTGAGATGTTTTAGGCACCTTAGAAGGACTGTTTCATGTTTAGAATATGGATAGAAAGGGAAATAAGAGCAGCCTGTTCTGTAAACAAACAGTACTACAAACACTCTACAAAATTCACCGAGTGAAGCCCAAAGATCCAAAATCCAGTGCTCCAGAAACTTTCCACAACTACTATTTTTAGCTATGTTATGTGTAAAGCCAGAACTGAAGGATTCTAACCCTCCACGTGGCTGGTCGAGCTTCATTGAGAGTATAAAGTGCTCATGTGCTTGTTCCACTCAGCACTTCTCATTTAACCAGGAGTAAATTTGGGAACGGGTATTAAAAAGGGAGAGAATGTGCTCTGGAAGGTGTTTTTTCCTGGACTGCTCATAAGAAAATGTTTTGTCTTTAACTATGGCTTACCATTGGTGCTGGTTTTCTGGGAAAGAGTCGATACAATTTTTGTACTTTTAGTTAAAATGTGAAACTACCCAATCATTCCCATGCTGTAATTACCACGTGCTGATGGGGCCGTGCTGGTGGCCAAGAGCTCTAACTGTGCCTGTCTGTTTGCACTTGCAGGAGCATGGAAGTCATGAGTACTGTCTCAGGTACAAGAAGTACAACAATCACTTTCACTGTCCGACCTGGAGCCAGCCAGCCGATCACACTGCAGAGCAGGTCCCCAGACTATGACAGCAGGACCTCAGGAGCAAGGCACGCTCCCAGCCCTGTGGTTTCACCAACAGAGATAAATAAAGACATCCTGCCTGCTCCTCTGACTGCTTCTGCTTCAGCCTCATCTCCTTCTCCAACTCTGTCTGATGTATTTAGCCTACCCACCCAGCCCCCTTCTGGGGACTTATTTGGCTTGACCACAGGGCGCAGCAGGTCTCCTTCTCCCTCAATATTACAACAGCCAATCTCAAATAAGCCTTTTACAACTAAGCCTGTCCACCTGTGGACTAAACCAGATGTGGCAGATTGGTTGGAAAGTCTAAACTTAGGTGAACATAAAGAAACATTTATGGACAATGAAATAGATGGCACACATTTACCAAATCTACAGAAGGAAGATCTGATAGACCTTGGAGTGACTAGAGTTGGGCACAGAATGAACATAGAAAGAGCTTTGAAGCAGCTGCTGGACAGATAAGAATAGCTATTTTGCCTCACAAACTTCTGTTGATAACTAGAGATGGGCTGGTACTGACATACCCCAAATGCCTTGTCTGTCTGTGAGTGCCAGCAAAATTGGGGGGGGGAGGGGGAAAACAGATGAATTCCTGGTACTCAGGTGATGCAGACTGTCTGCTACATGCCCAAACACAAACCTAAAGATGCTAAAGAAGTGGGGCCATTTTATTTCAAAGCTGTGGGGAGATGTGAGAGAGAGGCAATTGTTAACTTTAAAACTCTTGATGCTGCCCTTGGCCCGGGACCACTGCATGAAGATTTTCTTTTAAAATTGGAAACATTTCAGGGTTTCTTTTATTGACAGAAGAAAAAAACCAATTGCATTTTATTTTATTCTCTTCTTGACATTCAGTCTCCAAGCAGGTTTCCTTCCCCAGCCCTTGGTTCATTTTAAGAGGACAGGTTGCTCCATTACCACTCAAACCCAGTTTTATCAGTAGCAGGGATATTGAGGTGGGCACAGGAGTTTATATTACTTTTTTTTTACTGGCATAGCTCCCTGATCTGTTGGCAGTGAAGCTGGTTGTTCTGCTGGGGTCAGTCCAATGGTAACCTTGCTCTGTTTTACTTGGTATTTCTTTATTTCTGCAGTGGTATTTAGCACTCTTCCAAGGTGGCAGAACAAGTTCAGTGCATGCTCCATTGATGTGGCCGGTAGGATGGTGCAAATGTTGAGTAAAGGCTGAGGAGGGACCACACTTAGAGGTATAGCAAAGTGAAGCTAGTTTGAACCTGAGACACCCCCAGTTCTCAACCAGCTCATCTGCTACTGAGTCAAAATAGGAACTCCACGAGCCAGGACAAACTTTGGTGTGCAGGCACAGCTTTGAGACTTGACAGTGAGACACAGAGAGGCTGAGCCCTGGGAGGTGATGCTTAATTCAGTGAGTGGCAAGTGCCTGGGTACTTTGAACAGCAGGCTGAGAACAAGGAGAAGAGAGATGAATGTTCCCATTGAAGTCAGTGGGAAGTGTGCCAGGTTCTGAAGTGAGAGAGGGATTTCAGCCTGTTAGGATGGAAATGCTTCAGATCCTTGAGAGGAGGCAGAGAGGTGATGCCAAGATGGAAAAAGCTGTCGAGTGTCTCAGGGTGCATGCATTATGAGAGCCAGGAGGGCTGGGGAGGGATCCAGGCTCTCGTTTTATCACTGCTGGCAGGAACTGGCTCTGGACAAGGAGAGTGCGCTGGGCACTGGCCCCCTGCCCATTCCTTGGCACAAGAGGCGGGAGCATCCTGCCAGAATCCAGGGCTGGGAGTGGGGCAGAGAGAAATTTCCGGGAGACTTCTGTCAGCAGGGGAGAAACACCCATGGCTGGTTCACACAGCTTTGTTTAAAAAAAAAAAATTTTTTTTTTAACTTTCAAGTTAACAAGTCTCTCTCTGCATGTTTGAACTCCCCCTTGTAATTAACACCTCTGAATATCTGTGAGTTTTGTAGGACTTTCTGGACAGAATATTCAAGATGTTCAAGGTGGGTAAATTGGGTGTGGATGGCTAAACTGCCTCCCTACCAAACTTTCAGGTTTCCTTACATTTTGCAAGGTACCTGAACTTTCTTTCCTTGATATGGTCCTTGATATGGTCCAGCCTATCTCTAATTTTTTTATTATTGTGATTATTTTTTGCTCACAAACAAGTGTCTAATTAGGTCTGCAACAGCCCTAGTATGAGTACATAAAGTTTAGCATTTTAAATATCTTTCTTTACTGCAAGTTTAAATAGTTGTACAGATAGTTTATAAGCACAATATTTTAAGAAAATAAGTGGCTGGTCTACTGGGCAGCCTTTGTGCCACTTCAGTGCTAGGAAGTTAAAAACAGAAAAAAAAAAAAACAAACAAAAAAAAAAGAAAAAAAAACTTTTTGTGGTTTACTACTATTTCTGTGGAATAATTATAAAGTCTTGACCTTTTTAAAACCAACCTCATTTGGATGCATCTGAACCAGCAGAGCTGTGTTATATTTTCTATCTTTGCTAGAACTTCTACAGAAGAGGATGAATATTTCTTCAAAAGTGGTTACAGTTACCAACGCATTGGAAACTCATAAAAATCAACTTATTTAAGCCTCCTGCCCCCTTTATGGAACAGTAAATCTTTTGACTTAACATCTGTTACTGTGATCTGTTTGTATTTGGGGAGTTCCAAGGAACCTTTTCATAAAAACGAAGCACTGAGGCGTTTTGCTGTCGAGGAGTGCTGAGTTTTTCCATGGGAGGTGTAGAAAATGGCAGTTCCACTCAGATAGGTTGATGCAGGCAACTTGAGGCCATCACACACTTCAAGAAGTGAAAAAAAAGAAAAAAAAAAGGTAATTTAGCCATCTTTTGTCTTCCATTTGGTGATATGACAGAATTCAGTAAATAAACCACTGATGCCATGCTCTCTCCTTTTTTTTTTTAATTTTTTTTGTTTGTTTATTTGCGTACAGTTGCTATTACCTCTATAACATGTGCCAGAAATATGTTAGGAAATAAATACAGTAGTAAAAGAAAAAAATGTAGACATTGACTTTTAAAGCTGCTTTTTTTGGATCATGACCTTCCCGTTGGTTGAACTTGCCCTGAGCAAGCACTGACACACCCAGTAGCTCCCAGGTGGGAGCGTCCCTTCCTCACACAGGTGTGGCTCCTGCTCTGCATCTCTTCAGGTACTCCAAGAGCAGGTACACAATGGGCAGACGAAGGAGGTGTAAGGGAATAGTTTTATTTTTCACCTTGTGTCCTAAGAAGCCAAAAGGTAAGGAGACCTGAGGGGACCTACTTGGACCAGCAGAGTGAACCTCTGCCAAGTCGAGTTCAGTCTCCAGCTCTGAGGGGTGGTTTGAAACAAAAAAAAGAAAGCAATAGTAACAGACAATGCCGTGGCCTCTGAGTATTTTCACCGGGGGGAGGAGAGAAGACGTATTTCTTTCATGCTACTCTGATAGTGAAAAACAAAGTCATTAGAGATCTATGATATTCTGGGTTTTAGGATCAACTTTTGTTTATATACTGTAATTTAAATAAATTGCATTTACATGCCTAGTTTCTGTAATATTTGTGTATACAATACCAAAATCTTACAAGATGTAAATTGTGTATAACTGCACAGACTCCTTGCCCTAGGTGTCTGAGAACATTTTATGTTTAATTCATATATTATAAAATGACTAGATGTGACTGTTGATTTACAGAATTTACATATCACAAAGAAGTTAATTATTTGTGGTACTTAAGTTAATAAAAAAATAGTGATTTTTTTTTCTTTTCCTCTCAGTTCTTAGAAAGCATTACCCAGTTGATCTGGCGATGATTATTTGTATGAGCCACAAATACCGATAATTTCTCCATTACATTTTTTCTTTTCTTTTCTAGATACTAATATGTTTCTCGCTATAGTTTGTGTAACAACTTGTGTTCACGTTATCTATGTTGCTGTAATTTTTTGTGCTTTAATTCCTCTTATTTCAACTGATTAAAAAAAAAAAAAAAACAAAATCAAGCTCCTGTAACTTGCACTTTTCCCCAGTCCTTAATACTCTTGTATGGCAACCAAAATTACTGTAAGAAATAAATATAATATTGCACTAAGGGTGTGGTTCTGATTGCAAACAGAGAACACTGTCTGGATTTTTATTAAAAAAGAAAAAAAAAAAAAGTTGCCGAAAAAAGTTGCAATTTGTTATTGAAAACGTATAAAATGCTTTAACAAAATGTAGATAGAAGTAAGGGGAAATATTGATTTATTGTTGGGAAAAGCATATACTGTTGGTTTTTGTTTTGGTTTGGGGTTTTTTTTGTTTGTTTCTTTTTTTTTTTTTTAAAGCATTCCTTATGCCGAGTGTTCTGTTCTTTTTCAGAAAGGGACAGGTAGAAAACTGCATTACCTAATTTTTTTTTTTTTTTTTTTTTTTGCCTTAAGGTGAATTTCCGAAATGTGTGGAATGTTCTTTTTTCGGGGGAATGCACGCCCCGAGCTTCAGTGCTGCTGCTGCTCTGCGATTTCATGGGGCACTGAAAAGTGAGGGTTTGGGGATTTGATTTTTATTTGGAGCTGGGGTTTCTCTGGGGCAGAGCAGCTGTGCAGAGGGGAGGAGGGAGCAGCACTCCTTGTCCAACTTTGTGCATCTGTGACTTTGAAATCTTTACCAGCGGGCTCTGTTTGTACTGTGAATAAACAAGGCTGAGAATGGAAAAAAAATCCAACAAAAAAAAAAAGAACAAAAAAAAAAAACCAAGGAAACAATTCTCATCTTCTTTTGGCTTAAGTTAAAGATTTGTTTTTCTATCTTTAAATAGTGATGCAATGAAGAGTATTTTTATTTTTATTTTCTAAGATATTGGAATAATGCCTAGAACCGTTGCCATTTGGTTTCATATGTTCCTTAACTACAAACCTCTTGTCAGCTGTCATTCTAGCTCATCATTTTTATAGCCCTCTGTTATTATTTCTTTCATGATTTCCCAACAACAATTACTTGGCAGCTTTGTCTTGTTAAAAACATAAACTAGAACATAACTGTTTGGGTTTTTTTTTTTTTTTTTACATATTTCAGGTATTGTGGCAAACATCTGTGTATCCAAATAAAGTCAGGTATTTCCACTGCAAAACAAAGAATGCTTTGCAACTGTCACTGCTTGTTGGCCAAAGAAATGAGAAGAGTTGATCATTGCTGTCATTGTGTACATTGTATCAATGTGTTCTGCTTTATTCTTTGGTTTCTGTATTTTTTTCTGTATTTTTTCCTGTATTTTTTCCTGTATTTTCCTGCATTTTGTGGACTTTCATCCCCTCTGTTCTTGGCTGGGCCACCCAGAGTAGCATGATTGCAACAATGCTTCAGAATGTGTGTTTTTAAAAAAAAAAAAAAAAGAAAACAACAAAAAAATTGTACGTGCCTTATAATTTTCCACCTGGATCAGCGACACTGTATTTCACATAAAAAGCTTTATCTTCAAGGTGTTCAGTACCTGAGAAACAGAGTGCTGGGGTTGGAGTGAGCTCTGTGTCACTGCTTTAGGAAACCCTGAGGAGCTGCAGTGATTCAGACCTTATCTCGCCACATTCTTGGCATTGTGAGCCTGATTTCACTCTTCTATTCAAATCAGGCAAGCAAGAGGGGGAAAAGAAATGAGATGAGACTGTTATTTTGGGTTCAGTTCACTGCCATAAATCCTGGGTGGCTGGTACAGTTGATGTGGGCTGTTTCACAGACGAGGTAACGATGATAAATAAACCAAGTGGACTTGATGCCATCAAGTCTGCCACAAACTGGTTCTGTGCCACTGACATCTAGTGGAACCTGATGGACACTGTCTCAGAGCAATATCAGACCTTTAAAAATATTTATTTATTTATTTATTTTCAACTACTGTCATTCTTTCTACAGGAAGCTGTTTTAGAAAACTTTGTATTGTTGTTATTTAGGTTGGCCTGAGTATTTAGGCCTTTAGTGTTTTACAGAAAGGCTGACTGTGTAATTACTCAAATTATACACGAATGAGAAGTCTTAATGTGTTTCCTGTTCTCTCTGTGCTTCTCAGTTTTCTGTTTTGAACGTCAGCATCTCCATGTGATACTTCATTTGCATCCGGCATGGTTTTTAATGGGAATATAGGTTTTGTCTCCAGTGCTGTAAACCTTGGACTGTTTTGAACCATTTCTGACACTACAACCTGATGAATAGTCTGTTCAGGTCCAAATTGTAAAAAAAAAAAAAAAAAAAAAAAGGTTAATTTTGAGGTTAGGAAGCAGTTCAGAACAGCTGGGGGGGATTTCCCTGATGTGCTTGCAGTGCTGAAATTTGGTTTTCTCCAGTAAAATTCCAGTTGTTTTTTTTCCTCAGGACTGATGCCAGGAGGAACCCGTGCACGTGTGTGTGAGTTCTTGTACGCTTTCAATGTAAAGGTCCTTGGGCAGCCTTAGAAAACAATGTACAGATAGGACACCAGTGTTGCATGTGCTTAAACCTGTACTGGAATCAATGTCGCTGTGTACCTGTTTGCTTTGGAAATCTGAAGAGAATACAATATACAGAAACTTCAAAATCTACCTCATGTTTTAATGGGTTCTTTTCCACTGGTGTTCTCCCGTTACCTGAATGTCTCTGAGCGTTCCCTGCTGGGTGCAGGGAATGGCCAAGCCTGGCTCTCCCCACCCAACTCACCCCTGGAAAATCCTGAGTGAGGAACTGCTGGGGCTCTGTTGTTCTTCTGTCCTTTCTGTGCTGCAGCTTGGGGTCTCCTCTGGGGTCAGATCTGCAGTGGCAAGGGTGAGGTGAGAGTTCCAAGAGATCAGACAGAAAGGGGACTGAGACAGAACTCACTTATCACTTTCTCATTTCTGTTATTGATGTTTTTATCACTTACCATTTACTTGTTGCAGTGCCGACAAGTGAACAACAATCACTTCATTTTTATCCAGGCATAGTCAAATAGTGCAAAGAAATACTATTATGTTTAGAATTCTTTTTCAAGCTGTGCTGCATCCCATCTCTCCATTTGCTCTGTCTCAGCAATTTTCTTTCCTTCCAAAGCAGTGGGTGTCAGCTTTAGTGTGTGCAGCATTGTAGGTTCAGCTAGCTTATCTGTAACACTTTTAGTGCCTCAGTAACATGTTTACAGGTGTACATTTCCCCTGAGGTCATTTGAAATGTCCAAAAATGCTCATTTTCTGCATCACAGAGAAGGCACAAAAAGCAAGGGCAAGTGGCTCCCTGAAGATACTTTTCAAAATTTCTAGGAAAGGAGTTTTCTCCCAGAGGCCAATTCCTCCCCTCTCTCTGCATTCGGAGCAGACCAAGAACACATCTTTGGCTCGGTCCCACGGTCACAGCTCCAGCCGCTGACCTTGGTGCTGTTCTGCCACCCTTGGTGACAGAGCCACCCGCAGCAAAGCTCATCCTCTGGGTGCTGCCTGCCTGTGCTGCTGGCCAGGCTGGTTTATCCCTGGGAAAATCAGCTGGGAACAGGGAAAATTTGCTTGTATCACATGCATGGAGTGGAGAATCCTGCCAGGAATTCCACAGGACCGCTCTGTCAGAGAGGACAGGGAAGAAGAGAAATTTGGCTTTGGCAGAGACGTGCACAATACCCAGCCACAAAAAAAAAGGCAAGGAAATTTAACCAAGGAATAAGCCCCTGTAGATGTCAGTGGTGTTCACAGGACCTCAGGACCAGTGGGATAAGGGTGGGAATGAGCTGCTGTGCTGGGAGCGGGGCTTGGAGCAGGGCTGGGGAGGACTTGCTCTGTTTAACCACAAAATGGGAGGCTGGAAGGAGCTGTCTGATTTTTCCCTTCACCTGAGGGGTGAGCTGCCAGGGGAGGGGGGTGACCTAAGGAAATGCTGGCTCTGGAATGACCCATCACCAGCTGGGGATGGATTCAGGCTTGGAAACCAGGAGGGAGCCCAAGTGGGGAGGAGAACAGGGTTGTGCTGGGGTATCCTGGGGTGTCCTGTAAGAAACAGCCTGGGATTTATTCCTTATGGCACACAGCTGATCCTGGGGCACCTTCCTGTGAACTCTTCTGCCAGAGCTGTGGGCTGAGGAAAATGGGATGGAGGGACCCCACCCCTAGAGCAGCCTGGCTGGCAGAAACTCTCTGCCATGGCAGGGAAGGGGAATGAAAGGGGGTCTAAGGTCCCTCCCAACCCAGACCATTCCAGGGGTTCATGATTCTATTGAAAAACTATTAATTAGATTAATACTAAAGCACCAGACCAAGCTCTGGAGCAGAGAAAGAAAACTTGAGATATTGCACCTAAAATATGCCAAACCTAAAGCCTGGCTGCAACATTAAAGAACTCCAAGGAAAGGGAGCAAGTTTCTTCAGGAAACATAAAATATCCACCTCTGCACAGTTCTGTGTGCTCTTGTCAGCACAAAATAGGTGCAATAAAACAAATAAAATAAAACTGTGATATGCAGCTCCTTAGAGATGAAATTCAATGTTGCAGAAGTCCCAATATTCTTGCTAACAAGTTCCATTTAGTCCTAATCCTCAGGTTCTGTTTGTTTTTGTGGCTTGTTTTGTTCTGTTTTTATTTTTTTAAAGAAAGAAAGAGCTAAAGATCATTGAGGGATTTATTAATTGTCCTTGTCTGCAAGGACAGCAGAAAATTTATAGCAGTTTCTATAACATCTAAAATCTTTAGCAAAACATGTGCATTTCCTTTTTTTTCTCCCTAATTATTAAATAACAGATAAAGGAAATGTTCCAAAGTAAGGATGTTCCATCAGACTGGGAAAAAAACTGTCTAATTAGCCACAGTAAGGAACCCTGTGAAGAATTTCAGAGATTTGAAAGGCAAAACCAATATTCATTAAAAAAAAACCCAGAAACAAATGTGTGGTTATGGATCATTCACTGTCCTCAAAAGGGCAACAGGGCCACCTGTCAGGACACCAGTGGACTGTTCCAAATATTTATCACTTGCAATACTGAAAACACAAGATTTATCTCATTATTTGAGGTTCTTGGATTTATTACAAGGATCAGTTTTATCCCTGCTCTGTAAATGGGGCACAAATAAAACCTCACACAGAAATAAGCCCTGGCTTGTGTGGGGTTTAAGTCTAAAAAATGTTTAATATTTTTGCTGTATCAGTGCCTTTTTTTTTTTTTTTTATATACTCAGGATACCTTCCTTTTCCTGGCTGATCTCTTGTTCTTCCTGGACAGATGAAATTCCATATTTTCCCTCATGATATCCAATATAAACACAAGAACATTTGGATTTGTTTGCAGTTACCAGTTACAAAAACCAAAGGCCAAGATTGATATCTGGGCTTTACAGAAGGAAAAGGTGATTCCAGTGCAAATTAGCAGCACTACAAATTTAAAAGCAGCAGAACTCAGAATGAACTCACTGGAGGATCTGTTTCCACATTGCACTGGAAATAACACCCAATATTCAGCAGAAATCTCGTTATCAACTTGCAATACTCCCAGGCTGTGTTTGAGTCAGATTTTGATGGCCTTTATTTTTATCAGTGCTTTGCTGACCACATTAAAGTTTTCTGCACTATTGTGCAAACACAGGGGAGGCAGAGCCATAAGAGGCTTTGTTAATGGGAAATTTTAATTTATTTCGTAGCTGCCACACAGATTAATTCAGGGCAAGATGGTAGCTTGGTTTTTTCCAGGAACTGTAGCACTCTGTGTGCCTGGGAATAATCAGAAAATTGCTCAGGTTGGAAAAGTCCTCTAAGATCATCCAGGAACTGCCAAACCCTCGACCAAACCATGCCCCCAAGTGCCACATCTATGTGGCGTTTAAATAATTTTAATAATTCTACATAATGTCAATAATAATTGACCTTGAACTTGAGCGACTTCCCAGGCTGGGACATGCCAGTGCCTAGGGCTGCCCGGACAGAGGTGCAGAGATGTTGCACCAATACCAACATGTGGAGGGGAGTGGAAATGAGCAGCTGATTAAATGAGCACACACTGCTGAGGCGAATGAGCAAGGAAAGGACAGCCAGCAGCTGGGACAGGACACCTGCCTGCAGAGCTGACCCTCCTGCATTTCTCTCTTGGCTGAGCTGGCCCACAGAGACACTTCCCATGTTTCACTCGGGTGACCTGGCTGCCCCAGGCTCTGCTGTGGATCAGGAGAGCTCTGAGTGGTGCCTGGGGGGATGGACCCACCCACGGAACAAAGAGCTGCTCCCGGCTCTGCATCTGGCAGGGAACAGCTCCCTCCCTTCCAAAGCTGCAGCCAATGCTGATCCCCGGCCAAGATCCAACAAAAGGATGTTTTGGGAATGTCTTTGTACTCCTGCTGACCTACCCATGGTCACTCTGTGCTTTGCTTTCAAAGAAAGGCCAGTAATTACTGGTGGCAGTAATTATGGCACTGGGCAAGCAGGAAAGCAAAACACAGAATTTCTCCAAAGCTTCTCTAGGAAAAGAAAAAGAAACAGCTTCCAGACCAGACCTCCTAAAAGAAAACCCAAATAAATGACATTCCCAGAGATGCCCCAGCTCCTGACTCACTATTAGTTTGATGTTTATTCCTCTCTTAGGACTCCTCCTCATGCAGTGGGGTTTGCAGGCCAGAGAATTAACAAATTTTGTTTAGCTTTCAATTTCAGTATTTCTGTCACAATGCACTTTTGCTGCTTGAAACTTCCAGAAGCCAAAACCTGGCATCGGAACTGCAAACACTGGCTTGGGAAATCACATAAGCCCAACTGTCTAAGGATCATTTTCTTTTTTGTTTTAAGTGGGAATTCTGCTAGAAATACCTGAAATGGATGATTTAAAAATTTTGGCTACTTAAAATTATTTAATCAATTTTGCCTGACTCCTCATAGCCATTAAACCCTGTTTTTGGGGAAGCTTTTTCAGGGTTGCCTTGCTGCATGAAGCACTTCCCAGGCAGTAGAAGATGTAGTGCCTTGTTTTCTGTCCCAGCTTCCCGGATCCTGGAACAAATCTATCAAGTGAAGCTACTTTGATCAATCTAAATTCCCTTTTTGGAAGTGATCCAGGGCAGTACTCTATACTTGGCCTTGAGATTGATCGATCCTTGCTCTTTTCCTCTGCCCATGGATTAACGTCTCACTTTCTACTTCACCAAGGGACTTTGCAGCAGCTCCCACAGAAATGTGGTCAACATGAGAGGAATTTGAAGCAGCTTCTCAAATTTAGTACAAATCCAGCACCACACTATGAGCATCCTGTTGATAGATATGGACATGACTGCAGGCTGAGTTTTGGAGGCTCCACATCCCTTTCTGACAAGGAAAAGCCTGCAGCAAGGGGAAGAGTTCTTGAACTGCACCCTAGCAGGAGCTGACTTGGAGTACTCAACATTCATAGGCCGCACTGGGAAAGCTCCTGGTACAGACTGGATTGTGCTTCACTTGATTTCCCTTGACTCCTGCTCCTCTTGCTTGGGTAAAAGTAAAAAAAAAAAAAAAAAAAGAAACACAGTTTGGTTGTTTCTTGCTATTGAAAATCTAAATTAAAAATCATTAGCCAACAGCAGATTGGACAGTCACAGGTGTCTCATGACTGAATTTCTCCACTCCATGGAGCCTTTTCCACAAGGTGAGGCAATCCATGAACAACAACTAGCATTAATCATCAGCACCATTAAAGAACCAAAAAACAGGCTGTTGGGACTTTCTTCCTCAACATTTCCAGCAGTGCATCAAGCACCAGATTCCCAGAGAAGTTCAGGGCTGAAACTGTAAAATCTGGACAGCAAAGCAGGACCTTCCTGCTGGCAGGACTGAGAGGAGCAAAGCCTTGGGAAGGACCCACCCTGCCACGAACAAGAGCAGAACAGCTTTAAAGGGATTCAAAAGTTTATTTGATGTAACCCCATGTCTGTCCTTGAAAGAGCACTCAGTGCCCTGCTGCCACCAGCATTCCCAAAATCCAGGAGCAGCCACAAACCCTACAGCCCACCGGTGTTTTTAGCAGAAGTTACAAGCACATAAACAAAAGACAAAGCTGAGCCCGATGATGAGATTTTTCAAAAGAAAACTATAAAAAAAAATATTACATGCAAATGGTTCAAAAAGTTTATTGAATATTTAATTTACAAAAATCATATCGCTATGAGGTGTTCTAAAATTGGATAAAATAAACTGCATATAAAACCCAACCCTAGTCATGGAAATATAACGCACATATGAGACCATGGAAAGGAGAAAAAAATAGTAATAATCATGACACACATGTGACATTCATGAAGGGTTGTCCCAACCATCCAAGAATTGGCTCAACACGATGCCTTCTCCCTTGATACTCTGTACAATTCACCATTTTGTACAGGCCTTCCATATCCATTGGTCCAAATTTAGAGTTGATAAGAAGTCTTTGCCTTCTCTCTTGGCTGCTACACCAGATTTGACATTTTCCTTTTGATCAGAAGGTAGAAACGACAGTACAGACACTGAACATGTGCACTATTAGACTGAACTTGCTGTCTTTGGTAGGGACCCTAAATCTGCAGTGGTCAGCTTTCTAGAGTGACAGGAATTTCAGTTTTGGCAAAAAAAACAAAAAAAAAAAACCAAAAAAAAAAACCAAACAGGTCTAATTGTGTTGTTTAGTAGAACACTACTGGCAGGTTTTTTTTTGAACATACAAAAAAAAGTCTCTTGTCTGGTTTAAAAATTAAGATAATTTACATGGGTTTCAAATTCCTGGACTTGAAAATGGTTCCATAAATTGTCACTACTGCACAGCAGACCCTTCCTTCCTTGTGCGAGCATGGATGCACTGCACACAGAACACAACTGCAATCCCACCCCTCCTGCCTTCCCTCCCATTTAAAGCAATGGGAATATTCCTGCAGTTTGCCAGTTTCCTTCTGAACAAGCAGGAATCTCCTTGGTGACTTAACACATGCACAGTAACTTTTCCAAGTTTTCCTGGGAAAAGAGGAGGGTGAAGGAATTTGGGACAATCAGTGCTAGAGAGTTTGCAGCCCTCCTCTGGGATAACATGAGCAGGAGGAGCCGGACCAAGAAAAAATAATTTAAAAAGAAGAAAAAAAAAATTAATTTAAAAGCCAAGGAACTCCACTTTAAAGGAGAAGGAAAAAGTACCCGACTGTTTCCTTCAAAACATTAATATTCCATAAATATCAGACAGTATTTGATTAACTGCAACTGCAAAACAGTTTCTTCATTTTTTTCAAGCACTATCTAGAAAAGAAAAGAAAAAAAGGAAAGAAAAGGAAAAAAAAAAACAAAAAAACCAACTCTGCACCTCCCCAGTCCTCCCCACTTGGTGGAAATGCAAACAACCTGCATAGCCATGACTTTCTCAGCTGCAAAGGCTTAATGGAAGACTAACTAGACTTGAACACTTGACCAAATCTGCTCACTTAGGAGTAAAATATGCAATATTACAGCAGACAGCTACCTGTCCTCCAAAAGGCTTGGTTAATTTGGCAGAGAAGAAATGTTTCCAGACGAAAATAAATCTCAAGAGCCTCAGTGAAAGACAGAGTAGTTACAATATATTAGTGATTTCTGGGGCATAAATGTTTTAAAAAGCATCAGCAAAGTATTAAATATAAAAGCCATATGCATATACCCCCTGCATCCTCGGGAAAGCCTCATGGTCTGTCTGTAGTGTGTGAAGTGGTATGTGGGCTGGGGAAATAAGGCATGAGCAGCAGCAGGAGTCCCTATTGCCTGAGCTCCACATAGTTGGCGGGGAAGAGGCCGTAGCGGCCCTTGCAGACCCCTCTCCACCAGCCGTCGTCTATCATCTCGATGTTGGTGAGGATGTCGTCGGGGTCAAAGGAGATCTCGTCGTCACCCGCTGCAGGGAGAGCCCAACAGGGTCAGCACCCACACAACCAAGGGCTCACAGCAGCCCCAACACTTGGGTGGAAGACCTTTTTGGAAAGTGCCACCAGTCCCACAAAGGGCACCCAGTAATTTGCAATCCGCACCCAGCCATTTTCAATCCGCGCCTTTGTGAAACCCCCAAATCCCTGACTTTTCACTTGCGACCACAAGAGACATAAAAGGCAAAGGAAAAATCCAGATTTATCAAATGCAGAACAGAGTTTTCAAAGTCAAAGGGTGAAAACAAGAGTTTTGCTCACCAGCTTGGTAATCATAAAGGGCTATGGCTGTGATCCCAAGTTCATTTTCATACTCGTCATACGCATTTTCTTCTGAAGAGAGAAGAACAATTAAAACATGAAGTACATTATCACCCTCAGTTCTTTTCTGTGGTGCTTCTCCTTCAGTTGCACTGCTAACCCACACAGGAAGCAGGCAACAACCCATGCTAGGTTTCAGCAGTGCTGACGTTCCTTCTGCATGGACTTATTCCTTCAATCACACACAAATGAAGCATAAAAAGAAGTGTTTACAAGAGGCATTGAGTACAGGACTACATAAAACCAATCAGCCCTGTACTGCTTCTGTAAAAGGTGACAGGACAGCTGAGCCCAAGATCACTATGTAAGACAATAATTAATACAAGTGCTGGCATGCTGGGGGGGCAGAAAGGGGCCTGTTTAGAATTCCCAGGTTTTTCTACCAGAGCAGGTTCATCCTTCGCAGTTCATTTAGTAACCAGAAGAGGTGAAGAAAAAACAGGAATTCAGAAGAATCTTACTCTTGCAGTTTCATAGATCCCTACTCCACTCCCTCACAGAAACAGAACCCAATACATCAATATCAAACTCCAAGAATCCAAAAAAATTGGATTTTTTTGCTGGTGCAGCACATGTTTAATCTCCAGCTCAGTGCTTTCTTCTCATGTTGAGCTACATTCCATGGGGTGGGAATGGTTACCCTTGAATTTCTTTTTGAATTGAGACCCAGGAGAACACTGTAATTACTCCAACATCATCTCACAAAAGTTAACTAACTTCAACACCTTACTGCTGCCATTTATGAATTTCCTAATTAAAGTTTGCTGGTGGGGAATGTAGAAAGTCTCACTGGACTGAGAGTTTAGCAAACCTGGACAGCGCGCTATCAGCACAGCTGCTCATAAAGCTCTTGCACAAGGAAATAATCCTTATCCTAAAGGGTTTGCTGGGAGACACAAACCTGTCTGGTAGTGCTCTGCTGCTCCTGCCACCTCATAGACAGTCTCTGGCTCGTACTCTGCCTCCCGCTGGCTCACTGCTTCCTGGTAGTCCGGCTGCGCTGCTTTGTAGCCAGCCTCTGGCTCCTGGGCAGCAGGGTAGGATGGGCTGGAGCTCTTGTAGGCTGACCCTGCTTCATAGGAAACTGCATCCTGCAGGAAGACAGGGGAGCTCTGTCAGGGTTTTGTGAAGAGGTTCCCATGCTCAGGATCAAAGCCCAAAGGAATCCAAACAAACCTGGTAGAGCGGGCTGGAGGGCGCCTTCTGCTCCATCACCTGCGTGACAGGAGAGGGTGGTGGGGTCTGCTTCTTGGCTTTAGCTTGCTCCTAAATCCAGGAGAAAGGAAAACTTCAGTGCAGGTCACTCACTGATGAGGGGACCAACAGACAACTCTCCAGAATGAAGGACAGGCAATATATCCTGCAATGAACTGCTGTGGTCACAGGAGGACTGGGCTGGCTGGGCAGAGCACCAGAAATGCAGCACAGCAGAAGGAAAAAAAAAGGAAGAAACAAAATCCCCATGGCACATATGCAAGCCTGCGTTTAAAAACAGCCCCAGAGCTGTTTGGCCCATCTCCAGAGGAACTGCAGGGTTTTGGTGCTCAGTGTACTCATTCTGCTCATCATCTGGCTGGGCCTCATGTCCCATTTCAGCTGGAGTTTAAAGAACCTGAAGCCCACACATTCTGGGTGTACAAATTATGAAATGCCTTTGGTGAGAAATGGTCATGCAAGCTCTGGCAGGTCTGCAAAACATCCTGCCAAGGCAAAGGACTGAAGAGCTCAGACAAAAGTGGGTAATATACAGTGACAGACAGAATTCCAATTTTCAGGGGAATTAAGAGATGTGGTAGAAATAAAAGCAGTATTGCTTTTGTGCTCTGTGACACAAAGAACGTGGATCTGTTCTGGCACTCAAGTGCTTCATATTGTGCCATCCCACCAGTGAATCACAGGGCAATTCCACAATCATTGGAAAGCCACTCAAGAGGCAGGACACGAAGTGCAAGAAATACTGTGCTGCTCACATGACACAAAATAAAGTAACTATTTCAACAAGTAACTTTCATTTTGCCTCTCTTTATCACAGGTGAAAAGTAAACCATGAATCAATCCAGGGCCAAACCGTCTTCTTAACTGAAAAAAAGGGGAGAGGATGTGTGCAATGGGAATCAGTTACTCCAGCTATAACATCCCAGAGGATTCTCAGGAGAAATGGCAGTAGAGAGATGCAGTGGTAGGACTCTGTTGCAAGAAATTCTTCCTTTCTTTTTCTTGTCACAGCTCAGAAAAAAATAAATCCAACAAGGAAAGCAAAGCATGTCTTGAGAGCAGAGCCAGCTTTAAAGACAATTCAAAGCTTAGTGCTGTGCTTTCTGGAAAAAGTCTCTCCTGATCCAAGCACTCCCTCACTTTTAAATCCTGTGCTACAGATAAAAAAGATAAAAAGGCACCAGAAGAGTGAGTATTAGAAGTCAAACCTAAGTTTGGGGACAAATTAAGCAGTATTAATCCACTAATGATGGCAAATGTGGCAACAGTTTGACTAATTTGTCCTAGGAAATGGGTCTGCAATCCAGATTATAGTTTAAGATAGACACAGCATAATTGCCATAAAACATTTAAATTGCATGGCTCCCCTCAGGCTGGGTTTTGTTCTACAGTGAAATGCTCCATGTGAAAGAGCATCCTGCCTTTTTTTGCAAGGCAGCAGAGCACAGTGAAATCATGAGGCAGCACTGACTCAACCCAGGCATCAAAGAAGAGCTAGTTCCCTGAGCACTCTTTGCCTGTGTGACATTTGTGAAAAGCAAACCAGAATGCGGATTACCAGTAACCAGGACTCTGGAAGGGAATGCAGTCCATGTGTACATTCCCATTGTGGGAGGGTGTATGCCCACATATCCTCTGAAGTGAAGAAGTTCACTGGCAGAAAGTTCACTCCAGCCAGAGTCCATCCCTGCCCTTTGCACTCTCTGTGGATGGTGTGGATCACATCCCTGCCCTTCTCCTGCTCAGCTTGGGAGCAACCGGCAGTGCCAGCAGAGCCATTTCAGTTCCCCTCAACCTCAAGGCCCCTCTCTCTGTGTCTGCAGAATCCCGCAATTAACCATGGAGATGTTCAGGCTGTAAGAACATTAATCATCTGGTTACGGGGAAATTTAAATACCAGCTTTGGGGGAAAAAAACTCCAAATGTGTCCAGGCAACAGAATCTTTGATGAAGCACAAGAAAAATCCAGCAAAATGGCTTGCATTTAACCCACACTTACAGCAAAAATACCAGTAGAGAAATAATGTAATTACTGAGATAAAGTAATTTTAAAGAAAAAGACAAAGCAATTAAGGTCCCTTCCAATCCACACCATTCCATGACCTCCTCTCCCAGCTTTTCTACAGCACAGTAAAGAAACCCCAGGAGTGTTTGGGAGAAGGTACCAAAAGTCCACGTGGAAGAAAGGCAGCATTAGAATGATGCACAGAAGATGAGTTCCCATTCAGCTCGGGATACATTTCTGCAGTGAACATATGCTCACACTGCACATTGTGATGCTGTAAGGCAAAATAGGTGATAAGCTGAGAGAAAGGGGAGAAACAAGGAAAAATTAATTAAAAAAAGAAAAGCAATCACTTTAGAGGAAGAGAGCCTACCAGGCAGTCTTTCGTACTCCTAAAACAAATTAATTACATCAAACCTTAGTCTCCTGTAATACAAACTAATACAAACAAATATGTAAATTCCATAAAGCAGATAAGATAAATGTCCTGGAATTATCTTGCTCATGAATAACATAAAAATCATGAAGCTTTTACCTATACCAATGCAAAGTCAATTTTTTAAACTCCCTAAATAAGACTCAATTAACATTTGGAAGATTATCTTTCCCTGATCTCCTGGCTGTGTGTTATACCACCTCCATCTCCCAAAACACTAATCCCAAAGGAGCAGCATTACCAGTTCTCACCATGGGATGAAATTCTTGAACATGCAGGGCCTTTTGGGGACCACAGAGCTCTCCCATCATGAGCTCCTCCGTGCCCAAAGGGAACAAGGGACTGCCAAAGGCAGAAGTTCAGGAGGAAAAGGCCAGGCTGGATTCAAACACAGCTGAAGCACAGGCACAAACACACACTTCCAGCTTTAAAGGCCAGCTGGAAAGAAGGAACCTTTTCTCAAAGACTCCCTTTTCTCCCAGCACTGCATTGAAACCAGGCTGCTCCAATGGAACTTGACTCTTACTGACCTCCAGTTTCCTCCGAGCCTCCTCCTGTTCCTGCTTCTCCCTGGCCATTCTTTGGGCTCTCTCAGCTTCTGCCTTCCTTCGGTCTTCCTGCTCTTTCTCCTTGGCCAGGTTCTCAAAGTTAGCTCGGATGCTGTTTGTTTTATAGGCAACTGTAACACAGAAAGAACTTAAGTCAAATCATGTCTCAGGTTCTATATGAAAGTAGCCTGGAATGAGTTTTTTGCTATGAATTTCTGCTTTTCTGCCCTCTGAGTTTTTAGTACAGTCAGGAAAGTCCTTCTATCCCTCTTTCTTCCTCTCCCTTCCCAGCTCAAACCTCCTGTGCATCTTATTTCTCTTCCAAAAAACCTCTGTAATGCTTCTCCCTCCTCTCCTTCATAGTACAGGCCCCACCACTACCCCACACGATTTATTCTTCCTTATTCCTTCCTTATTCTCACGCTTTTTGTTCTCCCTTCCTTAACTCTGATGACCCTCAAGAGAAGAAAACAAACTGGAACAAAGCAAAACAACCTCTAAAGGAAGGAGGGAGAATATCTGAGGCTGCTAAAGAGCTGCAAACACAGCAGTTCTCTCTGGATGACCCTTACTCAGCACTACTACATCAATAATCCAGGATTTTGGACATAATCACCTCCAAAGAAAGGATTTGGGGCCAATGCCTTACCAGCTTCTACTGGCTTGGTCTTCTGATAAGTTGATGATGGTTTCTCAATATCTTCAAAAGTTGCTGCATTCTATCAGTAAAGACAAAAAGGATACATGCAAAAACCCCCACAAATTCATGAAGACATTCACACAGCCTCAACCTGAGATAATTTACTGTGATACTGTCCCTAAGGCGTTTAGCAGAACATCAAAGCCAAATCAGGAAGGATCAAAACTTTGCACACAGAATAATCCTTTCTGCAAGTCAAGCTACAGAGAATTAATCTTCAGGGGCAGTTCTGAGGACATCAAAATTCTATTAATTAAAAATAAAAAAATTTATGAGTGACTCATCAGAACTAAAAACAAGGCAATAAACATACATTGTGTAGCTGTTGCTGTTCTAATCCACATAAGCTGGCACCAGCTCTGGGTGTATAAGTTTGCTTTTTAAAGGTTTAGAAAAGCACAAAACTCTGCCCTTAGACTGGAGAAATGTCCAGAAATAGAGAGCTGAGCAGTGCAGATCTAACCAGGCTGTTCTGCCTGGCCAGAAGTCATGGCTCTTTGAAGCAACTTACCTTGTCCATCCGATCTTTCTGGACACCGTACTTGCCTCCAAATCCTTTGGAATAATCTAAAAGCAGGACATAAAAGGTCAGAGCAGGGAGTTGGGTGCCCCTCCCACCTTGCTCCCAAATGCAAACAGCCAGCTCAGGTGCAAAGAGCCATTTCAGCCTCACGGAGAGCCACAGTGACAGCCACCAGGGGAAATGCAGCTCGGCTTTGATGCAGAGAGGACACAGAAGCCCAGGAGCTCTCAGGAACACCAGCAGATGACAGACTGTGGGTCACATGCATTCCCTGAGTAAACATGAAGCTGAGGATTGAACAGGTATCAAGCATGGAGTAAGGGAGGAGCCCTCCTGATGCATCACTTCTGTAACACAGCCTTTGAGAGCACCAAATCTGAGCCTTCTTCAGGAATCATGGAGCCTGAGCCATTTTGCTTTGCTCAAAGGAGACTTCAGTGACCACAGAGGTGTTTTAGTTTTGGCTATTTTTTTCCTCTTTGTGAATGGCAGGAAAATGTTAACAATTTTCTCATTCCAGTGGTTTTGGTTGAGATACTCAGCTGGTGAATATTAAAGCCTGCTCTACACATGGAAAGGGGTAATTACATAGGCCAGCTTTAGCTGCCTAAAGCAACGCACCAGCAGAGAAATGGGGTGGCTGTGCTATCCCATACCAGCCCTGAGCTGCACACTCTTCCTCCTAGCTAGTGCTGCCCTCAGCACTTGTCAAACTCCCAAATTCACTCACCAGAGACATTGATAAAAACAACAAACAAACCCAGACAGGAGAGGCTTTCTGCTCTCATGGGAACATGTGAGGAGCACCAGAGCAGCACAACAGCAGCAGCAAGAGTGTGTGACTGGAAAAACCACCTCTTTGTGGTGTATGAGCTGTAGGAATGTGCCCTTACACTGCCCATGTTTCCTTTCAATCCCTGAAATACAACCCCTTCTCCTCTCAGCCCCCAAACCACTAGCTCTCCCTGCCAGCCACTGCAGTGCTTGCACTCGGGCTCTGAAAGTCTGAATATGTGTCACTGTAGCACAGGAAAATATCCACTATCAAAGAACAACCTCATTTTCTTCAGCTTTGTATGTATTTTCAGCCAGAATAAATATACTACACTTACATTTTCCTGCTCCAGACGCCTCACTTTAAGATAATGGAAAACCAGGAATTCATGGGTTGTACCCCAACTATTTCACAATGAATAAACAGAGTACTATAACAGCATTTGCTCACCCAAGAACCACAAACATTCCCTACTTCTTTCAAAGATTATAATAATTTTTAAATTATCTTGCCACAGCTCATTTCTTGCTAATGATTACCTGAAATTTACCGAGGTAAAACTTTATATTTAGTCTCTAAAACTCATTTCATTAACATCATACTAATAATGTCATTACCCCCTTGCATGTACAGCTATAACTAATTCAGGACTTTGCAGAGCTGTTGACTAAACACTGGGTGTTTCCTGAACACAGGCTTGCTTGAGGTAATAGTTTAAGGGTAGAATAAAGAAAACAGCTGGATCATGGAAAAATAGAAGCGCAATAAAGTGTCTGCACATTTCTGACATTGATCTACTCAGAAAACTATTTCAGACTGTGTGAGAAGTGGCTGCACTGGTAAGAAAGTAACAAGTAAAAACGTGCCTTGTTGAGATTCATGCTTGGCGAGCTTCTCCTTGTAATCAAACCCCACAGCAGATGGGTCCTGCCTTTCTGTCTGTACACCAAATTTCCCTCCGAAACCAGTCTTATAGTCTGAAAAAGCCACATGGGATATGTTAAAACCAAGGTAGGGAATTAAAGTTCAGTCAAAATAATTTTTGCAATATTTTCAATTATCAGGAATTTTGGATAGTGAGAAAAAAAGAAAAATATGTCAAGACACTTCTACAAAAGTAAACTGAAAAAAGTCTCAACTTGAGATGATTTATCAGATATAAGAACACCATTCTGAAGTCACAGAAAAAAAGCATTTCTCAACATTTTTCATCCATACTGCATAATGCACTTGCATTTGATGAAAGGTATGAACACAGGTAACAGGTAATTTGCTCATCCAAACAAAGCAACATATGATACAAGAGAATAAACAAAATAAACACCAAAACAGTACAAGAGAATCAAATGAGCTTCCTTCATCTGCATGGTTAACATTTGTACAGAGAGCTGACTTTTAAAGAGGTGTGAAGATGGGCCCCACAGAGACCACCCTCCAGATACTCCTTAAAGGAAAGAGGAATGTTCCTGCTGCCACACAGCTTGAGGGAGAAAAGGTTTCAGCTAAGAGGTGATCATTCCCTACTGCTGCCTAGGGAGCAGCCATTTATATATATATTTGTATAAATATATATGTGTGCTATAAAATGAGGGATGGCACAAAAAAAATGGGATTCAGGTAAACCTCTCACAACAAGTCTGCTGGAGCACCCAACAGAACAATATTTTGAGGAACAGTTTTAATTTAATTGCTTAAATAATAATAATAATTTCTTTAAGTCAAGAGCAGTGACAGGCAAAGGGCTGAGGAGCAACAGCTGCATTTTACAGGAAGTTGTATTTCGACTGGGAACCAAGTGTTTCACAGAAACAGGTACCCCACAGGCCATGAAAAAGAACAGCATTTGATTTTAGACTCTTCCTGCATGGAAACAGGGATATACACAACAGAATTCAGAAGGGAAAATTTATTCGTGGAAAGTACAAAGGAATTCCTAACCTGTGGTTTGCAAAGCTCAACTGAAAAAGGAAAATAGTCCAGCATACTTGCAGGCCCATAAAGGGAAAATTTAGTCCTGAGTCTGCACTTGGAGGGGCTGGGTGTCAGCTGTGCCAAAGCTGCTCTGCAGACACCAGTTCACCCAGTGACAGCAAAATCCAGACACAGGAAAGGAGCCTCACATCAGCTCCTGTGAGGCTGTGCCCAAAGACCCCAGGGCAGGGCTCACACAGGCAACAGGAGGTCAAAATGAGGGCAGGCAGAAAGAACAGCAAGAAATCAAGAGCTGATGTACCTTTCTGGGACTCATGCAGCTGCACTGTCCAAGATTAAAAAAAAATGTTTTCCTATTTACCATCTGAGTAGGAGTTGCCTTGGGGCAGTTTTCCTTATCTGCTGTTAATAGCCCCATCAATGCCTTGCCACATGACCCAGAGATAACACTGTCCAGGAGCCGGTGATTAAGGACACACCTTGAGACTCATAATGACCCATTGTGAGATGCTCTGCCCAGGGGGGAGGAGCTAGGCATTCCAACCTGGATAAAACTGAGGATTTCTAGACAGAGGAGTCAGCCTTTTCACAGGTTCTCCGAGAGGCCACAGCAACTACATCTGCCATCCCAAGAGGACTGCAGCTACTCCAATTTGGACTGCTGCCAGCACGCTGGCCAGGTTGTATTCTGACTTTGTCGGTGGTCTTTCCCTTTGTATTGTTGCATGTATTTTTGTCCTTTTCCCCTTTTCCCAATAAATTGTATTTCTGACTTGGAGTCTCTCACTGGTTTTGCTTTCAAACCAGAACATGCACCTTCTCCTGGTGGTCCCAGCCAAGGGCACATTTGTCTTGTCTATCTGTCTGCACACCAAACTTGCCTCCAAAGCCCTTTACATAATCTGTGAAGTTTTCAGAAAATATTATTGCAATTCGTAGCTGCAAACTGCACTTAATAAAAAAAAAAAACAGGAATATGTTAGGGGACAAGCTGCCCTGTTAATAATGCATTCACTCTTTTAAGGGGATCCAAAATCTGCACACACATGGGGTAAACACACATTTACCACAAAAAAAAACCAAAAAAACAAACCAAACAAACTAAAAACTCCCACCAAAAAAAAAAAAAACCCAAAGTATTTTTCCCAGGTTTAAAAGGGTCTGAGCTATTATTTTTAAAGAAGATAGTAAAAACCTTTCTGTGATTCATGTTTTTCTGTTTTGCCTTGATATTCAAAGCCAACAGCACTTTTATCCACTTTGTCCTTGTCGACACCGTATTTACCACCAAAGCCCTTGGAATAATCTAGAGATAAGAGGGAAAAGTTTTGCTTGTAAGTGTTCAGCAACAAAATCATGACCTTGAGAAATTGTGATAATCAGGGCTGTTAGCACTGCACTGTGTTTTAAAAGAAGCACTGACATGCACAGCTAAACTTGATTTCAGACACTGAAATCAGAAATCCTTCAGAACACATTCTCCACAATAGAAAATAAAATAGCATTTTGTTGGGCAATGCCAGCAGTTCAGCTGCCTGACTCCTTGGTAAAATTTTGAAGACACTTATGGTGAAGTGAACTTCAAAACCCACATCAGCAACAGTCTGGATGCTTTTAGACACTCCCTGCTCCTTGTCAGCATTTCTAGAGTTCAAATATTTCTTTGGGACAAACAGAAAACACATGGCAAAAATGTCACCATTTTTCAACAAAATGGTTAATTTTTCATTAGCTATGCCTGGAAACTTGAGCAGCAACACAGTATTAACTCTAAACACTGTTAAGTGTTTTAATCCATGAACAGCTGAGTCTTTTAGAAGCATTTCTCTGTGATGGTTAAGCTGCTCATAGTCAGAGTACTCTGATTCACAGTTTTTCAACAGGAGCTGTAAAAAACCTCCAGACAAACCTGTGTGCCCTGGACCATCCCTTAAAACCAGGCTGCTTTTTTTTGTGTTTTTTTTTTTTTTTACCCCAGTAGTTGAAGTTTTCAGCAACGTAAATTTTACCCAGCATTACCTTTCAGCAGGTTAGGAGTGCAAGGGGTGTAAAACATGAGTATTTTACAACATGGGCTATGGGCAGTGCCTAGAGCACTAGGGAAGGAGCCTGCTAACACATGTCTATTCACCCTTCTGGGAGTCGTGTTTCTCAGTTTTCCCCTGGTAATCAAACCCCACTGCACTCTTGTCTACTCTGTCAGCCTGTACTCGGTATTTTCCACCAAAACCACTTGAGTAGTCTGCATTGAGAGTAAAGCACAATAAAAACAACATGAAAGCAAATTGTCATGGATACAGCATAGCAGCAATTAAGGGGAAAAACAAGTTATTTCACAACTGAAGTATTATGAATGCTTTAGCATATAAAATTCAGTTTAATTTTAAACACAAAATTCAGTTTAATTTTAAACACAAAATAAGCAACAGTCCTATAACTTAAAGCTACCTTTAAATTTTTTCCCTATTTCCAACAGAATGCAATACAGAAAAGAGCAGCTCCCAGTCTTCCTGACACATCCCTGAACCTCACTTCAGAAATAAAAATGAGACTCCTGATGACCCACTATTTCCTTATCTTAAAACCTCATCAACTCACGAAACTGCTAGAAAATTAATTCTTTCCTCCTCTGTTCCACCAAACCCACCTAGTGATTCTTTGGGAATGTCATGCAGAGATCTCACTAAAGAAGGTACTATCCACACTGTGAAAGAATCTACTCTATTTTTTATCAAAAATGTGCCCACCAAGGTGACCACCTCCCCACTTTACCTTTTTGGGAGGGATGCTTCTCAGTTTTGCCCTGATATTCAAACCCAACAGCTGACTGGAAGAGAAATAAAATGACAATTGTGACAGAGTTAGGCATTAGAAGAAAAACTGCACGCACTTCAGTGGACACAGAGCACAGCAAGTTCCTTTGTCTTTCCATCCTGCTCTGACCTTCTGGACTGGGGTCATAAATACCTCTTTAACTTATGGGCCATATTCATTTACATGGCAGCTCAGTGCATGTGCTCATGGCCAGGGTTTTGTCCTTCCTTGCCAAGGTACATTGTCCCAGCAGCACACTCCAGCCTGGTCTTGCCAGGTCCAGTAATTCAGTATGACAGAAATCCAGCATTTCCATGCGGGGATTGTTATGCAGTCTTGGAACAGGATATTAATTATCCTGCCCACCACCTCATGTTGTGATACAGGGCAAACCATCCCCAAACATTTTACAGTACTCATACTGACCTTGTCAAAGAACACAAAGAAGTAGTGTTTTAACAGCTCTTTTCTACTTTCTTTTCAAGTCATCTCAACTTCCCACAAGGGCTTTTTTCTACTCTACTTTAAAAGTAATTTACCTCCCTAACAGTCAGTGTTAGCTTCTGCTAAACTTCAAAAAGAGCAGCCCACAGCATCCTAAGGCACTGGAATTCTGCAGTTTTATGTACAAAAGGAGAAAATCGGCCACTGTGGGTGGCTGCAGGAAGAAATCACTCACCTGGTCAACTCTGTCGGTTTGTACTCCAAACTTGCCACCAAACCCTTTCACCGAATCCACTTGGGAGCAATGCTTAGAAAGTTTGCATTGGTAATCATGTCCAACAGCTGACTGAAAGAAAGTGGTGAAGTTCAGAGACAGCAGTTCTACACAGTCCTGTCTGTCAGACAAAACACTGCACCAAGCAACCAGAGGGTGAGTTTTGTTACCAACATGCATCACTGCCACTCCTCCTGTTGGAATCAACTTCCCTGGAAATTCCTAGTCACTTGGGAAGTCTCCACAAGGATGTTGCCATGCTACCAATCCAGTCTAGGCAAGGGAACTGACTGCATTTTATGGGGACTATTTTATGCCCTAAATTTGCACTTCAAAAGCACAGGAATAAAAACAAGACAGGTACAACAGGAGTCTTGATGGTGTTCATGCAGAATTTGAAGTGAGTTTCAGGTGAAACACACAGCCTTGTGCTTATTTAGGGATCTGTTTTAGCTGACAGGGGACTGCAACAAATACAACAATATTTTTGTACAACAATACAAACACAACCAAAGCCAGCTGCCATTGGTTTAGGGAGGCACCCAAGTCTGCTAAATAAATCACAATTAGGCATCTTCCTCACATGAAAAATGGTGTTGAACATGAGGAGATGCATCCACACCTGTGCCAAAGGTATCCCAGCCCTGCACCCTGGCTCTGGAAGCTGAGCTCCATCCATGCCACAACAACTGGCAGGACACAGGGATATGTAATTACACACCTGGAAGTGCCTCCCCACACAGCCCTTGCTAGTGTTACACTGACCTAATGCTAGGGAGCCCTTCCAGCTTCTGGAATTGATGCTGCTGCCTCACACCTTGAGTAAAAATGCTTTTTCCTTGACCAGTGCCAACACTGGGAACTGGCCAGAGCAACCTGCAACTCACCAGCAATACAACATTGCATAATCTGTGCCAGGCAGCTTGACCAAGGTGAACTAATTAGAGGACACAAGGTCTGCACACCTTGGATTTTACAGTGTTAGCTCTTTTTCTTCGACACAGGGGTGGGAGGGAACATTCCCAGCAGGTTGGGAAGCAAAGCATTACGGGCTGAAGTCACTGCCAGGTAACAGATGAAGGAGATCAAGGATGGCAATAACTGGACACTGCTTTAACTCAAAAGCATTAAAAAAGCTCCCTTCTTTTCCTGACTGAAACAACCATGCTCCTGTCCATTTTGCAGGTGTTCTACAGTACAGTATCTGAGAAATATGACAGAAAAGGCTCCCACCCCCCTTTTTTCTTCCCATTACATTTATGAAAAACAGGAAACTCTGAAAATTTTACGTTTTACATGGTTTTACCTGACCTCCTTTTTGTTACACCAACTGAGGTATAAGTGTGGTGTTTTCTTGGTGGTACCAGGACTTTTTGCATTTCATCAAATACAGAGCATTACAACAAACCCCTCCTTAGAAAATATTTTTTTTGGTAATCTGTATTTCAGAGTCAAACACCGTCATAACTTCTCTGTACATTTTACACCAGCTCAGGAGTTATGGCACACAAAGTGATGGAAATGTTAATTTTAACTCAGAACCAAGGTTTTGCCCTAAATGCAGCAAAACCCTGCACCATGACAATGCTACAGCGACCCTGATTTAATGGCCAAGCTTTAAAGCCAAGTTTTAGGAGCAGCACACCGGCACAGATACCTGCAAAGGAGACATCTCAGCCACAAGGCTTCAGAACTACAGTTACAAGGGAGAAAGATTCATTACATACAGGAACTGTGAACACCTCCTGCCACCAGCATCACTCACATGGGCATGACCAGCATGTTTTTCCCCACAATTAATTCTAGCCTATGGGAAACACTGCTGACTTTTGTTTCCTTCTTCTTCCCCACAGACACAGGTGAGGGATAAACTGCTGACACTAGAGCGCAGCAGCAGAACAGGCCTGGTGGTTGAATCTGCTCAGCAATTCCTTTTCTCAGATTCAAAGGCTGGCCCACTGAGAACTGGACAGCAATTAACTCTGGAATATGAGCATCCAGCAAAAATTTAGGGCTGTCAAGTTACCAAGAATACAGAAAACAAAGAAAACTTTCTTATTTAGAAATGTTTTGATTCTTATTCTAGCAGAGGTCATGAAAGAAAGCAGCCAGAAGTTGATAAGCCTATTTATCACATGACTAAAGGACTAAAGGAGTTATACTACGACTTATAATTTAACAGTATAATATAAGCAGTCTCTTTATATACCTCCTTATATAAAAAACTACCATCTGATTGAAGTGCAACATTTTAAATACTTGCATTATTTGTCACTGTCAGTTTGTTCACAAGAGCTGCGCTCTGATTTTAATGCAGCAGCACATCCTTTTTTCATTTTTTTGGCTGTCTCTATCTATATTCATAGAAGAGCTGGCCCAGGATCTAAATAAAAAGATCATACTGGATTTATTAGTGCACCAAGTCCTTTGTTCATTTAGAAACATAAATTTAAAAACTTGAATTCTGGCTCCAGGGGAATAATCTCCAGACTTGGCATCAATCAAAACCAGTTGGGCCATTGCACACCACAGAGCAAAGCTGGAACAAGTTCAGCTCACACAGAGAGTGGTGCTGGCCAGGCTTACCCCTTCACTGATCAGTTCATCCCAGGGAAGTCCCATCCACACTTACTTTATCCATGCGATCTTGTTCCACGCCAAACTTCCCTCCGTAGCCATGGGAAGCTTTTGGTCCTGTTTGCAGCTCCCTCTCTTTGAGGTTCTGGTGTTCTTGGAATACATTCTCCCTCAGCTGATGAATACTTTAGAAGACAACAAAGCAGCAACTTTTACTAGGGAAGTTTCAGCAAATAACTTCAAAAAGATGCAAAATATAAAGCTGACAAAACTATAATCTTAATTAGAAGTTGGATCACTTGTATTTTTCAAGCCCTTCCCATTTTTTTAGTCTACAAAACATTTCCTCATAATCTGAGACACTGGATTTGTCCCACTGCAACATGTTGTTTAAAAAAAAAAAAGAAAAGAAACTGCTGGTTTTAAGATGAATGTGGAAGGGAATTTTGCTATTTTAACAATCCTTTACCTACAACTGATTTGTGCCTGAAACATAATTTTTTTTATATTGTGTCCTAATTTAAATTCTTTATATTTAGATGGCAACTTTTCAGAACCAGGATCATCTCTTATCACACAGACCTTGTGGTATCAGGGCTAATTCTAACACAGCATTCTGGACAGCACTGTACTGCAAAATAAAGATATAAGGAAACTTGCACCTCGTCTTCCCAAAGTGATCCCTTAAAACTGGCAGAATTGAACTGAGGGCAGTGCAGACTATGAAAAGAAGAGTAACCCAAGGTGTAATCTGTACTTTAAGCACTTCCCACCTGAGTTTTCAGATTCCTCAGGTGTAATTCAACCAGCAGGAATTCCCACTGCCCTCAGAACAGAGCAGAGTAACACTGATCCCTGAAGTAACCAGAGTTCAGTCTCCCTCTGTTTGCAACATCACACATTTCCTAAAACTGCTTTAAAGTTCTGTTCTAGATGCTTTTTGTAAGAAATACAGGATTCAGGAGATGCATAATTTCTGTTTCACATATCCTTCTGTGATACACTTATTTGCTTTTCCATCAGAGAGCTCAGTTTGTTACTTTGCCAGGGTTTTTATGAGTTTAGTTGTAGCAGTATTCTAATCAAAGTGTAACAATTAAGGGACCAAACATTTCCTTGAAGTACCAAACTGAAACTACTCAGATCCGTCAGATTCTCCCCTGGCACTACTGGCTCTTGCACCAAAACAGCACAAAAAAACCCTTTTCAGATACAAAGGCAGGAAAAAAAATCACTTTTCCAGTGACAAAGAAAGACTTAAGCATCCCTGCACCATATTTCTGCTCTTAATTTCAGCTCTGAAGACACTGACAAATTTGAAAGACTAGCCATCTGGCAAATAATCAATCTTCTACAGGGACTCTTGTTTTAATTACAAAGACACAAGTAACTGAGATCATGAATTGATTAACAGTTACCAGGGACTGTGCCTATTAATACATTTTATAAGAGAGCTGCTTTACTTGATGTGCCCTTGGTGGCCGGACCCATTCACGGTTTTGGCTCCCCAGCGCTGTTCTTTCTCACTCACATCATTCTGTGAAAGACATACATAAAAAGAGAGTTTAAAATCCACAAGAATATAGTCACACACATTTCAGAGCTCACAGTAAAAGCTTCCAGCAGTCACTGAGACCACAAGTGTTGGAAAAGCAGCTTCACTGCCCCTCCACTCCAGGGATACACTCCTGACAGTTTATTTGGCCAAGACACGCCCCCCATCCCACAGAACTCCTCTGGAATTATCCCAGAACAAATTCCTGGTGGATCAGTAAACCCCAAAAGCCATACCACAAAGTCTGGATCTGTCTCCCAGTCATCAGCTCCATCATCCTGGCTGACAGACACGGTGTGGCCTGCAGTAGCCTTCCACATCTGCAACACCAGCAGGAGAAGCAGGGTCAAGCTCCACTCACCTGCCAGCTCATTTGATTCGTGCAGGAGCTGACAGAGGAGATGCAATCCAAAATGCCTAATAAAGTATGTTATTTAACCACATCACCAAGAGTTGTGCTTGCAGTGAAAACAGGTTTGACTTCTGGAGCTCAGACTGTCTTCTCAAGCTGGCTTACAAACCTGTTTAACTCTCCAATTTGCACTGTAAAAAGATTAGGAGTGATTGCTGTTTCAAGAGAACAAAGTCACCTTTCTTTGCTTAAATTCCTGTGTGTCTCTTGTGCAGTCATTGCACTCAAAGACTTCTGCTCACACAGGTTTCCAAGCCAACATGCACTTCCAAAGACTGCTGCTAATTCTGGATCCTGTGCATACAATTAAAGTGTAGGAATATGTAATTTTTTTTCCCCCAGGCATTAAAAAGGGTGAGCACAACATTGTTCTTCACCTGCATTACACCTGCACAACCTCCTCTGCCATGCAGGGAGTTCCAGCACAGTGACAGAAATCCCAACAACTCGTAAGAATTTGCACACAGCCCAGACACTGCTCCAATAACAACAGAGAACAGGAGTGTTTGTGCTCCTCAGGTATCCCCAGTGAGACACAGTGCTCACAAACTCAGCACCTTGTCTGGCTTTCAGGAGAAACAGAGGGTGACTGCAGGAAGCAAGACTCATAAAAAAAGCAAACTATGACTTCTAGAAACAACACCCAGCACTTTCAAGAGGTTAATGATTTGGGGCCTCTCAGTTTCTGCAAACTTTATCCCCTGTAGAGTATCAAGTTGGGTATTTTTAATTAACAGTTCAGCTAGTTAGCAGAATTCCTGATCTTCCTGGTGCTAGTGGCTGGATTTTACACCCTTATTCTACATAAATCAAAACAAATGCAGTCTAGAAAGCAAAACTGAAACATCAAACTGCAAGCTGCCTGTTCTCCCAGCTTTTTCAGAATACACTTCAGAGAAAAGATTTCATTTTTAATTTGCTATTCAATTAGAGTTCAGTTTTTTAAAATACCAGCATTCTGTCCACTTACCTTTATACTTCTAATTAAGAACAGATTACAAAGATAATTATCATCGGCTATTTAATTCACACAAGCATAATTCAGTGGGTGGGATGAAAACTCACTCCCTCTTAAATGCATAGCTAATAATCCCTGGGTAAAGTCCACAGCTTGTTCTGTCAGGCTCGTTCTGCATCCTGGCAGAACAAGCTAATGAGCCACTTTTATGGAACATTTCAGAAATTTCAGGGCTGGTAACGTGAGTGAGAATAGCTGGAAAACTGACAGTCAAACACTAGGGTAGCAAATGCTGGAGTAGCCAGGAAGGAGAGTGCAAAACCAGAGCAGGTGACATATTAACAGTATCAGCACATTTCCCCTCATGTTATTTTAGGTCTCCCATCTCCAAATTCCTCTGGCAGCTAAGGAACTAACATTTATAATAGTACCTCATATCCAAAAAACTTCTGAGACAATGAGTTTTTAATCCAAACCTTTAGAACACAGGTGGTTTAACGTCATCCTAGAAATACTCTGTCTAAAGCCTGCTGTCACATGATTGTGTCTGATTGTCCTACTCTTTCCTACTAAAATCCAATCTCTCACCAAAAAAAACCCAGCTGGATTTTGCACGGGAGTGCTTGTGAAATCCTTCTTCCCTGGCTATTGTTTGTGAGAGCTTGAGGAAGAAGCGGTGAAACCTAGACTAAAGTATCCATCTTTACTTGCTCCACCACGCTGTGCAAGATGTTTAGGAATGCAATTCAAGTGATGAGAGCTGACTCACAGGTGCTCTATATAGTGAATTTCTATATGCTTTGTGCCAAACACAACTTTTTTTCCACCAAGTACTTGTTTCTTGTGCTCACTTGATTTATGTATTTTGTTCATTCAGCTGTGCTTGGACAAAAACAAAAGCTGGATACTTTAGTCTAGGTTTCACTGCTTCTTCCTCAAGCTCTCACAAACAATAGCCAGGGAAGAAGGATTTCACAAGCACTCCCGTGCAAAATCCAGCGTCCACCACGATTCTCTGCAAATCACGCGCACAAACGCCAACATCCTCCCACAGCTCAACCCCGCACACTGTGAATTCCACAAGAAGCAGAGCGGCCCCAGCGAGCGGGGCTCCCGATCACAGCGAGCAGGAATAAGCCTGGTTTCCGCCTGCTATTCCAGCACCGATCCCAGGGCAGAATGAGGAGAAACATGATCTATTCATGACTCACTGGCTCACGTGGTCATGACTCCTGAAGGAAGAAGCAAACGCTACGATTCGAACCCAAACCCAGGCTAAATATATGCCTTGAATGTATGCGCTCCCCGGCGCTGCTGTGACTAATCAGCACACACATCGTCCTACCCAGCACCTTCAGCGGCAGCCTCAGAACCACCCCGCTGCCCGGCCTGGCGCCGAGCTCCGGGCAGCAGCTCCCAGGCTGGCCGGGCCGCACGGCCTGAGCCCGGCACCGCGGGCGGGGTCTCTGCCCCGAGCGGCATCACCGCCGTAGGCAGCCCCCGCCGCAGACGCTTCCTCTCAAGTTCCTAGCTTCGGAGTTGAAATAATTTGTTTTTTTTTTAAAGAAAGAAAATTACACAGAGTCGCGACGCCCTCCGGTTCTGCCCTGCGCGGAATCCCCGGCCCGGCTTCCTTTCAGCCGCGCCGCGCTTACTCTGTTGCTGCTGCCGCCTCCGCCGCCTCCTGCTCGGCGCTGACTCCCCGCCGGTGCTTCCCGGGCTGGCGGCAGCTCCTGCTGCCGCAATTTCCGCTTCTCCCGAGCTCCCACTTCCTCTTCCCGGCTTCAGGTGGGAGCGGACGGGCTCAGTTCCGCCCCGCCGGGAGGGGCCGCGCCGGCGGCTGCGGCAGCAGCGCTTCCCGCCCGCAGCCTGCGGGGCTTCGCTCCGCTCCAAGCATTATAAATACTTATTTCTGGAGCGGCTCCGTCCCCCGTTTCTTTCAGCCGCTCAAAAAAAATGCAGCCTCAGTGGTTTTAAAATGGCCACAGGGGAGCTACTGGTGCAGTTGTGAACATCCGTCTTTGTTTTCTAATACTCACTTTTGCACCGTCGTTTTTTGTAAGTCGCATCTACTCCGTCCCCAGGGGTTGCCATCGCTTTTTATCAGTGGGCAAAAGGTTCCCCCGTGGCTGGGATCTGATCCAAATGAAACGGATACCAAAATGGAAACTGGGGGTTTAAAACACTGTGGAATGAGGTACTGGTTTGTTTGCTGTTTACGTATTCTAAAGGAGGGAAAGACCCCAAGGAAGGATATTTCTAGTGAAAAAAAATACCAATAAACACATAAATTCAAGCTGTAATAGAGGGCAAGATTATAAAAAATCCAGGTGAACACAAGAACAACTTAATTCCAAATGTAGCCAGTTCATGTCATAAGTAGGTCAGTTACTTTTTCCTGGATTACATGCAGTGCAATTTACCCCTTAAACTGAATACAGCATATTTGAAAAGGGCCGAATTTATTCTAAAAACACTGTCTGCTGGAGAACACACGTGCAGAGAACCTCAGTCCTTTAGGCATTACTTCTGTCTCTTCTGCATCTTTTTGAAGTCTTCACCTCTCCCTTCATGTACAGGTAGAAGTACCAACCACATTTCTATATCTCTTTTCCAACATCTCCTATAAAACCAAAAGGTAGTGCCACCTCAGTTAACTACAATTGCCCTTTCCCTCCCAAGTCCCTTACCATTATCAATGAAATTAACAAAATGTAGAACAGGTTGTGCACCAAAGCTGCAACCCTAATAGTGGGAAGTGAAAAACTTTCCTTTTAAAGGCAAAGTGACTCTTTAGTTTCTTTTAAAAATACCACTCCCAAACATATAGTGTCAATTGTTATCTACCTGAGAATTAATTTTGCTGCTCCTCCCTCTCAACCAAGTTCCAAAAATAAATTCTGCTTTCAATTAATTTACCTGTTCTCCAAATCTTGGCATGATAAATCACTACTGTCCACAAGACAAGACACTGCTACAGCAGTTTAAAAGTTTAAAATACAGAGTTAAAACATCTGTTTTGAGAGTCCCTGTTCTTTAAACGTGCAAAAATTGCAAGTTAAAAGTTCACTCAGATAATTCTGAAGCATGCAGACAGGATGCATAGTTTAATTTGTACAGCCCTCTTTCCAACTGAAGCCTTTAAAGACATTTGGGAATTTACAAAACGTTGTATTTAATCAAGCATTATCTAAAGATCACTGTAACAGACCCAGGTGCCTTTTCCACGTGCAGTTTGCTTTCAGCAGGGTGTGTGGGAGTTACTAAAATTGAGCAAGACACGTTTTTCTGGATCTCTCCAGCATAGCTCTGCTGTGTAACTCAGAAGAAAGTCAGCACACAGTTTTGCCAGTTTGTGAAAGCTTTCGCCATTTCACTCATTTATTCTACCTCTCATGTCAGTTCCATTGTTTCATAACAGTTAAGGTTTTACAGCCTTGAAATAATAAACACATTTTCTGTTCACATTTTACAAGTCTATCCCACATTGGTTTCACTTTTGAGAAGCAACAATACATGACTTTGAACACCTACTATCACTCACATCAGTGACCAGCAGCGCTTAGGCAAGATTGCTCTGAACAGAAAAGTTTAGCTGAGCAGTGAGCCAGGTTTTCCTTCTGCAGTTCCATTTTAGGTTTCTTTTTTTCTAGAAAGAGAGATTCTCTAAGAATATAAAAGAGGCTGTAATTGAACAGACAGCAACTCGTACAGACAAGCGAGACAAACAGAGATGCATCACTGAACAAGGTTTAGAGCCTCCATGGCAGTGTTTCTCCAGGCCTTCCAGACCCTGCTGTTGATCTGGAGGACATGATAAAATATACTTCACTACTCCTTTCATTAATCTGCAACTTTATCCCCTCTGCCTTTTACTCAATGAAATGGTTTACTAATACATCAGAAATGACATGAACAGCCCTATATGACCCCATTTTGCACTGGTTCCCTCAACTCCTATGTTTCTCCCCAAATATCACTGTGGCCATGATTTCATTTTATTACCAAAGCAAGTGTTGCTGCTGTCTAGGACAGCATTTCCATCTTCACCATGTGGACCAGAATACACTGAAGTTGTGTGTCAGGTCTGGTTTATTATTTTAAAAAGCAAATCATAGTTGTAATGATGAGCAGAAGTAGGCAATAAAGCAATTTTTTTCCAGAAAACTGATATTAATGCATGTGAACTTGAACAATTTCAAAGAAAATGTCACATCTAACAGAATATTTTTGCTACTGGAGAAAGGTCATCATTTGAAACCAGATCTACAAGGCAGCAAACAGTCATTAAGATGCTTTATTGACAATATCCACTCACTGCAAAAGTGTCTGTCTGCAAACAATTAGATCTTTGCTTTTCCATAGTGTTTTACTGGCAGTGGAAAATGCATCAGTACTTTATTGAAAGCAATAAATAATACTGTGATAAAAATAGTTCAAAAGTAGACTGTACATATTGTTACATAATCTGAAAATACACAAAAGATTAATAGAAAAACAGAACAGTAACAATGAATTTCAGTTTTACAAGCAAGTTAAATGTGGTAAACAAAAGAAAAAAGACATGCTATATATATTGTTGCATAATAAATAATGCACCATCTGAACATTCTTGCTGGCTTTTTAATATGCCATTTACAAGTGTCAGATACATTTTCTACTCATACAGTCCAAAATGGCTACAACCATCCAAATTAAAGTCCAGACAAGTCTTTAGAACAAGTTTACAAAACACATAGGATGACTTACATAAGAAAAGTAAGGCCTTTATTAGATGCACTGCTTTAGTTTTCAGCCTATTGTACCTTCATCTTGCAGTACTCATTTGACAGGAGACTGCAGTGCTTTAGGATTGGTCCATTAAAACTGGTTCCACCAGCATCTTTCCACCAAGTGTTTTCAAGCAAAAAGGTTTAGGACAAAAAAAAACCTCTCTGTGGCCTGTGGCTCATGACCAGGAATCATTACGAAGTCAATCTTCCTCAGGGAAGGAAAAGCAAAAATAAAAACAGTCCTCAGTTTATGGCTTGTTTTCAGTCACTGTGAAGAGTCACTACACAAAGACAGCAGAAGGGTGTTAGGACTGAGGCAATCGCTCCTAAAATGCATCCCGCAGGGCTAGGAGTTCCTCCCAGCTTTTCAAAGCAGTTCTACTTTAAATAAAGACAAATTGCCACTACTTGACATGTCCTCTGTGTGTAAAGGTACAGCTCTGAGAAGAACAACACTCATGTACCATCCATCCTACAAAGGCTCACCTGAAAAAAAGCTGGACTTGTTTTCAGATCTAAGCTAAGAGCTCCAAAAGACAAAATATATACTGCTTGGTGTCATTATACTTTTACAAAGGTATTAAAATCCTTTTCACCTTCAGTTTCATTATTAAAAAACAATGATAATTACAGTTACTGCATAATTTACAAAAACCCTATATTGCTCATAGGGACATATACATACAAGCATTACAGTACATTCAGTTGGAAAGACTAAAATTAGAATAAAAAAATCAGCAATGATTTGATTTGTAGACCGAATAGAAACAGAAAAAGTAAATAACTATATAAATGACAAGTCACATAAATATAAGAAACATTTAGATTCTAAAATATTTTCTCTATAATACTCATGAATTCATTTGCTAATTAAAAACTCTGTAATAAAATATCTCAAAGTGTCCATTTAACAAGTATTAACAGGTTAAGGGTTCCAAATGTTCAAAATGCTGCATATCACCGGTAGAAATAGTGTGGGTAAACTGTAAAAACAACAAACAAAAACAACACACAAAATGAAAAAAACATAGAAGATTACATTAGCATATTTTAACCACCATTGCATTCCAAGATTGTCACAAACAGCTCAGCAGTGATGCACTGAATAACTGCCATGCCATGTTGGATATCATTTTATTGCGTCCTGCAATCTCCAGCTGCAATGCAAATAAAGCAATGAGGGCAAATGTTTCTGCCTTGAGGATTTCCATCCCATGTCATCTGACTACAGAGAATCCTGAACTAGGGAGGAGAATCTGGGGGAGAGACTTAAAACTTAAGTTTCTTGCAACTAAAAATACTTTAAAGAGAGGCCCTGAGATTATGAACTGACATGAGCTCATGTGGTCTGAGCTGCTATGTGCAGGAGTTTCCTCTCTCAGCATTCCACATGTAAGAACTCTTTAGAACTCAACTCATACATGCAAAAAGATTCTGAATTTGAGGAAGCAAATACATGAATTGGAAGGGATGCTACCAGTAAGAAGAAGCTGCAAGCACAGAAGACAGGCAATTTACAGTCCACCAAGGATATCAGTGAGGGGGAAAGATCCACTGAGTTTATTTTTTAAAATCATGAGAAAATACAGCAGAGGCTCCCACAGAAACATTCCAGATCCTGAAGAAACACAGGACTACAGCTCTTTCACAAGCCAGAATATATGGATTTTGTGTTACAAAACATCAAGCTGCTTTTTATCAGCAGCACTGCTCCCCAAATTGAGGCTGCAGGTTGCTAAATCCAAGCAGCCAGCCCAAGAAATCACAGTGGCATGCAGTGTGCAGGAACTGGGAAACTGCAATTATCCCTGTAACAATTCAGTACTGAAGCATGCTTTAGTGGGACAACTCTGACCAAGAAAAGACTTATGGAGATGAACAATCTGAGCTGCAATGTCACACACTGGATTATTTTCTTTTCATCCCTAATTTATTCTCTTCCCCCCCCACCCCACTAGATGTGCTTCATCCAGCCTTTGATTTCAACACTTTCTACAGTGCTGTTTAGCACAGGTCCTTTTTGAAGCTGTTTTTAAAACCTCACAGGAACACAGTGCTGACAAAACCCAGTATTTCAACACTCAGTCTTACTGCAGGAAATAAACTTGGTATTTCCAATATAATGACCTACCCTGAAAATCTAGACTATTTTCTAAGTGTGTAAAACCACTGTAGGAAAATCCCTGCTGTTTTACTTCATAAATAGCTTCTTCAGTGTTATTCCTATCAGCTTTACTCACCAGGAGAAGGCTTTAACAGGAGTAGGTCCTTACTGTAGCAGAATCCAATCTTTGTGTTCCTGATACACTGCCTATTCCAAGAAGCATGGGAAGACATGCAGAACACAGCATGCATGTTAGTTTTCAAAACAACAAAAAAAACCCCTCCACAGCAATGGTGATTACAGCTTTGGTACTCACCCAACTCTAAGGTTACACGTTAGAAAAGCAATATTTATTTTACAGTTTGTATATTAACCACTTCTTGTTCCTGGAGTAACAGAAAGAATTCTAAAAAAAAAAGATCTGCTTGCCAGCTAGCACAGAGAAATTGGCGAAAGTGATTTTCTAAGTTATTTACTACTTTATGTAGTTTGTAAATGTCTAATATTTCAAAAAGAAAGTGGTTTTACATGGTAAAGTCTTAAATTACTTTCATTTACAGAATTTTCCATATGAATTGTGGTACATATTTTGTGCTAGTGACAGTATCTAAAATTTAGAAGAGCTTACTGAGCGTAGCATCAGATGCAGTAATTTGTTTTTTGAGCTTTATGAATAAATAAGAGTTTTCAGAACCTGAGGCAACTCCAACAGATTGTGTTATCACCCTGTCTGTTCTAATAAAAAAACATTTCATATTTGTTTCTATGTGTTTTTTTGTAAACTAAATTCAAGTCAAAGTTTATTCTTATGTTGCTATTGATACAGTTTTTAAACAGACAAGATCCCTCATGTGACAGGTCATCAACTTTCACTTCCAGGTGGGATTTTAGGGGTCTGCTTTTGTTGGTTTGGGTTTTTTAAAATCGTATCTGTGTGTGCACACATATGCCCAAAGATCATTAAATACAAGACAATGAATAAAACAGTGATTTCAGGTATGGTCAAAACTGAAGTGACCACTGCAGGGAGAGTAATGCACCTGTTACTGAAGTTTTACTCATCTCAAAATTATCTGAGGGGGCTTACTCACATCATTTTTGAATGCACTTTATTGCATTTCAGAAGTGGAGTTCATATTGGTCTAATTGCTGCTAATCAGAAATTATGCATCATGTGATTAAAAGACTCCTACTAAGCTGTCATTTTGCTTTCCTACATTACATTTATTTCTAGCTATGATTCTCATTTAGTTACTCCAGTGATGTAAAAAATAAACTCCACCTCTAATACAGCTTCCTGAAATAACAAAGCTCCCCATGGTTAAACACAGTGTTATAAATACAACCATGCACAAGGCAGATGCTTTTATGCAGCAAGAACGTAGTTTTGACTTAACTCCCCTGGAATCTCAGGCAAAAAAAAAAAGCACATCATGCTTAAAATTATACAAAATCAATACCATCAATCTGCATCTTCTTTGGCTGCATAGAGGGTGAAGACATTGAGGCTGTAACTCTGAAATTTGCAGGAAGAGTCTCTGCTGATCCAGTAGCTAAACCTCTTATGTCCTTTGGTCTAAACTTCTTTCTCCACGAAGGTGCTCTCCTAAAGCTCTTATCATCATCCTGTCATATTGACAAACAACATTAGCAGTGCAAGAAGTGTGGGATTGTAACTGACATTAAAAGGATTACTGACAAACTTAAGTAAATGTATCACCACTGAAGAAGGTAATTGTGAGGAAATAAAAAGTGTATTAAATATTGCACTGCCAAGCAGGGTTTTCCTTAAGCACTTGAGTAAAAGTAATTTAATTACCCAAGTGAATTTTCCTTCCCCCATTAATACACCTGCATCTTTTAAGCAACATTCCACTTCAGAAATATAACGCTACACTTATTAAATACAGTTTAAGTTACATTTCCAAAAACATCTTTGGTAGAGAAAGTATTGTGTCAATGCAAATACACCCAGTGGGCAGCTCCATTTGCCAGCTTCCCATTTAGAACCAGTTCAGTCCTTTGAATGTGGTTTTACCTCAGATTTATTCCCTTGTACAATTAGGAGATAAGTGTCTACATTATTTGAAGAGATCTTCATGATCAAACTGCCCTGTGCCACTAGAACAGACTAAACACCTGTTCCCTTAAAGCTCCTTTTGCAGTTTGAAATCTCCAAGGAAAATACTTTAGAAAACCACCAATGCTTTCTGATGGGTTGTTAAAACCTTGGTACAGATGCATGTGGGAACAGAGCTGCCAGGAGCTTCCACTTCCCCTGTCCTCTTCCTCATCTCACCACCAATGTTTCTGAGACTGGTTTCCTGAGCTGGTTAACCACAGAAGGGTTTTGTCACTTCAGCCTTAATCTGGAACACTTTTGCCTACATGTTCTACCACATCAAATCCCATCAGCACCAAAGATGAGGCAGCATGGAGTTAATTAAGTCTCTCCTGGGGAAGTAACACCACCTTGAATCTGTCCACTGATGGACAGATACAAACTACAAGGTTAAAGATGGAACACTCTCTCCTCCGTGCTGTGGGTGCACAGAACAGCCTCACACTTAGAGAGTTTTACACTAATTTCAGTGTAGTTTGTACAATAAGATCTCAGGCTGCCCAACAGAAATTACTTCAATGTGTAAACACATCTGGTGGTGTTCTGCACAAACCAAAATTAACATGAGATTTCTTAAAAACCACTCAAAGCTCTTTGAAATACTGATCTTTAGGATAAAGTGCCTTTCTCTATCACAGCTTTTTCATTGCAATGCTAGTCATTAATTTTCCCATATTTGAGGTAAAGAGGATTCAGCCCAAAGTGCTGCTATTAGATATTAACCACATGAACTAGAAAACCAAACTTGTAAATCTTCCCAATACTTTCATATTCAAAGTTATCTTACCAAAATACACAAACCCTGCTGTATTTAGAAACCCTCAAAGACAAGGAGTTTCAAGTTAAAGTTTCTGTCACTATGCTGTCAAAAGCTTGAAGAGTTTCAGGCTAAATTCTTTCACTGAGCAATTCTGATAGTTTCCAAAACCATGAAATGGGTCAACAACTTGAGTAACTTACTTCATCAAGTCTTCTGTCAGTGCCCATAGCAAGAAGGTTATTGAATTCCCTCTCCAGAACAGCACGAGCCTGAAGTTTGTGGTACGAAAGAAATGGAAGTTAATTCCAAAAGATTAGTAATTAGTAACCAATAATGATTTTAAAAACTTAATAGGACCCAAACTGTTTAGTGGTTTCTTATCAGATTAATAAACATACTTCATACTTGAAAGGTCAGTACTTGAAAAGTTAAAATTTTAATTTCTAACTTCTTAAAAATTTAAGGAAAACTTACAGCTCTTCTCTAGTTGTGATATGAAAGTTCATGACTCTGCTGCAAACTTAATTATTTCAGAGTAAAAACTAACAAACAACAAAAATTATGAGTTTCACACTACTGTTGTGAAGATGGACTGTGAGGAAAATATTCAAAATATTTTTCTAAAGCAAATTTGCCAATGAGAATTGTTACTAACAACTAGAAAACCATTAGAAAAGCATGATTTTAAGTTTTTGTCTTGTGTGACAACGGACAACTTTGCATCCATTTTTAACCTTCCTAGGCGGCCTAAAGTGCCCCATCCTTGGTTACCTGTGTGTTTTGAGTGGGGATTTGCAGCAGGAGAGCTAATGCATTGTAATCAAAGGATTCATCTAAGGCCACAAGTGCACCGTGAACGCCGCTCTCGAGCAGGTTACTCGCGTATTCCTTAAGGCCGATGGACACCACCCAGCGGATCATCCTCTCGTTGCTCCACACCAGGACATCTAGGGAGGCAAAAACACAGTGCCGGACACATTACAACACCACTTCTCTGATCCAAATCATTCACAGGCATGAACTGGATGACTGGAGTGAAGTGGAAAGTAAACATATTAGAAGTCTGCTGGAAGACATTTCACACCATAACTTAAATACTTCAAGGAGCAATTCTCTAGATGCAAGAGATCCACCCATTCCATTTGGGAGGTGAAAAACAACCCACCAGCCACAACCCTGGCTTGGTTGCTGACAGTTATTTGTGACTCCTGGGAATGATCTCAGGCACAATTAGCAAGTTAACCACCAAAAGGTACCAATGCTTTAAAAGGAAAGGGAAAGAGCAGGCACAGAACCTTCTAAGCAAGTTTTTAGACTCAGATATCAGAAAATACTTCTGATATTAGGCAGGGAACAAAACTACAATGGGAAATCATGGAAAACCATGAATTCCCACCCTACTTTTTCTTACTCCTGCTCTCTTGTACAAGAATCATCACAAATCTGGAAAGTATAAATACCTAGAGTCACTTGGATATATTTTCATCAACTGCTGGGCAATAAAAGTAACCAACCACAAGCAACAATAAAATTATGCAGGTGTCAAGTTATGTCAAAACAGAAGGAAAAGAAGAAAATAAGGATACCCCTCCTCCAACATGTTCTTAACTCTCATTCTCCTAAAACATTTAGTTTCAAACTCCAGAGCAGTATGAGTTTCAAACTCCAGAGCAGTATGAGTTTCAAAAATGCTCACATTTGTACCGTAAGTGAATGATTTAATAATGTGTTTTATCATTCAGCATTCAGGGCCTACATCCAGACACGCCTTGTGCATTTAACACTTGATATTTTACAAATGGATCCATCCTCTAAAGCCTTTTTTAATGAATAATTGAGGCTGATCAGTGAAAACATGGCAGAATCAGACTGAGGTGAATGAAGACAATGCACTAACCCTTAATTTCATCCTGGCTTTCTTCTCTTTTTCTTTCCAGTTCTTTTCGATCATAATTCAATCTTCGGAGGCACATAATTCCACACTGAAAACTGTTCCTGTTTGGACCAAAGAAGAAAAATCAGAAGAAATATTTAGAGATAATGGAAACACTTAATTGTGGGTGAGATCTCCAGCTTCAGCCTCCTTACCTGTGAAAGCTGTCCACCATTTTCAGCTGCCCACGCAGGTCTTTTTTAGTTAAGTGATCCAGCATCCGAGCATCCACCAGACATTCCATGAAGTAGCTGCGGTACTGAGGGAGCCCCAGGCTCGGCAGCCACTCATTGCCAATCCACTCATGGTTCATGTCACCATAGGCTAATGTCTGGTTTGAAAAAAAAATTAAGGGACAAGCTTCTTGAAATGAGAAAAGCTGTTTTAGCATAGTTTAAAGAAATGGCTTATTTGATTCTTAACGTGTAAAGATAAGCACATCAGAATGCTGAATACTACGTGTGTTTTCCAAAGAAGTCACCCTCATGGAGAAAAGCAAACTCAGATATTCACATCAGCAAGTAAAACTGCCTCTATTTATATCAAGAAATAGCCTGTCAAAATATGCAAGAGCTAATAAAATTTTACAGAAAGACTAATCTACATGGTTGGATGGCAAAAGCCATAGAATTTCACTGTGTTGAGATGTAAATACTCTCTTGAAAACTGGGGGGGGGGGGAACTTATTTTTCATGTGACTTTATAAAGAAAAGATATGAGAAAAATAACTGTAGGCCTTTTTATATACAGTTAGCTGTTTTGAGAAACTAATAAAACCTGCTACTGAAGAACAAGCCATTCTAAATGCTAGTCCTTATCTTAAAGAGACTTTTCTCATGACAGGTTTGATCTGCAAATCACCAGGCATTGTTTTAGAGAAAACATCTATAAAGATAAGGGTTTGTAATCATACATCTAATCACTCCTTGGGCAACAAAACTCAGAAGCTCCTTTTTTCAAAAGCATAATAATTCAGATTTTTCTCTTAAAAAGCAAAAGCTTTATTTCTCCCCTAAAGGCAGCACCTTCCAGAAAGGAGCAAGGCCACAAGGAAATGCACCTCTCCAAGCCATCAGAAGATGGAAGAGTGAAAGAGCTCCTTACGCTGGACTTGTTATCACTGACAATCAACAAATGAGTACCTGAGATGTAGTTAATGGGACTTAAACCAGCTTTAAACTGTAGGGCAGCCAAGAAAGAGCCCACTCTGTCCAAAGATATGGATCATGGGTAAATCCCAAATTTTGTTTCTATCCCTGTATAAATACTCAGCTACATTAATGCCTGAGAATACAATTAGGATTTGACACCACTTTAAGGCAAAACAATCAATCAAGGGGGATTACAGGATTAGTGCATCGAAATCTACTTAACCATTCAGGCCTAGGGTATCTTGTGGCACACCTGGAATGGTGGCTGGGTTGGACAGGGACTTTCTACACATATTCCTCTTGGAATTCTGGCTTCCTCAGAGAGTCATCCCCCACCAAAACATTAAATTATTTAAATCACATGTATTTCCCAAGTGGGTATTGTAGAGAGATAAGGCTGCAGTTTCCCCCTCTCCCGATCCCCAGGTCACACCCAGAATCATTAAAAGATGCTGGCCTAAAGAAAAAACAGATTCTTTCATGCTCTAATGATTGTGACAGTTTACATACAGTCTGTAATACAAGACAAAGTTTCCAACCTGAGCCCAGCTTCCCTCCTCATCTTCCTGTTAGGTGGTTAGGAAAGCAAAAGAACACACACATATATTAGTGGTTAAGTTTAGTAGGGAGGTCAAAGTTAATGGGGCACTGCAAGACTCTAAATCTACTGCATACAAAAAAAAAATCTAGATAAACCAAGCATTATGCAATGTAAAAAATTATACACAAGGCACTTATTTTTGTATGAGAAGTTGCAAACCCCATCTACTGATTAAGTTTTCTGGAGAGAAGAAATTTCTGCACCAATAATTCAATTTGGCCATTTGTCAATCAAGTCAGAGCTCCATTTTACAGATTAGAGTTTTGTTTACAATCTTATCAACATTGTTTTTTTCTTCCTCCCTTCTGGGAAAAAAAGCTATCAAGATACAGATTGCAAAGTTAATAGTTAGAAGAAGCAATGATCCAGAATTTTAGTGGAAACAAAAAAAAAAAAAAAAAAAAAAAAAGACCAAAAGGTACTTGATTCAAATGTTCAAGAAGTGGAAAGCACTCTAAGGAAAAGAAGTGGCAACACTGTAAACTAACCGTTTGTTGTGTGGCTGTAAGATTTTCCATCTCTTCATGTGTTACCCAGACATTTCCCGTGGTCTAACATGAGGCCACAGGGAATCAATCCCATCCAGTGAAAGGAAAGCAGTAACAAAGAGGAGAGGTTGCAGAACAGATAAGCAATCAGTACATGTAAGGAGCAGGCATGGGCAAAGCAATGGTCTCTAAGTCAGGTACAGCTACTGACAGTCATGGCATGCATAAAAGCCTACTCACAGGGATCAACTGCTTCACAGATATTAACAAAACTGAGCAGCAGAAACAGCTGACAGGCTTTAATTAATGGGTGAACACTCAGCTCTGCTCCAATCCAAAAAATACATTTGTAGTATAGCACATAATCCGAGGAATAACTTTAGACTGCAGAGCAGACAGACTCATAAGAGAAAATTCCCACTAAGTGCCTACATTTACTAGAGAGAGACAGGTGCCTCCTAGATCATGATTTCTGAATTATATAGAGTTAATGGCTTTACAACTGCACTAGAAGAGCCTCCAACTATCCTACAAATTTCTGTACAAACTTGTAGATTTCATCTGTATTTTAAATTCTGTGGAGGCTAAAAGATGAGGCAAATAACACATACTCTAAATACTTTGGATTACGTACTTAGACTGAAATAAACTTTTCTATTCCTCAAAAAAGAAAATAGCAGTTATTCCTTTACTTAATTTCCATGAAAGGATGGAACAGCCTGCATTTAAATAATGTGTTCCTTTCCAGAAATTCTTAATAGAAGTTCAGCTCTATGTTTACAGTCAAATATGGGGAAATTCTAGGTGTTTATTGCTGCACAAGTAAGTTTCCTCACCGTCCTTGAGGTAGGAGGGGCAGAGGGGCTGGTCAGGGACATGATTTCCTGGATGGCCAGGCGGAGCTTGAGCCTGTGCAGGGGATTGCTGATGCCAATTTCCCGCTGGATTTCTGTGTCAGACAGGGCTGACATGATAGCACCACTTTTCACATTGGCTCGGCAGGCAGCCACGTACCAGGCTGGCATCCCCACCCACAGCTGGAACACAGAGAAGGAAGTCAACAGGATATGGAAAACATTCCTGCCTCCAAACCCACACAGTCTTTAGAAGTCTGTATGTTTAGGGGGCTTTTTATTCATTTTGGGAGCACCACTCACCTCCAGCCACACCACCACAGTGGGCCCATCCCACTGTGCAAAAGGCAAACCTTGTCTTCTGGCTTCCTCCAGCAACTCGTGCCTACAATTACAGAAACAGTCATTAGTCATAATGGATGTGACAATCCCAGCACTGCACAATTCACTCTCTTCTTTCCAATTAACTTATTCCTTTCCCAGCCAGCCTTATATGATGCACCTCCTAAGGCAGGTACAGCACATGTACAGAGACTATGTAGGGATGAAAGCTGAGCTGGGCAGGAAATCTGAGAGCAGCAGAGATGTGGATCTTGCCTTTCAGAACCCAGTTTCTGAAGCCACAACTGACACTCCCAGCCCAAAGTGAAGATGTCAGGCTTGTTTGGCAATCAGATTCTCAGCTGCTTAGTTTTCTGCCCAACTAAACTGAACCAAAGCAGTCATTTCTCCTCAGCATGTGCAGATTTGAAACCTGTGGCAACACATGAGCACATCAGACACACCTGTCCATCATGCTGTCAGGGCTGGACACTGGGAGAGTGACCATTTCACTGGTGAACATCAGCCTGTCAATGTCTGGCACAGCTTCACACAACCAGAGTTGTGTTTGGCAATTCTATCCTGACAGGCTGTGTATTGAAACTCAGCTTTCATCTCCCCTGATGACACCATTTCCTTTGCTGTGCTGAAACAAATGCACCTGAAGTTTCATACTGACAATTCACCTCCCAGAGACAATGGAAACTCACAAGGTCCCTATAAATAACTGCCAAAAAATGTTTAATAAACCAAAGGACAAAAACTAGCACTGTGGGTATAAGCATGCAATGCTGCTTGGATATGCCTGGCTGAAAACATGGGGAAAGCCTAAAAAAAGCATTTTTACACTGCCTTTGAAAGCCAGTTATATATGATTAAATCTCCACTCATTCTCCTTTGAAAATCTGAAAAAACAACTGCACCTAATTAGACTGATTTTACTGTTCTTTATTCATGCCTGCAAGTGTAGAATTAAGATATGCAGCAATACTACAGTCAAGACCCTACTTTATGTATTTACCACTTTCTCACTATTTCAATCAAATAAAATCTCCTTGCCTTTTGAACTGTCTCACTAGATAGATCTAAGATGATAACAGTTTTAGAAGTTATAGGTATTAAAATACACAAGGCACCTTGAAGAGTGATTACTGACAGACAAGGAGCTGTTTTGCTACTCCAGCAAAATGGAAATGCAGCATTCGGCTCTTTTACACATATCTGGGATCCTCATGTTATATTGGTAGGTAACTAAATCTTAAAAAGCAATGATACAATAAATATACTAGCAACTGCTTTATCAATAGATAGCACTTCTCCACCTGCACATCAATAAATTCCTATTGCTCTGGAAGAACCTCCCAGTAATTTGTGCTAATTAAATGTGCTTCCCAGGAATGGAAAAGGGGGAGGAAGGAAGGCACTGCCAGACAACTGGTTACAAATAATCATTCTAGATACCATTTTGGGATCCATCCATTAAGGTGGAACAGTGTTCAGCAGTCAGCAGCTGAATTTCACTACCAAAACAGTGTAAAAGCTTAGACATATTTGTACATTTCAAAAAGATACATATATTTTTGAATTTGGAATAAAGGATCAGCTACTTCCCTGCTACTCTGGAACACACTACATTCATTCCACAATTAATTAGCCCTGAACACACTTAGTTCTGCTTCTCTTTGTTGTTTAAAGATTTAAAAATTAGAAAAATAAATAAATAAGATCATACAAAAACCTGTTTGGTAAGAACAGAATAAAGTGCTTAATACTGTATTTACCAGGAAGGAAAACAAAGTTTTTTTCTAAGTACTTTAGCTTCTAAATTAGTGCCTATGCCTTTTTGGTGGTTGTACTGTGTGGAGTTCATAGAATATCTGTCCTTTCTGGTTGTTCTCTAAGTCTCATTGTATACTTCATGGTAACCATGAAACAGTGAATCCTTTGGAGTAGAATAGAAGGAATACATCAAAAATGTAAGGAGAGGTTATGATTCCAACTTGAAATTCATGGTGGTAATGTAGGAAGAAAATAATTGTGTGATGGAGGAAAACATAAAAATAGAAACAAAGAAAAAAATGTTTATGCTATGATTTTATGCAGAAATTATTCAATTGATCCAAAGAGGAAAGCAACCATGAAGCGAAAAATTAATTGCAGAATTTGTTCATATGCAGTAAGAGATAAAAACTTGCTTGCACAGGAAATCCTTAACCCCAAAGCTCAAGATATAGCCCAGGCACAAAACATCTCATAGGAAGAATTCAGAAGCAGCTGCTGTTTCATCTGCAAATTATGCATTGATGTTTTTTTCCTATCGCAGAGAACTTCTCTTTTCCCACTATTCCCTTCAAACTCCATCAAGACACTCACTGCATTCCAGTAAAATGTGGTCAGAGGTGGTCCTCTCTTGGAAGGAGAGCACACGCTCACCCCACAGGGAAAATAAAGCAGACTGGATCATTTGGTCACTGGATTAGGACAGCATGGGAGTGGATACATGCAGAACTTGTAGCCAGAGGGGAATGCTGTATCCCATATTTCTTGGATGGAAACAAAGAGGATTGATTTGGAAGAAGTTCAGAAAACAGTAAACACTGCAGTGTGGGGAAGAGAGTGATACTGGTGGAAGTGACAGAGCTTCAGGGTGTAACGACTGAGAAGCAACAGTTGTAAAACATGAGATGGAAATAGGCAGAGCATGAGAGGAAAGTTAATATCCTTATTCTACACTGAGTTCGGGGATGTAGTGTTTTGTGTGCGACAGCTATCTTAAATTTAGGAGATACAGGAGATGAACACAGCACTATAAACCACTTAGGTTTAGTAAACACCAAACAACATTTTTACAGAAATACATCTACCTTGGAAACACAAATAGCAAATAGCAATAGTAATTGCTAAACAACTTTCAAATCCCAGATTACAAAACTAATCTAAGAGGGTTTAATATTCCCACTATAAAAGCTCACACCATGCAAATTAAGACAAGACACCAAACTAGCTTTCACACTGGACTAGGCAACACTGGATTTATTTCAGCAACACATTTTCATAATATATTCTTCTGAATCTAGTATTTCCTCTCATGATCAGACTTTTTTAAAGAAAGGATAGAGGTTTTAATATATTGCTAAAAAATCGAAATGAGTTTTATCATGCTTACACAACAATCCTAATAAAAATAAATACAAACTTACCCTAATTTTGCACTACGACATCAAATGGTAAACAAAAGGAAAATAAAATTATGAAAGACAAATATAAAACTAGGATTAAACTGAACTCAAAGGCATACAACACCAGACAAATAATGTGTACTGTAATTTAATTCTGTAACTATAAATAGGTTTTTGTTAGCAGACACTGAACGCTGCCCTCAGCCTGTTTGTGCACATGCAAGCAGAAATCAGAAAGATAAACGAGCAAATAGGGATTAGAGACAGCTATAAATAGAATGAGCTGTCATTGGTCCAAGCATTCAGGTAGCTGGAATTCTTTTTGCTGAATACAAGGTTTTCTAAGCAAACAGTCAGACAGAATTTGTTTTAACCCACCTTCCTCCAATATCAGAGTGAAAAGCAATTCAGAGCAGCTTTACCACTTTTTCTTCTTGATAAGGAATATCTCAAGAAGGCAGCAAGGGATCTTTGACCCCTTGTGATAATATTGCTTCCCATGTTCAAACACCCCTCAGATTCTGAACATGAGCATGACAGCATCTTACTTGGGTTTTTTTAAATGGTAGATCTAGATTGTTTTTATTTCATTGAGTGGTAGAGAACAGAAGGCTCCAGGGAGACCTTAAAGCTCCCTCCAGTACCTAAATGGGCTGTGGAAAAGATGGAGAGGGGCTTTGGAAGAGCTAGGGAAGGCAATTCCAAATGAAAAATTTTTATTTGTTTAATAGAGACAGCTGCCTTTTAAGCAAACTGCAACATGCAGCCATAAATTATACTTTAAGTAATACCAGCACATTTTTGAAAAGCAGAATGTTTACAAGAAAAGCCATGATTTATGTGCAACTGCACTTCTTGCATTTCTTAAAGCAAGACAGTATGGATTGTTTCACTTGAGAATGAAACTTGTGGCTGGTATTGAGAAATACCTATATTGCTCAAAGAACAGACCTTACCGCTCCTGAGATATGACCAGACTAAAACTATTTATTCAACCAAGATGTGGTATGACTTTAAAGCACTGTAGAAAAGGGAAAATACCAGATCATAATAATATATGATTGCTTTCAGAACAGCAGTCTGAAGAAAAACAGCTGAGCCTTCTGTTATCTAAACAAACCCACATTCCATTCTGACTTTTCAAACCAACACGCTGCTGGTTTTCATTAGCAGCCACCACGCATTATTCTTATTAGTTAATAGAACTTAGGTACTGCAAGAAATCCCTCACAAAGGGAAAATTAGCACCCTTTCTTTTCAACATTTACTGTCTGTCTTTAGAAGGCAAGGGAAGTCTGATCTTCATCAGTTTTTTGACAGCTGAACAGAACAGAAGCAGCAGAAGTTTAAGGTATATGGCTAAGCACTGGGGGGAAAAAAATGCAAGGAATGCCTGATCCTACTCATATAAATATGAGTGTTTCCTGTATTCTCATATAAGCATCAAGTCAGGATTTCTACTAGTAGCAATATCTCTTTTTCACCTATGATAAGTCTTTGCTTCATCTGTTCCAAGATGGGAAACAACAAAACATGAAAACAGAAACTCCAAAGGTCAGCAGTAAACTAAAGATTTTCTGAGACAGAGTGAAAAAATTCTCATGACTAGGAAAAGGTAGCTGCATACAAGGTGCCATAAAAAAAAGGAATAGTCACAATTGATTTAAAAAATTGAAGAAACCAGGGCAATATGGTACAAAGAAAAAGATTTCAGCAGACAATCTTAAACAGAAGTGAAAAAGTTACTGAAGAGAGAAGCTGCCAGCAGCTGCAACTCAAAGGGACAGAGAAAGGAGCCAGCAAATTCATACATATGAAGGGATGTCTGCACACAGCATCTCGTGCTTTCCTTCTGTCAATTCCTCCACACTCTGGAGCAAAAAACAGCCAATAACAACTTCAGGAAATCTCCTATTTGAATTAAAGGTATTTATAATTTATTACATTTAATATCTCCCAAAGCAGGTATGAAATATATTTTATTTAAGGGGAATTTGATAAGAGTCCACTTCCATCTCCAAATTTATTTATTACAGCAGTCCAATTGTAAGTCTTCAGCTTAAATGCCTTTCAAATTTACCATGACCTATACTGCTATTTATGTTCTGGAAAAATAGTAAAAAAAAAAAAAAATCTACAGAGGCGTATAGCCATAGTATCATATTAGGCAAAAATACCCCAAAATCAAACTAAAAAATAAAACCACAGCATTTTTAAACAAAGCAACACATGAATAACACAGGATTAAAAGTATTTGATAACTTACTTTTTCTGCATTTTCCTGTTTTTCTCTGCCTGACCGCCAAGTTTGCTGAGGCCTAATGCATCCTGAGAGGAACCATCTGCTTCTCCCAGGCCACCTACAAAAAACCTCAAACTCAAGTCACTCTCAATTTAATCCTTTGTAGTATTACTGATCAGGAATGTGTAAAACCAAGCCCCAAGGCTCACTATGTAAGAAAAAGCAAACAAACCTTGTCCTAGAGCTTCCTTGCTTCCTTGCCCAGGTCGTCCCTTTTCCTTCTTGCCAAACAGGCGGCCAATGGAGGATTTGATCCCCTTCTTTTTGGGGGCTTTGTGAAGGGAATCTTGGCTGCTGTTACTGCTACTAGGATTACTTGTTTGGCCATCTTGTGAACCTGTTGAACTGTACCAAAAAAAAGTCATAAAGGAGCCCATGTACAACAAATTCACCAGAGATAAGTTTAGGGTTCTGTACAAGTGAATTGAAGGTCAGTAACTTACTAATGACATTTAGTTTCATTTAATTTCAGGAATTATGAAAAGAAATGTTGATGGCACAAGTTCCTGGCTGAAATCACACTCGTGACGTTTGAGAAACACTTTAACACTCAGACTAAAATCCTACAGGCTGACAGCTCTGCAGTTTGGGGTTTTACTCTGATGCCGTAGAACACGGAATTCCTGCTAGGTATGAGTGATTCCCAGCTACTTACTTCCTAATGTCCCTGATATCTTCATGGCTCACTGTGTGCAGAGCTCCTTTCTGGACTCTGTCCAAACACAAGGACCGAGGTGAAGAAGGTGGTGATGTCTCACATTTTATGGTGGTTTTGTCATCTCGTACCTCTTCTCTGGAAGTTGGAGACTGATGGAAAAGGAAGGAAAACTTCAGGGGAACTTCCAAAACATGAAGGCTATACCAACACTACTCAAAATAGTGAAAAGGAAGAATCTTACTTTAGTGTTAAAGCATCACTCTTGCCCTTACCATGCTGCAGTTGCCTATTTTTTGCTTGATTTCTTTCTGAATTTCCTGTTACCTTCAGTGACAAACTACTAAAATCAGTCTTAGCTACTAAAATGAGAAAGTGGCACTTATCATCTATTCATTTATAGGGCTAAGAACTAAAGTAATGCCTTCAGCACCATAAAATTAATATACCCGTCCCCAGTTCAAGCAAGTGCAAAGACAGAAAAACTAGAGACCTGTGGAAAGAATTATTAGCAAGACAATTAACTCTGCAAAGTCAATTTCTACATGCCTGTGGCTACAAAAGTTTGAGTAACAGAAAGAATAACTTATTTGTGTGTTCACTGACAGCTTTTAAAATTCAGCACTGATGCACGAAGACTGCACAGCAGAGATTGCAAACAGAAAGAAACAGCACAACAGTCCTCCACACCAGCAAAAACAGGCAAACAAACAAAAACCCCCAAACACTTAGGCTAAAATGATAAACCATAATCTTGTTTTGTTGCAGAGCTACCCTGCAAATGCTTTATGTTCCTGTTATCCACTAATGAGTTTGGGGACAGGGAGGGAGATTAAGGGGCACACCATGAAATAAACTAAAGATTTTTACCTTTCTACGGTGTTTCCTTAAATCACTAGGCTGACAGATGCATGCAAAGAAAAGAAATTTGGAAAAGCTGTATTTATTGTAAACTGTAGCACAGACTAAGACAATTAGTACAGACAAAAAAACTTAGGGAGAATATAAACAACAATTACAACAATGGCACAGGGAGATACTGGGCATGAAGTACTCCTTAAATCACAGATAACTTAAACGTATCCCTGCAGTGAGTAAAAGGAAGCAAAGAATAAACACTTGGTTATCTACCAAAGTACCAGAGATGTTCGAGTGTGTTGAGATCGTCAGCAAATTAGCAAAAAATATGTGAGGCAAAAAGCCCCAATAAAGTGTATGGGGTGCAAGGTGTCACTTTGAAAAGGTGGGACCTGCTTTGAACCGCCAGGTCAGCTACAGGAGCCTTAATAAATCATCTGCACTCATCCCTCCTCACAACTCAGGGATTCCTGCAGCTGTTTCCTACACTGCACAAAAAGCAGGCAAGATTTTAAAAGTGTCAAAGAGTGCCAACAATAGCCCATTTCTATACAGCAACAGGATTCTGTTCTTTTGACAGCTTTCCAGTGCTGCAATGTTTGAGCAGGAATTCACCACCACTTTTATTTTATTTTCCAACCACTGTACCTCACTCCCCAGGGAGTGCTCACCTCTGCCAGTGCAGACAGCAAAAGTTACACAAACACCTTATTCAGACTGATGCTAACAAAAGTTAAATTTAGACAATTTGTTTAATAGCTCTCATTATTTAAAAAGCTTGCAACCAAAAATAAAGTTGGTCCCCTTTGAAGTGGGACGGGGGGAGGTGTTGTTTCCCTCCCACAAAGGATAACTTTTAATTGTTTTTGATTTAGAATACACGTAAATTTTGCAGCATTAATATGGAAAGTTATGTTCAATCTGACTGTAAAGTACTACATTAATAAATCATAAGTTCACTGAATCATAGAAGGGACCTTTAAAGACGATCAAGTTCCTCCTCAAGTTCTTAACAAAGCACTGCAGACACATTTCACCATTATTGGATCTTTCATCCAGTAAATCTGATGAGCATAAAAATGAAAATGTTCACCACATGGAATGAACTGCCCACAAGGACTGCGCAAGATAGCTGTAGGCTTCACCATTTATCATGTTGATGCTTTTTAATCATGAGGGGCTTTCAATTGACTGAGCTGCATTACCACTGGCATTAAGCTAATTTGCCTATATGATCAAAACTTAATGCAACTCTCTATTAAAGCGCTGGAAGACACAGCAGAACTCAGTCTAATAATCCATGATAGCCCTTCCTAAAGTTTCTAGAAATCTCTTGTTCTCTAATTCTTGATTTCAAGCTTTCACAAATCAGTTGCCAGGTGCAAAACCCATCAAATACAGCTACAAACACCAGATCAAGCAACTTCAGTGCACAATTAGGATCTAAAGTGAACTTCATTTTTCTTCAATTGCATTGGGTTTCAGACAAGACACATTCTCCTGATCTAATTTTGGGAAAAAGAGCTACTTAAATTTGTATATAGTTTTCTGCATGAGAAGTATTTAGCTTAACTAATTATTGTGAAATAGAGCACGCCACAATCTGAATTTTGACAGCTTTTTGTCAGAAGACTGCTTGCCCCTGGATATATGGCTAGAGCAAGTACAGTGATTTTTATTTTAACACAAAGAAGGTAAATTATTCTCTCTTATGAAAAAATACTTTTTGGTGTATTTGCACATTAATTTTAAAAAGCCAGCAAAACTTCTTAGCTGAAATACTTAGTTTTAACTGTTCATTTTATTTAAAATGTAAAAATGTTTATTTTATGTAAAAACAAGAAAGGGGGAAATTTATATCTTAATTTTACAGATGTGTTTACCCGCATAAAGCAGCTCCTAGAAGGATAAATCTTCCTCAGCAGTCATAGTAATGTCAAAAGAAAAACAACATCTTTCTCTACTCTCTGAACTCTTGAGACTAAACTACTTTATCGCCTGCAAGGTCTAACAGATACTTATTTTACCTATTAGGCTTTAATAGCCTAAAACAAGACACTAGCACTCATTAATATTCAAACAGCAGTGATACCATCCCAAACTTCACGATTAATATGCAAATCACTTTTTAGCTGAGGGTTCACTGGAATAGTGGACTGCTAAAAATAAAGTTTAAAGCAGACTGAGAAAGTGGTTGAAAAGAAAACATTATTTCTTCTAGAAAGAGGAGTCTGAAGAAAGACCATAACAACAGAAGGAGTAAATACTTAGGCATGAGATGTTGACCAAATAATAGACTTGAGCTCTGAACGTTTTTCCTAATCATTATGCATCTTACACTTTTTACAGAAGTTGAAAGGAAGCAGTAGAAAAACCTAGAGAAAGGAAAAATACAGCTGAGTAAGCAGGAGAGGAACGGGCAACCGCACAACCCGTTTCCTAGAGAACAGGAACGCACTTCTGAGGAGGCGGCGGGCTGCGGATACCCACCAGGGTCATGATGCCCATCCTGTCCACCTCCCTGGCGGGACTGTGCGGGATGCGCCGCGGCGTGGAGCGGCCACTGCCGGGTGGGGAGGAGCCGGCCAGGGCCCCGCCAAGCGCGGGGGCGATGGAGCCCAGCGAGCGGAACCGGCCGTGCGCCTCCAGGCTGCCGCTGCCCACGCGGCTCTCGATCTCCTCTGCGCGCTGCTCTGTGTTCTCCTTCTCCTCCTGGATCAGTCTGAGGGAAAAAGAGCCTCACAGGAACGTGACATTCCAACAAGGACCACGCAAAAGGAAGTGGCATTTACAAGAAAAACATGGGAAAATTACCATTTTCCAGCATATTTTTATCAAAAGCTCTACAGCAGACAGGCCATACCTTATCTCTTTGTTGATTGCATCCAACTGTTCCTGCAGCATTATGGCCAAAGTCTGAGCATCAGCCTGACCACTTGGTGACAGCAGATCAACTGAACTGAAAATGGTCTCCCTGTCATCCTCCACATCAGACACATCCACATCACTCTCAAATGCTTGTGCCACATTTGCCAACACACTGGCTTGCTGGGCCCGCTCCCAATCCTGCTCATTCAGGGTCTGAACCTACAAGAATCCATTAAAGGAATAAATCCAACTTCAAATGGAGAAAAATATCACATCTCTACTGCTTATCAGGATGTTTAAAATCATTTATGTAAGCCCACTTACGTGCTGAACACATCCATCAAGACAACGTTTAGAGAAATGTAAAAAAAAAAAAAGCTATAATGTAGGAAGCTTTAAGCTTCGTTTAACTGCAAGATGCAGAACAGGCTCATTGAGTAAATTATAACACCACATATTTTGGTGATACACGCTTTTAATTATGGTAGAATTTTGCTATCAATTCAATGGGAACTATGGCATCAGTTTTATGTAATGAGTACACATGTGTCCTGAAAGGAAATAAAAATTGCTTGCAGAACAGTAATGGGTTAAGAGTATATAGACACAAAAGTAGGACTGCTTCAAATTGCACTTTACAGGCTTATCAAAATTAAAAAGCAAAACCAAAAACTTAAAACCAACAAAACCCCAGCAAAACAAAATAGGAGCTCCAAACCATAATCTTGCAACTATTTGCTAACCATTAACAGGACCAGCAGCTGTTTATGAGTTCATTACACAGGATCTATAAAATCCAGGAGTTTATTGCCAGGTCCTCCCAATTCTAAAACCTCCTTGCACCTGATTAGCCTCATGCACTGAACAAATCTGTTTTGTTATTTGTATTTTCCCTCCTTACCTTTGAAGGCTCATCCCTGAGAGCAGCCAGACGCCCCTTCTGGGGCCGCCTCAGCACAGAGGAGGTGCTGTAGGAGTCTGTGTGACTGTCCCCCACAGAGGAGGATGGCACAGGGAATCTGAAATCTGCTCTGCTGCAACAAAAAACAAACATTATATCTTTACAAAAGGAGAAAGAAACAAAAAAAAAGTCACCCAAAGGATTTTTCTTGTCCCACCACTGCCAGTTATTTTTAAGCAGTACAAAAATTGTTTTATATGCTCTGTAAAAATGTATTTATAGTTATGAATGAAATATTTTTATTTATAATATACAAGATTGTATTTAGCATAGTAACCCTAAAGAAAATAGGAAAAAAAACCAAACTACTGCTGGTACCTGTGATGAAGTGATGTGGCTCTGAGCCTCACTTGGTCGTTTTCAGCCCTTAATGCACCAACATTTAATACCAGTTGATCCTGGAAAAATAAATAGAAAAAACATATCATACGCTTTTTAAAAAAGAATTAGTGTCAAATACAAATTTATAAACTCAGATTTAGGTTTTTTATCTCATTTCTCTGAAAGTTGGAAACAATAGAATTTAAGATACAGCCTTCACCTATTTAAACACTGTTTTTGCTACACACTATACAGCACAAAAAGGTACCCCAGAATAATACTGCTGCCTCTCTACCCTGACTGTAGTAATGACAATATGTACTTTAAAAATAGCTGTGAGTTCACATGCTACTAAGTTTATTATAATAAAGTGATACAACAAACAAGATTTGTTCAAGCTCTGCACAAAAGGATCTAAAAGCATTCACTTTTAACTTGGACATTTTTACATGCTCTAGAAACTTTGAATTTAACAGCAGAGAAATACAATGGATGAGAAAACAATGAAAGCCTAAATAAAACAAAAAGTGGCTGATAATGAACATCTGTAAGGGGACCTTGTCATTTCCATGACAAGCAGTACACCAGGCACCTTAGCTATTACTAAGGAGCAGCCAAGCCTAATAAATATTTCTCCCTCTGCTCCTCAGTTCTTAAAACTTAAAAAAAAAACCTTAGCAGTTGCACAAGCATTTTGTGATATTCAATGCTTTGAGAAAACCTTATGGAAAAATGTCCAACACTAAAAGTATTTCTCATTTGGTTTGGCTGTGCAAGGTCATATGTACAACAGTATAAAAACTCTACACAATCTCCAAACTTTGGCCAATTGCCAAAAAATCCAGGCACTTCACCTATTCAAAAGTGTGTTAGGTCTTGGACTAAAAGGTTATGTATTACCCATAAAATCCCCCTAAAACTGTGGCACACAATACCATAAAATAAGCAATAATAACTCCTTTCTCTTAAACAGAGCAGGAAATGTTAAGTTTTATGAGGAATTAAAATCTGATCCTCTTATGTAGCAAGGCAACAATTAAGTCCCAAGATAATATTTCAGAAATGCAGAGTCTACCTTTTCATGCTGAAGTTCTTCTATTTGTTTTTTTGCATTTTCAATTTCTCGAAGAAGTGAATTCTGAAATTAAAGTCATCACAAATTAAGTCACTCATAAGCTTTACACTTTTAAATCATAACCATGATAAGTATAAAAAAAATGTAGTCAACACTACACAAATACATCTTAAATTACACATCCTTGATTGTTTCCATCATTTCACTTTGATTATAATTGAAGATTTATCCTTCCAAGTCTACAGCCCTCTAAACAATGGATTTAGTAATAGTAGTGGTTTCATGCATCTTTAATAGCAGTAGCAGCCTTTTAAAGCTCTATTGCACAGTCTAACTAGTAAAAAAAGGGAATAATTATGGAATAATTCAAAGCAATTCAAGAAAGACCACATGATCAGAACAAAGTCTTAATGTTACCATTTCCCAACTTAGAACAAAATAGCTGGAAGCCTCAAAAAGAACACTTTTCTAGTAGCTGTTAACTAAAGTAAAGGAGAAGTAGATTTTCCTCATTATTTGCAAATGTAGTTACGGTTTGGAAGATAAGAGGGAGTCAGGGTCAACCCTGAGACATCACCTATTATGCAAGCATTATGCACGAATGCAAGAGGAAGCAAACATTCAGTACAAGTCTGGAAACACCATTTGCATTCCAAAGCATTTTATTGCCATTACTTCAGTATTAAAAGACACTCAGCTTTTCCTGAAACATTTCCCCAGATGGTAATTTCACCCTCTAGTAAAAGAAACCAAATATATTTTAATCCAAGACCAAGCAACTCAAAGTCAGCATCAAGCAAAGTGCCACTTTAGTAGACATTGCTTAGCTGGATGAAGAATGAGGCAGCTTCCTTCAAGCTGTGCATGGAAGAATAATCCATAAGGATCTAGATCCAAAATCAGAAGGGAAGAAAAGGAGTGAAAGTCTGTCAGAAGAGATGAACTGAGTATTGGGGAAAGCTCCAAGATGTGCACTGACAGTGCAGGAAAAGCCCATTTACATGCATATAAAGAGTCCCAAAATGAGCTACCTGAGAAGAAAAGTAAATTGCAGGAATCCCACAATGATTCAGGGGAACTGGTACAGCCAAAAGCAGTGGGAAACAAAGGAATTTGAACTGGAAAGGTCAAAGTTCCAATGCTTTAGGCTTCCTGTATTACACATAGGATGAGCCTATTTTTGCAATCTGCACCAGTCAAATAAAAAAGGATAAAGCTTCTTAAAAGCTGCCTTCTCAACACCACAGTGCAGTGCCCAGGGACAACCTCAAAAATTATTTTTAAGAGAATATTTTCAAAATCCACACTATAAAAGAGCCTTAATAGCAACTACTTATTAATAAGAGTTTTGTGTTTATTTGCTGAAATTATGGACACATTGCAAAAGGCACAAATCATTACAGAATTACACATTCATTACTGGAATATGACTTGTTACCTTGTCTTCCAGGGCAGCCATCCTCTCCTTGAGATGAAGCTGGAGCCTTTCATTGGATTCAGAGAGGAGCTTATCAACAGTTTCTGACAAACGTTTATTATGCTCTTCATTCATCTTCTCTCTCTGCCTAGCCTGAGATACAAAGAAGCTGCTGAAAAAACTTCAGATTTGCAATATCTTTAACAATTTCCAGGTTATGAAGGCAGCAAGCTTTCTTTAATCCAAATGCATTTTTTTAACAGCAATATTTTTCCACAAAGGAACACTGTATGTGCCTCCAGGGCTCTGTAAAGGGAATCTAAGGGTCTTTAATAAGTGATACAAGATCAGAAATTCAAAAATCCAAGCCTGTATTAAAAAAAAAAACAAAAACTTTAAAAGGAACAATTCAGAATGGATTCACTTATTTGTAACCCAGGAACCAATTTCTTCATAGTCATTTAAATCAGCAAGTTTCTTCAAACTTTTCAGCACATTTTCCTTGAGATTTAAGGTTAGCCACAGCAGAGTGACTCACTATCAGCCAGCCTAAACTCTAGCTTTATTTTAAAGCTAAGAAACAAAGAGGATTAGGTTCTTTCTTTCAGCTTTTTATCTTTTTCAAAATGATGTGCAGTACCCTTTGCAGTTCTTGATTCTTCTCTTCAAGCTGTGCCTCCATCTGTCTCAGCCGCTCCTCGATATTGCCGTGTCTCTCCTCAGCCTGTCAATTTGAGAGCAAAATAAGAATTTGGGTGGGTTTCTTTAGGCTCCAAAAGCACAGGAACACTGAGGCACATGCTTTGCACAAATGCCATTTATGGTAAAGGACAATGCAGAACAGATGCTTTTCTGTCACCAAAAGGACCTTGTAACAGTTCAGATGGGAAGTGGCAAAATGATGAAACCTCTCACCCCTAAGTACCATCATGAATCAACTACTACTGTTTGCAAACGAGCTTGCAACAGCAAAGTTCATTCATATCCCCAACAAATAAAACCAAAAAATAAATAAAAGTAAAGACTGAGCGCATTTTCAGCTTCTCCTCACTAGCCTGGACGATGGGACCCTTTGTTAGTAATCATGGCAAAGCAGCAAGCAAAGACAAGGACTAAGATACAAATTCTACCTTCCTAAGCTTGGTGGCAAGTTCCAAAACTTTAGCATCTTTAGCAGCAGAGTTCCCAGGAGACAAAAGGTCAGACTACAGAGCCCGTTAGGGACAGGAAAGATAACAGGGAAAAAAAAAATGAAACTAAGGCTTTGAAAGAAAACATGCACACACACACTTGAAAAGGCTCATTTGTAGTTAGCTAAATATAATTCTTCAGATTTCATTACCCCATTTGCAGCCCTCTAAAAATCTTGATATTTGGTAGTACTACAACTTCTCTTGCTCCCCACTTGCTTCACTTAGCAGTGGAAGAAATATAGTTTCAGAAACGGTTCATATTTGGAAGACTTTATGCCTATTATTGAATAATTTTAATAAAAAGTACAAAATAATAATTCAGATAGATATTTTTATGATGCAGAAGAGTTAACAGAAAACCCGCCTGGGTTCCAAAGAGCAGAAACTTAAAAAAAGAGATTCAAAATTTAAAAAAAAAGAGTAAATCAGAGTGTCTTCAGAGAGATGAATGGGGAAAAAAAAGTAGGAAATAAACATTTTCTGTACAAAATAAGTATTTTCTGAATTATTTGTGGGAAAACTTGAAATCAAATGTAACCAAACCAACACTAGGAACAGATTTCCTGCAGTGGGACACCAGTGGAGGAGAGAGTCTGGAGGACACTGTGCCACCACCTCACCTTTGTAAGTGCTGCCACTCTCTGTGCCAGCTCAGCCTCCACCTCTGGCAAAGTCTCAGCTTTTCTCAGCGTCTGCTGCAGCTTTTGCTCAGCCAGTTCCAGTCGCTCTTGCAGCTGCCTGTTCTTATCTTCACTCTGCACAGGGTTATGGCCAGCAAGTGTTGAGGGTTAAAGAAATGATTAGTTAGAAAGTGGTTGGCTAAACAATCATTTCTGGCTTATAATGTTGGACTATTTCATGTCAAGCACTTGTCAAACTTTCTCTCTCACTACAGCAATAGCCTGAAAAAACACTACACGCTGTGCAAATCTTAAAAGTTTAGCTCAGAATGAGTAACTCTCACCCACAAAACTAAAGATGCTTGGATACACATATAGTAACTTAAAAACCCACAATTAACAGCAACAACAGCCCTGCTGCCCCAAGATAAAGTGCACTAAATTTCTCAAAACCATTTCCCCTTCCCAGTAAAGCTCTAATCTTTATTCCCAGGGTAAAAATCTCTGCAATGAATGACTCCAGCTCCTGAAAAACATTCACTAATAACAGCACATTACAGCTGATATTTATCTCCTTAAAAGCAAAGTGCTTCAGCATGGCATGAGCATTAATTATCTTCATTAGCTTTATGCTGAGCAAAATGTACTTCATCTCATTTGAAACCACAACCTGTCGGTGCATGGAGTCTTTAGTGGCAATTTCATTTTCAAGTTTATCATTGAGGTCATGCACAGATGTAGCTTCACGTTGTACAGCGAGGTAGCGTTTCTCCAGAGTGGTGATTCTCTCCTCCATGTCCTCCTTCTGGGCCAGAGCCTGGACAAGACACAGAACAGAAGTCAGAACGTGAGAGATCATTTCAAATAAAATAATTTCAAATAAAAGTTTTTTAAAATCAGGTTATTTTTCCTCAGTAAAAAGTGCAGTGGAAAGAAATGGCTTTTTAAAACAGTTAATGATTAAAAACCACTGGTCTTTATAACCTTACATCACACATCTGCTACTTTCCTTTACAATGGTACACACACAGCAAATCTTGAATTGCTGGGGATGGTCAGAGAGTGTTCTGGGATATAATTAAGCTCCCTTTCTATGTAATGAGGATATATGGGAACCTGGAGATTAGGGATTCAGCTGTGACAGGAACTGTCAACCACACCACTGAAATTAAAGGGATTCCTCAACCAAGTACATCTTTTAAAAAAGGAAGCAAGAATAATAAGCTGAGCATGTATGACAAGGTCAAGCATCTCTTCCAGAACATGCTGAAGTTGGCAATGCTAAATTCCAATTTATTAATAAAATATCTACTTAGTCATAGGTTTATACTGAAGACAGATGTGACCCTTTGGTCTTTTAAACAAAAACCAGACACCCATCATGTCCTAAAAAAACCATTTTCTTCTCATCTATCAAACCAAAGACTTCCAAAAACAATGGTTCAACTAAGCACCTGAGAGACTAATATTTTCTAAAGATGGCATTTGTGACTCCCCAAATCCTGACAGTTCCTTCCTCACCTCTCGTACATCCCTCTGTAACTTGGTGTTCATTTCCTCAGATTTTATTAAGTCCTTCCTTGCTGTGTCTAAATCTTCTTCCAGCTCTGTTACTCTGCTGGACAAAGTAGTGAGGCGTTCTTTCATTTGTGTCTGCTCTTTGTTTTGCTTATCTATGATGTCTTGGAGTTCAATCACTTTAGCAAGGTTTTCATCATGGCATAATGAACCATCAGAGGCTCTCTATTAAACAGGGGAAAAATAGTGTATTAGCATGCACATTAGATTGAAAAACAAATTGTAACTCACCTGTAAACATCCCTACCTAAAGGTAATTTTATTATTGAACAGACTGCAAAAGCTAAAATTTCAATAACTGTGACTTTTTAACTAGATGATCATTCAAAAATATTTTATTATGGTTTAAAAATAAAATGTTATGGTTAATGATTAAAAACCATATGTCAGCTAAGCAAAGTAAATAGCTGTACCTTCCCATTTGTAGTTGGTGTATTTTCTTGTTCATGATTTATATCCAGCATCCCATCTGGAAGTGTTTTCTTCTGATTATTTTGCTCTTTCAGAATCATTAACTAAAAGAAAAGTTTACAGACACACGTTTCAAGCCAATTCCTTTTTCACTAATAATAAAAGGAACAGCTGCAAAAGCAAAGGAGCAAAACAACAATTACTGATTCTACTGCCAGGTATGTATTAATAAAATCTGGCACAGGCACTCAAATACCTTATGCCACTCCAAACCCTAATTTTAAAGGACTCTTTTTGTTGGTTTGGTTGGGTTTTTTTGAGGGCAGAGAGGGTGTCAGGAGGCTAAGGTTTGGCTTTTTCCTCTCCTGCTCTTTCAAAGCAGATAAGTTTAAAATTAACAATTATTCCATTTGGCAAGAAATCAAAAGGAAGAAGTGAAAGTGAAACTTAGTAAATTACTCTGTACAAATATTGATTGAAACACCCAAAATGGACATATGAAGCCTTCTTTTAAGACAGAAACTTACCTCTTTATGCGTAGTACCTAATTCTTCTTCCAATAAGCTACACCTTTCAAGTGCTACTCGTAACCTCTCCCTTACCTGAAAGTGTAATTTCAAATTATTTAAAATCATTCAAATCAAAAATCAATTTTGCTTGATGCCATGCCTTTACAGACAATAAATGACACTGTTTCCATTACACTTAGAAACCTTCTTAATCTGGAGTCAATCCTAATTACAAAACATGCTACCAAAAAACTAGCCAAATAATCTGTATTTTATAATCTAGCTTTTCCTTTTTTATGTCATAAGCAACATGGCCTGTACATTCAGGCACTAAAGAACTAAACATACCCAGAATTTGCTTGTCCTTTTGCAAGGCATAGACTGTGTTTGCTTCTGCTCATTTACAACATGGAAGAACAGGTAAAATTCCACTTAAAATCATTTGCCAGATTTTACATACAAGGGTCACAAAGTCAGGTAAACTGCAAGTTGGCAACAAAATTCACAGTGAACTTTAGCAGTTGCATATCCTGCTGCTAATATCAGGCACAACTGAAGGGAGGAGTTCTTTTAATTCAGATTTCTATCCCAGGGTAAGCAGATTCCCCTCCTCTTCTTCTCTCTAGTCTATTTCTTTTATTAGATAATCAAAAGGATAAATCCTGATGTTGTACAGGTAAGCAGCTGAGTGCATTCTTACAGCAAATATATTGTTCCTGAACCATGCTGAGTTTACATTAACACAGTTAATGAAGTGCTTGAATAAATCACAGCACCTTGCTTTAGTTAAGTGCAGCATCTTAATTTAGGAGAGCATTTACCAATGTTACACTGCAGAGATTTCTACTACTGCAGTACAAAAACTGCCTGGCACACAAAGGAAAAAGGATGAAAAGGTATTAGGTACAATACTTCATTACCTTTTCATCAAGAGCTTTGTGGTGCTCAAATAAGGATTTTAGTGCTTTGAGAACTTCTACTTCACTAGAAACTCCTGCTGGAGACTGAGCTTGCCTCTTCACAACAGTCATCCTGAGGGATCGTTCATGCCTGGAGACAAGACACTCCAAATGTTCCAGTAATAGCTAAAGCAAAAGGGAAAAAAAAAAAAGAATAATGCTTATTCCTGTTCTGTACAGCTGCAGAAAACTGCCTCCTAGAACATCAAGTTTAGAGTTCTAAACTTCAAATTTTAGAGACAGAGGATATTGTACTGAGCGTAAGGACTCATTTTTAACATTTCAGCTGTATTAGCAATGTAAGCTGCTCAAACAGATTACCACAACCTGCCCACTATGCTCCCAGAGCTGGAGAATCACAAAACTTTAACAAGAAATCTGGATGGCAGATAGCAGAGTAGTCTTGCAAGCTTTTCCTGATTCTGCACAGCAGCATTTGGAGCTGTGCACAAGCTGCCAAACCCTCTTGATCAACATACACACATTTGCACTTCCATGGGGATTCATGTACAAGTATCAAGGAAAAATATACTTTTAGCTTTCCAAATTCAACATTTGTTTTCCTCCCTGTAGCTAGATGCTTTAACAATGATGAGCTTGAAGAAGACAAGGAACTGACCCTCGTGTTATTCCTTTCTGCTTTCAGTTCGGCAATTTCTTCTTCCCTTTCAAGCAGCTGCTCCCTGCATACATTCAGCTCTTTTGTGAGTGCTGCAAATTCCTGGAACAAACCAGACAGAAATATAAGCACATCAAATATCAGGACACAGTGAGAGTGGATTCATATAAATATTGGACAGTTCCTTGAAGCATTCATTTCAGATGTGCAAAGCCAATACAACTGTATAGTCATGCTAAGCCAGCTTCAGGTCAAACATTTAAAACCTTCAAGCTGCCAGCTGTAAAGACAAAAGATGTTTGACCAGGACTTTGATAACCTGTTTGTGTCTCAAGGCAATTATATGAGTTCGGGTTTCCCTGGTAAGCAAAAGGAAAAACATATTTGTAAGACACTTTGTTATGATTTCAAAGAGTTGTTAGTTTTGTGTGTTTTGGATTGGTTTTTTTTTAACAACTGCTGAGGGAGACACAAAAAAAAACCAGAGCACTAAGAACAGCAAAATAAGGAAACCAACAAACATGACAAATTTCAAGTCAGTATTTAATTGTGAGTAACAATGAATAATCGCAACATGTACCAGATTACAGCTAAATACAGAACTTTCATTCAAGCCTTCCTTCCAATCTCACAAAAGGGAATGAAGCAGCCCTTTCCCTACGGTCCTGCTAGAAATCCAAGGATTAGAATCAGAATTTTCTGAAAGCTGAGCCTGGGGGCTTTAAAGCCCTCACAAGGCTCACCCTCCAAATTCAAAAAAGATTTCACCAAACAACCCAACCAAAGTGAAATAGTACAGAGTGAAGTGTCAAGAGGGAGCAGGTGTGGAGCTAACTGACATCACTTACTGCATGCTTATTACTGCAGTGCACACAGTCATTATGAAAAAAATCCTCCTACAGTTTGGGGTTTCTGTCAGGAAATGATTGTACTAATATCTGCAAGAGCCACTGCAGCCTAAACCATTTTTCCTCTCTATCAACAGCCTCACTAAAAATAAAATAATATATAACTTAATATAAAGGACATTTAAATGTTCTATTAACACAGGGAGCATACTCCAAATAGAACAAAAGGTACAACTATACACCACATTTAGAAGCGAACACAAAGCATAACTTTATCTACCCTGGAAAAATTTAAATTCTAATGTGAACCACACTGGAAATGAGAACTGACAGTGTGAATGTGAACAAGTCCATCCTTTAGAAAAGAGCCTTGCAAGAAAGCAACACTCATGTCTTGTCAATGCAACTATAATGTGAAAATAAATACACTTCAGTCACTCCAGTGGCCAGTGAACACACCAGGAACACTTGGATAAGAAAAAAAAAGCTAATAACTAATACTCCTTTCTGTTCTCTACTTTTTCCAAACTCTGCAAGACACACTGCTTATCAGCAAGCAGCTGCATATCAAGTGAAAGCTTAAGATGGAGCAAAATACAAAGTAACAGAATGAACATGCTTAAAAACAAAAGGCCACATCAACCAATTAATTATACTAAGCACATCTGCAAATTCTAACATGCAGCTAAAATAAGCAGACATGGTCAAAAGACACTGCCATCTCCAATATTCATTTGGTAAACTTTATTCTAAAACATACACACAACCGAAAAAAACAAAAAATACATTGCACAACATACACCTGGAGTGAACTCTGGAATTATTAATGTATCAAGATTTTAAAAGTTGCTGTGAAAAAGACAGTAATATGACCACCACCACAGATGCAGAATCCATCCCTATAATCCCTCTTCCTAAATAAAATCCTGCTCATTGGTAACAAGTTTCAGTCCCCCTGCTTAATCACCAAAAAACTGCAAAACATATTCATTTATTTTCCTTTCTAAACTGCTAAATTATTTGATTTATATAATACATTTAATTACATTCATATAAATATACTAGTGTTTCATTTGCATTCTTAAAAAAAAAGGGCCTATTATTTTCAAAATGGCCAGGAAGTACTTCCAAAACAACATGGTCTGTAAATACAGCTACCAGAACTTTTATACACACAAAACAAGTTACAAAAGGGTCCTGAGTGCAAGGTAAACCAAGAGAGGAAAACCAACTCCAAGCTTCACTGAAGCTGACAGAAATATTGACTCTACCACAGCTTTCCCAGCAGTGCTCCTTCACTTCCAAGCTTTTCCTGCACCTTCAACATCCCACCTGTGGGAGCTTCAAGACTCCCAGGGAATTGGCCACACACTCCCCTTTTGCTCTCACACGAGCTCAGGTAAACCAGAAACCAAAACTGCCATTTTTCAAGGGCAGTCCCTGCTTATCTTTACAGATCAGATAATTTTGTACTACAGAAACGTGCTTCACACGAACTTACTTTCTTGATGTGTTTCCCCTTCCAAATTAATAATAATATAAGAAGAGTAATTTTTAAAACCCTAATGCTAACATCAAGATTTAGAAACATCAATATTTCCCAATTCTCCAGATGACACTGGCCTGGTATAGGAAGTTTTATATTTTTCCTGCCTCTATCTCAAGTCTTAAGAACAGGTTGAAGAGCACCAGACACTCCTCATAATCCTTTTTCAACTTCAAATCACTGCAGAGCATAAATATATTTATTTTTACCCAGATGAGCTTTCCCACATGAAAACCAGCTGTATATTTGAAAGTAAGGCTATTCACTCTTCAGATGGTTATAGGATACAGAGTTCCAGTCCATTGCATATTCCTGTTTAAATATAAATTGTGGCACAAATAGATACCAATTGTGACACGAACCATCACACTGTCAGGTGACCCAGAGCAAGAGTGCACACAGAAATTTATGTTGCTGCTGCATAAACACACTGACAGGGATTGCTGGCATTGCACAACACCTCCACTGCTGTTTGTTTTGACAAAATAGGCTTGCTTTGAGTCCCATGAGCTGCCTAAGAAAGAACATTTGAACGTCCTTATTTCAGCTGATACTGCCAAAAGACATGTCCTTTCTAGTTTTAATACTTACCTTCAATGGGAGACAATCCTTAAGCAGAGAAACTATTTGCAGCTTTATAATCTCAAAAAATTTCGAGTTGTCTCATAATTTCTGTCTTGGCATTAGATGAATGTACAGAAGGAATTAAAAGAAAAAGGAAAGAATTCTGAGAAACTTTCCCACTTGTCCACAAAGCTGTGTCACTTTTCTGTAATTAAGAAGACTGGGAGCAACAGAATGAAGTTCTGCTCTGTTTCTGGCTGCCATCAAAATAATAAATACACAGCACTGGGGATTGACAAGAATGGAACTCACAATAAGCATTTCAGAGCACTGACAGGAGTTGGTGGGAGTGTGCTGAATTTACCAGGGAAAGACTCCCTGCTGATTAGAACATTCGGGCAAGCACCCATACTCTACTCTAAACTGAAATGTTTACTGAAGAAAGTAACTTTCTGACCCACTGAATCATTCCAAACACATCACTCTTGCTACCAGAAATAAATATTCTCAACGAAAAAAGTCACACTGAGCAAGTAAGTTGGTGCTTGTTCAGTAATACATTTTCTGGGGCTTTTTTTGTTCGCAAGCTCCAGGATTTTTTAAAGCAATAGCATTTCTTCTACCTCAACCTTCAGAGCTGACCTTCAACCTTCATTATGTAGATGCCACAATATAAACATCCTTCCAAAAGCTGGATCCATTAGTGCTGAGCTGTCAAGCCTGGCTGAGCTGACACACTTGGGAACTCCAGGATCCCAATCCTGGAACATTCCAGATTTCAGAGAACAGGTTCCCTTCATGTTCATTACAAACATAATTCATAGGTCTCACAGACAGCACATCACAGACCAATAAATGCTACGTGACAGGAAGATAGTATTTAACCTAGGGGAAACACTTGAAAGAAACAGAGGTAATTCCTGAAAGTCTGTTAATATAAGTTGTGTATTAGGAATGCTCTACAAATAACTGAATTTGTTTGGAATTTGATCAAGCAAAAAAAACCTTTTCCACAAGAAAATGCAACACCACTTGAGTGCACAAGTAATCATGAATTACAAGCAACCACGTGGCCAGAAAATATATATAAATTATGAAATTTATGTAATAAAAAGGAGAAACATTTAAAATCCATCAAATATTATTAATTATTGTAAAGTAGTAACTAGTTGTGATTGTTACATCTTTAGGAACATTTCTGACCCAAATATATGATTGGAATTCATCTCCAAGTGATATTTTGGTTTACTGTTATCATTCTGGTCTGCTGACTGAATATCAAGCAAGACACTCACAAATCTGAGCAGCTGAAGAGAGCATAAAAAGAACAACCAGGGAAAATGCAGCACATCAGGGGCGAAAATCAATGGGATCTGAGATAAGTTTCCATCACGATGTTTGTACTTCATATAAACCACAATTATTCCAATTGATGACTGCATGGAAATGGCAAATATACAGTCAAAAAAAAAAAAGGCAAAGAAAATTTAAATATCTAGGTTTTTTCCTAGGGTATTTCACAGTCACTTCACTTTAAATCCAAGGGGTTTAGGTAGCACTGTGTGGCATAGAGCCCCAATATATTTAAAAATTCCCAGCAAGCAAATTTTCATACCTATAAAGTCACAGGTTTGTTTTGGGTTTGTTTAGGCTAAGAATCAGAACTATGAAATTATGACAGTTCAAGGGTATTGAGAGTTAAAACTGAGGAGAACTGACTTGTTTTTACCATTAAAGTCACCCTTGGAAAAAACCATAGTCACACACCAACACAGATTATGTTTTGCCTGTTCCATGTAGTAAGTGACATTGCTTTCAACCTTTCCGTATCTCTGGCATGTGCTAATGGGAAAGAGAAAAATCAGCATGGAGTGTGCAAAGAAAAATATTTTCCTTTTCACCTCATGAAAATAACTTCCAGTAAGTATTGAAATGACTAAGCTAGAAACATAAAACTTATTTCAAACATTAACAGAATAAATTCTAAGAAACAAATTTATCTTTTGTTCACAAAACCCCCAGAACTTAAAAGGGAGTGTAAGAGAATAGTTCAAGTAATACTACATCATGGATATGTCAAATTATTGTGTTTTGGAACACTGAAAGGCTTTTCATGCTCAAAGTAGCTGTTTTTCCAAGTGGAGCTAACTACCCACCAGAACACACAATTAGTGTATTGGCCTCCTTTCCTACTTCTGTGTTTGCATAAGATGTTTTATAACTCAGAAGACAAGCACCAAAACAGAGGTGCAGATTTCTTTTCAGTCAAAAAAAATTCTCCCCTTCCAACTAGTGGCACTGAGATATAGAAAAGGTTTAATACCACATTTGGTTAACTCTCAAAAATCTGTTTGTTTTTGTTTTTTTTTTTAACTACCTTTTTTTTTTTAACTCTATCAAAAATTGCAACACTGCATGAAAACACTCAAGTGAATATTGCTGCCAGCCAGTGATCAATACTAAACCTAAGTCACTTCTTACCATTCTGTCCCTTTTTTTATAGCAGGTCTCCTTCAAGTGTCCCTCTTAGACTGACCTATCTAGGCTTTGTCATTAACGCTGCCCAATCCTAAATAGGCAATTGAATTTTAACGTGTTTACAGTTGCATAATGTTATTGCTCTAGAATAAAACTCTCACTGTTCCCAGCCCACTTTGGAGCTGGAAGCAGAATCCACTGCCTGGCATTTGACGAGCCAAGAGCCAAAGGACTCCTCACTCACAGCCAGCAGGTACCAAACGTATGCCCAAGGGCAAAATGGAAAAGCTTATATAGCCAGCCCAAGTCTCCATGGCAATAAGTAGGTTTCCAGTAACCATCCTGAGTGATCTGCCTAAATTTATGCACAGCATTCCCTGAGCTTGAACTACAAAGCACAAAATCCAGACTTCAGTGCTGGGAGCTTCCGGAAGCACAAGGAAACATAAATGGAGAAAGGTAGGATTTAGCAGCTTGGCAAAAGGAATGCAGGAGCAGCAGGAAAAGGGAGGTAGAAACACATCAGCTCCATGTCCTCCTCCCTGTAACTCCCCTTCCCCAATCTCACTAACACATTCCAGACATGTCCTTTTTGGGGTGCAGCGGGTAAAAGTACCGGAACCCAAACCTGGATCCATTTTCTTGATCCTCTGAGAATGAGGGCTTTTCCTTTCACCACATGAATCACACACACAGCAGCAAAGTGGAAGCCTGCAAACCCTTGTGCACAGAGCACTGGAATCATTAACCACAGCCTGTCCAAACCTGGACTAGCAGCAGCCTTACTGTCTAGGTTCCTGCATTTCATTTTCCCTAAACCCAGCAGAACAGTGCTGTTACGTACACAAGGACAGGGGCAAAGCCTCATGCAAAACCAAATTCCCTGGTCATACAGTGTGCTTGAGACTGAGGAGACACAGGGCAACCTTCCAGGCTCCTCCGTTATAGCCAGACCTCCATCTATCCATCCCCACATCACAGGGAACACAAGTCACACATGTGACACAACACGCAGTCCCGACAAGCCTGTTTGCAGCTAATGTGGGCAAAACCAAGCCACAGCTGCATTCTACAACCGCTCTGTAGTCTGAGAAAAAAAGGAAAGAGAACATAAGGTTGTTTAAACAAGTCAGAAAACCTTATCCAGTCATTCCTATTACAACCTGCATTTTGTTCTGCATCTTCTGTAGAGTAACCAGCCTTGGGATCATCCAAACATTTAGAATCCCTAATTTCTCCATATAGTTTGTTAATCTTTGCACCAGCCTTAACAAATCAACACAGTTTGTTCAAAGCAGGGTAGATCACACAGGGTGATCAATTAACCCAGAGCAGACACAACCTGTTTTCAAGCCTTTTAAACCCCTTTAAAGCTACAGATGTGTATCAAATCAACCAGTGAAAAACTCTACCTAGTTCTTCCCTCAGGGCTTTCTCCAAATATTCAATTGAGGGGGCAAACCCTGCAAGTTAGCAGAATGCACAGAGGATTAACAAGAAAGAACATACTGAGCTCATAACTTGAAATACCAGTTTGAAGTTATTTTCTTCACTTGTCTTTGTAAAAATACTTACGAAATGTTGCCTCTATTCAGGCAACACCGTGGATCTTCTCAGTAATGAAGTTCAAAAGCTGAAGAATTAGGAGAGCAAGCACAGGAAATACAGAAGCAGCCCTCAGACTTGCATGAAACTTGGCATCTATTCATATGCAACGGTAGCAGAAAACCTTCTTCCAATCAATTCACTGTGGTGTGGCTATGCAAAATTCTACCTTAGCTACTCCTCAGTGACCAAGAATATGTCCCCTAAAAGGGCAGATAAGGAACAAAAGTATCCAGAACCCTACCAAGCTTGTTTTCCTTGGAAAAATATCCAAATCAGCCAAAATATCATCAGGAAAACTTTAGTCATCTTTGAAAAATGGGCTTTTCAACTTGGGGTGGCTACTTTGTACAGAGCAGTAACTGTTGAGAAAAGCTGATAACAAAGTAACCCTTTCCAATACTGTATCAGTCCAACCACCACGATTCTAGAATAACAGCTTAATTTAAAACAGAATAAGGCTACAGTACTTGGGGGATGTTTGAAAAATACCTGCCACTCAGTGACACACTGAATCAATGACTTCCAGGGTTTCACAGAGTTACCACATTCCTGCACCCCCAGCCTAGTCTATTTTGATGAGGAACTAATATAGTAAAGTAGCAGCACAACTTCTTAGGTGTAGCTGTAGGCGTCTCCATTTTTGGAGTCCATGTCAGTGAAGAAACCTACCCACACCCATACCCACCATGGCAAAAGGAGTACGTGTACTTAATCAAAGATCAAGAATCTTGCATTACCAGTTTGACAAGGTATGGGAGAAAACCAGACTCCATGTTTAATATGACAGTAGAGGGATTTCACTGAAGTTTTTCCTCTTCTCACACTAAGATGGTCAAGATTTCCTGGAATTCCATGCTGGATAGCACAGCCTTGGGGATAACACATCCTTGGGGATAACACATCCTTGGGGATGCCAAACTGAAGAACTGCAAGATGTGCTGAGAAGATTTAAGAAGTTCTGTAATTTTCCTGGGACCCCCATTCTGGAGACTAAGCAGCTGTAGCAATATCTTTTAAGTTGTAAACAACACTGAATTGTAAGTTTACTTCAGAAAAAAAATCTGCAATCAACTCTAAACATATGGCACTTACAAGAAACAGCACAATTCTAGCTCAGATAATATTAAATATTAAATTTCTGTGACTTTTATGAATTAAAAATTATTTAACCCTACATACTACATTCTAGTCATGTTCCATGACTAATATTGCACAGTTTTTTACAAACAGACCCAGGACAAGACCCATCATGCACAACTATTTCAATGACAAGATACTCCTGCTTGCAAAAACTGAGCAGCAGCTCCGAGGCCCTGCCCTTTTCTAATCATTCATCTTGGCCTCTGGTTGCCAGCTTTAGTTCTGTGGCTAGAAGCTGAAAAGTACATTTTTCACACTCTGCTAAGAGGGAATGCTTGGGAATATCTGAATAAGGCTGGCCAAGCCACCCTCATTAAACAAGCATCAGCATGTAGTTCCCCCTCAGTGCTGTCCTATTATATATATATATATATATATATATATATGTAGTTATTATTTTTGCCTAGTGATGAACACTTCCGTGTTACAATTTCAAACTTGTTTAAGCAAGTAATATTCACTGGGGACAGATACGTGCCTTCAGCAGGAAATTCAACTTACCAGCTCTTCACATTTTGTTTTTCCCCACTTCTCTGTACTCTATCACCCCAGTTTACAGGCTGAGTAGATTTATTGGGCTAACTGAAGCTAAATATGTCCAAATCTGTGATATTCTGAATAAATTCTACTGCACCATTCCATAGAAAAGTTGCTCCATTTTAGCAAATACTACAAAACAAAGCAATTCCAAAGTCCACACAAAAAAAGCACAATCTCAGGTCCTACAACAGACATGTCTGCTATCTAAACACAGAAAAAACCTAGGAAAAATCAGCAACATAGATTAAACATTGAAGAGCTGTTTTAGGGGGAGGGGTAAAGCTTTTTTTAAAGTTCAAAGTAATTTTTTGTCTGCCACAAACAAAAAAAAAAAAATCCATAATTAGTTCAAGTTTTGAATGTGACAACCTGAACCCAGACAGCAGAAGGAAACCAGGGAGATGAGCAAGGCTGTAATGCAAAGAAATAATATTTTTTTCAATTAATCAATCAATAAACGATAAATAAATGAAAAATAAATAAATGAATAAAAGACAGGGCCGGGGTGTCAATATGGTGTTACCACTAACAAATGCTGAAGTGAAAGATGGGTTGGTGGGAAACCTGTGAAGCTCCTGTTCCACACTGGACTAAAAACAAGGGCAAGATGATGCAACAGGGAAGCCCTGCAGCCTCGTACTCCACTTAGACAAAAGAAATGCTTGGCCCATTTCTCCTCCTCTACTTCCCAGGACTTAATCTTTTATAACCATTTTACAAATTCAGGAGAGGGTTATGCAGTCTCCACAAACTACAGCTCCAGTGGGGTCAGACTTACACCAATGTTAGTATCAGCATAAAAGAGATCCTGGGAGGGGAAAAGGACAGCTAAAATCCTAAAAAGTGGTTCCATTTCCACTTTACATGACGTAAAGTAATTCCAGATTTCTTGAGACAAAGACTCAGCTTTTGGAAGATAATGGCGTGGAACCACACCCTCCAAAGACATTCTGAAAACTCAAGCTGCACGTTTTAGAACATAAATTACTGGATGCACCTGCCCGTGCTCTTTAACATAAGGCTAGAAGAATGTTAAGACCTTTCAAGCCCTTTTCCATGAACTACAAAAAGGTGATCATGCTGTATGAAAAATACATTACTTAAGAACAAAAAGATTCACAGTGGTATCCCAGGGCATCCCTGAAATTATCTAAACCAAACTTTTAGTCATTCCCCCAAATGTACTACAGTAAACAGAGAGAGCTTTGAAGGGATCATCTGAAATTAGGAGTTTACTTTACACAGGCAGAAACATGTGGAAAGCCCAGACAGATTTACCCACACATCAATAGCACCCTCCACACGGGCTCTGCTCTTCAAGCCTTGGGTCTCCTGAGTGCAACACCATTCTTTACATCCAAATTAGATTAATTGAAGAACTCTAAACATGACAATCCCATTTATTAGATTTTTTATTTGGACCAGAAGTTTCTTTTACTTCTGGGTTTCCAAAGCAGCCCATGCCTTAAATCCCAGTAGAAGCAAGAGATTCAAGCATGAGATGCATGCAGGACTTTCAAATACCCAACACAAGAGAATCTTAAATTATATAAAATTAGAGTCCAGCTTCCTACTGGGAAGAACAAATCCACAAGCACAAGCTATAGTGAAAAGCACAGCAAATAACAGAATTTAGTTCTAGTACTATTAGTTCAGCAAGGTTAACAGAGAGCCATGACTCCCAGCCAGTTATAGAAAGGAATGCAAAGCAAATTCGAGTTTTGACTCTAACATTCTACTGGCAAAGTATATATTGCTAAATAATTGAGACAGGCTCACATAAGACACTTGACAATCCACAACTCAAACCCAAATCCACAGTTTAAACCCTGCCACTGATGAAAATAGCAGTCCCTTCAGATGTTACAGAACTCCCTTTTCACCCAATTTTCTTTTTTAAGGCAATTTGGGGTTGCACAGTGAAAAAACTTTCATTTCATTTCATATCATATTTTACATTCTGTAAAGCAAATGAGCAATTTCATGTTGAGATCTCTCACTCCCTTTTCATGACTGTGCTTGGAAATTCAGAAATAGTTTAATAAAAGTGGTCACTATTTATGGAGATAACCATGTATAGCACCAATAGAAAACCAAGAGTTTATGATCCTCTTTATTGAGTGAGCCCTCTCCACACTGAAGAATGTTTGTTTAGCTTTTACACCAAGCATTTTGGTGGCCAAAATTCCTTTTCAAGTAATTCAAAAATAAACCCCATTTCTCAGCACTGGACACTGTCAGTGTTGAAGACAATGATCAGTAGACTTCATCAACTGCAAGACAGTTTCTTCACATGAATATTCACAGATCTTTCAATCATACATCAAGCCAGTCTCAACATTGTACAGGCCAACATAGAAATTCTTTGTTTTAACAGCACATTTTCAGGTAGCTTTGTTTTGTTTGTCTTTTTTAACTATGTATATTACTCAGATCCATAGGCTTATATAATTAAATCCTTTTACTGTACACTGTTCTGTAAATTTGAAGTAGGAAAAGAAAATCTCACTTCTCTTAACAGTACAGTGTTTAACAATCTCCATTCTTTACTCAATTTTACCACATAATCTATCCTGCCGTTCTATATAAAAGTTAAATATGCCTCTAAAAACAATGTTTTAAGTGTATAGAATCAAATTTTATATGCATTTATGTGAGAGGTAGGATAAAACAAAAAACAAGTACTGTGCTTCAGAATATTTCTCTACAATTGGATACCCAACTTTACTATGTACTAGCAACAGGAGTAAAGCAAAACACAGCATTAGTGAGACCATACCAAAAGAGAGATTATTGTTCTACAGAGAGGAAAAAAAGAAAACAGAAAAAATGTTAATTAAATTTTAAAAGAAAATCAAGAGCTGCCCATTTTCCTATGACAACAAAGAAAAAATGCTTACTTTCTAAAGCGAAGCTCTTTTTTCTCCTTAACAAAACCCAAAAGGTCACAAATCAAATTTTCAAGCTTTTTTCCAAGCAGCCCTTTAAACAAGTCCTTATTTAAAATCTGTCCTGAAGATAATCAGATTATGCTCAATACTGCTGGTGTAAGGATATTTTTATTAAGCAATCACAGAATCCTAGAATGGTTTGGGTTGGAAGGGACCATAAAATTCACCTCTGCCATGGCCAGGGACACCTTCCACTAGACCAGCTTGCTCAGAGCTCCATCCAGCCTGGACTTGAACCTTTGTGTATTTCACAGAATTTATAAAATAAAAGACTAATTCTAGATATTTATAATTCTGAAAGCATAACCAAAAGACAGAAGAATTACAGGAATATATTGACTGTTCTTATTTATATGTATCTATTAATAGCCATGGCATATTTGGATCCAACCAAAATTATATTTCTGTTAAGATCTCCACTACCAGCCTCAAAAACCATATCCTCAGTAGACAGGAGCATAAACACATCAGGAAAGGTCAAGGCCACTGTGGAACAGCAAAACAGAAGATTAAGCAACAAAGCTTCTCTTGTCCTGAAAAGAAAGTAATGTTAGGGAAGCTGAGGTTTATTGATAATTAATGAAGAATTCTGAATGTTAACTCCTACTTCCATCTGACTTAAACTAGTGTTAAAGCCAAATCAGTTCAGCAATTTACTAAGAGTAAGAGCCAAGTAAGATTAGCAACTGAAACTAAAGATAGATGTCTGAAAATGCAACAGGAAGAGTCCTGCTCATCTCTGCTGTCAGAACAGGGTGGGAGCAGTGGAGGATATGCCTGCTCTGACATCTGTGTGAAACCCTTTGGCACCTCCAGGATTCCTGGGCACTCTGCTGGGATTAATGACTGTTGTTCACAAATCAGCACCAGCTGCTGCCAGAGTAAGAAGTGCAAGCCATGGCAGCTCAGGGCTGAACATCTGGGAACCCTGCAAACGAAGCTGCACGTAAGTGCTGAGGAAATTTCAGCTGTTGCAGAGTCTGGCCAGGCCTTTGTGTGCTCTGCCACCATGTTCTTCGTATCAGGTACAATTCAAAACTTCATTTCTACATCTATGATATCCTGTATTACTTAAAATTTGTCTGGAGGCAGTCCAAATACCACTATTCATAAAATGGCAATGAAATCCTTAAGTCCATCAGTTCCAAACAATGACAGGGAAGTCTTTGGGCCAAGTGTTTTGATATTTCTTACAGGTGAGGCATTGAGTATTTCTGAGATTGTCTAAGGAACATCACTGTATAGGGACATACCTGACCTTCACCGAATACAAATATGAACTGACACACACCATTTCTAACTGAAGCATGAAGTAGTGATAAAATATTTGCTATGGACAGAAAGCAACTTGTACTTTAACCTACTATTTTGCTTACCTTGTACAGAAAAAAAAATGAGGCATGATAAATTTTAGGCCAAAAATCAAAGGTGCAAGATTAAGATGGATCTTAGTATGTGTTGCTTCATATTTGTATTGTATTTATTAGCTTATAAAATAAATATACATATTAAAATTTTCATCCTGATAATAACTGCTGTGAATTCACCAACTGTGCTTTTATTTTTGACAAGCACCAGAGTCACTGGAGATTAAACTCTGGTCTTCACCATGCAAAACAAGCATCATGTTTTAGAAAACACCTATGTGATATTCTCAGTGAATTAGACAGCCACAAAAGGTGCCTTACCCAAATTACTGTCACAGGTTTATGGAGCTAGAATTGATGCCTTGAATTCCTAGCTGCCCATCACACTAAGAAATGTGACCACAACAAGTGCATCACTGCTGCAGGAAAAACTGCATTTACTTTTAGAAGCTCAGAGGTGCAAATACTGATTTTGACCATACTGCCATTTTGAAACTGATCATATACACTGTTAGTTACTTTTGAAATATATACATGGTGTATTTTATATATCAGTGTGAGCTTTCTTATACACAGAAAACTCAGTGAATGTAAGGAATTAAGCACAGGGATGCCATCAGAAATTGACTGCCTTCGTAGCAAAACCAGAAGAGGCATTTTGGTATAGAAGAAATCAATCTGGCATTCCTGCTTTTAGACCAGGACCTGCCATCAGTCATCAGACCAGTCTAAAACTGGCTGGTTCACCTAAAGATCTAAAACAGGAAAAGTACACATAGAAACAATTCAATTCAATACCTGTTAAGATAAAGTAGTCTAAAATCAACTACAAAGACTTGTTACAAGCCAAGTCTGAGAAAGAAATAATACTTTGGTTACAGAGTGATTTAGCAATTAATGAAATTACACAGGTCTTTGTACAATTAGTTGAATTGACCTTGCAGGTCTACTAAATTAAAAACAACTACTATGATAAAAAAAATTAAAATTTACACTACTATTCATTCTTTGCTGAAAAAAATATAACACAGCTGTTATTTTATTAAATTTAAAGACTTTACCCTCCTTGAAATACATAGCTAAATAACTGGTCATTTGAGACAGTAGTTCAAAAGAATGCTCAGCTTGAAATAATAAACAAAAAAGTTTGAATAGTTTCAAATATTATTCACTATAAAGTTTTGACAGTGAACACATATTCAAATTTTTTGTAAAAAATTGTTTCACTCTATCAAAAATTTGCACCCATGAAGTAACTGACTCTACCATAACAACAACAAAAACTGCCCAATACAGAAGTTACTTCTGATGTAGAAAGAGTAATGAAAATATTTCTGATTTTTGAAACCACAATCATTTGAGCTAAGCATCACTGGGGACAAAAGCAGATGTTGCACAGGATGAAAAGAGTGTTTTCCAACAGCAATCTACAAAAATCCATACACTGCTGTATGCTTACATAAAATTGCAGTAAAATTTCTCTCTCACAATGACTTGCTTTTCCAACAGATTTCACATGAAACCATGCAATTATGGCATTCTTGAAAAGGGGAACTGTTTATTAATTTTCCAGAAATGTTTAGAAAGCGATGGTTACATGCAAGTAACCTACTAGATTTAGGAAGGAAAGCTGAGAACTGAAAAGGCAAAAGGGGAACAGCAGGGTGGAGACCTGAGATAATTCTGCTCAGCCACAAACTCAGATCTGACAGTCTGCATGGTCATGTAAGTGGTTAATGGCCTCCATTAATGTAGCAGACCTGACACAGAGGATGAAGAGAAGCTACAATTATTACAACAAAAAAAACAAAGAATGATGTTTGCCTGCAGCACGTGATTTAACACTGCCACAGCAAAGGTTCGAAACTTCTCCTTTCTGATTTTCATCATTGTAACAGAACTAGATAAACACATGTTACATTTTCATTTCCATCCATCAGTAATTACCAGCACCAATTACCATACCAAGAGTCATACAGTGATTACATTATAATGAGAGCAGTGAAACAAACCACTATTTGAAAGTGTATAAACAGTAACTACGATATTTAAGGATATGGGAACATTTGTAGAAGTCACAGCATCATTGTGCCACACTTGGGACAACAACCACCACACCAGAAAGCACAAGGCTATCAACAGTTAGCCAACACCTCAAAGCAGCCCCTGCTTTGCCTACAGCCAAATACTTCTCAATATGTTCAAAGTCCAGTTGTATTATTTTTAACTCAAATGGATAAAACCCAAAGAGTTCTGCAGAGACCAATCACCTTTCCTAACAATGCTCCTTACGTAACAAACATAGCACTGCAGGCCACCTGCATTCTCCACAAGGCACTAATTAGGAGCTCCTAGCAGGACCAAAAAAAAAAAAAAGAACCCTCAAAAAGCCAAATCCAAACTTTTCAAAAGTAACTAAACAGGTTAAACAACACAGTAAGACTTCTATATTGCCATAACAACTCAGCATGCATTCACAAGGCAGTAGCCTTCAAGGTTTTAAATCAAAATCTTTAACAGAGTCAGAATGGTCTGTATGGAATTCATAGAACCCCAGAACTGGATTCGGAGAATCCTTAAAGACCATCCAGTTCCAAACCCCTGCTATGGGAAGGGACATCTCCCACTAGACCAGGCAATAATTCTTAAGTACATTAATGAATCAGGCAATTAAGAAATAGCATTTTTAAAGTACTAGTTGCAGAAAAAAGTCCAGCAAATTCTATTAAACAAAAGGATGTAGACACCATTCTACATTTATGCTAAGGAAATTCCAGAAACCGGGAAAGCAGACTGGAGGAAAAGGGCTGCTCTTCCCTGCTTTCCTTGCTTTTGCATCTTTCTCAAAGTGAGCAAGCACCAAAAGATCCTTCAGGATAGATTCATCTTCCTAAGACAACCAAATTCTTCAGTAAACCAAACTACAAAAAGCCAACAGCACACCACAAAGAACACAAAAATCATTGAAAAACCCCTTGCCTTCCCAAACGTCCATACCTGTGGAAGTGCAGTATTGAGCTGCCTCTGCAAGGAATCCCTCTCATGGCCAACCTCATGCAGCTTGCCCTGGGTGAGGGCGAGCGTCTCCTGAGTTTCGCGGAGCGTTTCCAGCAGGCGATCCCTCTCTTCCAGCATGGACACCATTAACTGCTCAAAGTGGGAATCAGCATCTGACTGCAGTGGGGAACCGGAACCGTGGCCTCCATTTCCACCAGTGGGAATCTCGGCCTCACTGATGGTTGGCATCACCTCACACATCATCTTGAAACAAAAACGAGACACAACAAAGGCCAGAAATCTCAGTCAAACAAATCTAAACAGGAACTTCGAGTGCTGCCCGTAATACCCACTTAGCTCTCCCCACGATAGCATCAGCAAAGGCTGCCAGCACCTCAGCGTTTGCCACTATTTCATTAAGAGTGGAGAAAAGGTACACAGTCAACTTAATCAAGGCTTTGCTTCATGAGACTCTTGTGGCTTCTTGCAAAACCAGAGTTTTGCAGCTACGTCTCAAACTGTGACTTCATTTTAACAGATTTATGTTTTTGTGAGGAGTAAACTGCTGCCGAGATCTTTTTTTTTTTTAAATAAGGCATGCAGCCTGACACCAAAAATTATACACTTCACCCAGCAAATGATTACACTGCACATATTGGAAAACATTATCTGCTTCTTCTGCTGTTTCAAACGTACAAAGATTGTATCTACAACAGTACTCTGAGCTTGTGTTGGCTGTGGAAGTTTTATGATAGTGTAAATCCAAACAGTCCAATTTGGGAGACAAAAACATGTAAAGGAAGAAAAAAAATTCATTATGGAGTAGTAGCAGCTGTCAATGCAGACAGCAAAAGTAGAGGTAAGCAAAAATAATTAAAGATAGAGGATGAATACAGTTAACAATGCAAATAGCAGCAGTGTACTACTGGAAGTGAACACACAACTGGGAGCACCTTTGAGACACCTTAACAGATTCCTACCAGAGCTAAAGCATTAAGGCTTTAAAAACCATGGAAAAAAACCCACTCGTATAATCACTGAACCAACAACAAAGTTCTTCAGGCAATCTCTCTCAAAAGCACAAACCTACAAGAACTTAAGGCAAAATCAAGAAAAGTTGCTCTGGAAACCTCTTAGGTACCACAAACTTTGCTCTCAGCCTTATACTTACACTCACATCTGGAAATTTTAAAAGAACAATTTATTCTGACTCTTACTGTGGGTCCTCTCAATCCTTTGAAAGACTTGGAACAATCTGAAATGCTCTGTAACATTTCCATGCATGATTACAGTAAGCCCTGGATTTTCACCACTACGTTATTTACCTTGCTCAATAAAACGAAAAGGCTATGAAAACAGGCCCCAGGTTTCCTGCAGCACCAGGTCTTCTCTGTTTTAGCAGTTTTCTGTTATCCTCCAAAACCCTTTGGATTGCAAAGCACCCATCCAGCTCCAGTCCAATGACTGTTTAATCGAAACACATGGAAAAAAAATAATAAACCTGCCGAGGAAAGAGCAGATCCAGTAAAAAGCAGCAGCTTCAGCTAACTCGCCGAGTCCCCGGCACAGAAGAATGTGAAAATAAACTGTCTCAGCTTCCCATCCCTCTATTACTGGCCCATAGGTCCTGCAACAGCTGGGATGGAGGAATCATGTGCTGACAAAAAAAGAAAAAATGTCCGATGTAGAGATGCAACAAGCTTCAACAGTTCATCGCTCATATATTCCACTCAGGTCACAATCGCATTACTAAACAGAGTACGGACAGCAGGGGAAAACAGCACAAGCTTTCTTGTAGATGATTTGGAAAAGCCTCCCTTCTTTTCTCTTCTATTAATTCCAACGGGAAGCTCTCCTTCCAGTTCCCTGCGTCTTAATTCAAACATTTATAATCCCAAGAGCAAGGCACTGGCGTCCTTAGGAAGGCGAGCAGGGAGGAAGACCTGTTGTTTCCTCTGCACTAGTCCCGCAGACGATGCTCCGCAACCGAGAGTGGGCAAAGAAAGTAGCCGGCAGCTCTGGGGGCACCGGCCCGGTCCCGCCACTCCCCCGTGCCCGCGGAGGGCCCGGCTAACAAAGCTACGGACGGAGGACACCGGGCTCTCCCGCTGCCCCCGCCCGTCTCGGGGAGCACTGGGCCGGGCCTCGCTCCTCGCCTCACTCGCTCCTCGCCGGAGGCCCCAGCGGCGCCGGGAGCGCGGCCGGCCCGGGCCCCGCGCAGCCCCTGCGGAGCGAGCCCGCCCTCGCTCCGGCCCCTACCAAGCGGCGGGGGCTCCGCCGCGCCTGGACGGTCCCCTCGGCCCGGGCCCGGCTCCGCCCGCCGCCGCCGCCTCCACGTCCGTGGTGGCCGGCGCGGGGTCGGCTGAGGCCAGGTGAGTGGTGCTGGCCGCCCGGCGGTGCCGCCACGGCCTCAGGGGGCGGCAGAAGCGCTGCGCGCCCCAAGAGCCGCGATCGCCGCCGCGGCCCCGCCAGTCCCAGTCCCGGCCCCGGTCCCGCTGAGCCGCCGCCTCCCCCCGCCGCTCCCGGCGCGCTCCGCGGCCCCGCATAAATTAGTACGGCGCCCACAATGCACCGCGCGGAACGGCGCGGCCGCTGCTGCCCTGCTGCTCGCCGCTGGGATCGGGGTTCGAGACCCGCTCGGTGCTGCCCGCCCTGTGAGTGATACCGCCGTCGCCCACGCTGCCCGCCCGCCGCGGGGGAAAGGACGGGAAAGCTGCAGCGGAGCCCCGGGGCGGGTGGCGTGCTCGGACTGGGAACAGGGCAGGGCTGGAGTGGCTCCGCAGTCGCAGCCAGTGCCGGGGCCGGCGATCGCAGCGCCTCGCCCGGCCCCCGCTGCCCCAACCCGCTCCTGCGAGCCCCGGGGCTGGGACCGGCTCTGGGCACCTCGGTCCGAAAGCCATTGAGGGGCTGAGCGAGTCCAGAGGACGGAATGGAGCTGGGGAAGGCTCTGAAGCACCAGGAGAGGCTGCGGGAGCTGGGGGCTCAGCCTGGACAAAAGCAGGGGATATTATCACTCCATACAACTCCCTGAGAGGAGAGTGTCCAAGTTAGTCTCTTTTCCCAGACAAGTGACAACACAAGAGGACATTGGCTTGAGCTGCCAGGATGGACATTAGGAAGACTTTCTTCGCACAAAGGGTGATCAGACATTGGAATGTGCTCCCAGGCAGGTGCTGGAGTCACCGTCCCTGGAGGTGTCTGGATGTGGCACTCACTGCCATGTCCTGGTTGACACCGTGGTGTTTGGTCATCGACCGGACTCAGTGACCCCAGAGGTCTTTTCCAAGCTAATCCATTCTGTGATTCTGTGGAGCGGAGCTGCCAGGTCCTCAGCACAGTGAGGGACAACTTCTCTGACATATCCTGTTCCCCGCAGGAGAATGGGTTTGGCTACATTGACTATTTTCCAAAAACAACATAGAAATGTTTTTCCACTTGCATTTCTATAGCTTTTACTCTTTTCCTGGAGCCTTCACCGTGCCCATGAGTTGAAAGTTGAAGTCTGCCAGGCAAAGCTTAGAAAACTCTTTCCTCTCTTTGCATTTGTGCTACCACCCTGAATAAAGTATTTGCATTTTGAGCCCTGTTATTCCTTTTACAGTGGAAAGCTCTAAATGGCATCAAGGGCCAGTTAGGCAGACAGAGGCAAGTCATGCCAAAAAGTGGCAGTCCCTGCACAGAAGGTTTTGCAGATTTGTGGCTGGATTATGTGGATTTATTTGTAAACACAACATCTCGACACCTAGCACTGGATAGAAAGGATCACTAATGAGTCAATCTTCCTTTTCCACATATGAAATTCTTTACACATTTATTACACTGTGCTCTTTTCCTTTGGTATTTGAGCCTTTAGAGTGAATTCAAGTCACGTTTTTTTAATTTTCCCTGTACAGCCATGAGGTCTAGACTACATTTTTGTTTTTCCTCCTGACGTTTCTAACGTAATCCCATGACTCTGGGAAATGAAACTTTGAGGAAAACACCAAATATTATGAGGCACATTCAAATAATGAATTCTGCCAAATATAGATCAGATTTAACACTGAATGTCTGAATAACTGAGGCCTGACTTTTCAATGTAGGAAGAGTAGCAAAAAGATTCTAAAGTGAACTGTTATGAATTAATCTGTACACAGGTAAATGCTTTTATTTATAAACTTTGATCCAGATTTTCAGTGGATGAAGAAGACTTCAGGCTAAGCAGCTGCCAAGGCAGCACCTTCAAAATAACCTGCTCCAGCAATACCAAAACAAGTCTGGAAAATAAAGTGGAGTTCATGGCTGTGTGAACAAACACCATTCCACTTCAGCTCATCACACATAAAAAATGAATAATGTTAGTAGAAAGACTGATTTGGCCTGATTTGATTTTTGTTTAACATGTGAGTCAAATGGAGACTTTGTGGATGAAAGGGCAAAAGGTTAAAGACTGTAACGGGCACAGAGTTGATAATCTCTCTCAAACTGGACACTGCAATATATCCAGTCAGATTAAGTGATCTCAGAGCCAGATCATGTGGAATAAATGAACCTCGGTAATCATGTAGATCCTAAAACATGGAGTAACATTTTCTCTCAGTCGGGGTTGACTTAGAACATGTTTTTTTCTTTTGAAACTAAGTTTTGTTTAGTCTTTAAGTGGTTAAAACCAAAAAATGAATATTTTCACCATTCTATAATCCTACTTCATTATGAAAACAAAGAACGTAGGACACAATCCTGAATTGAGAATAAAAATAGATGAATTCTGTATATTAATTTTCACTTCACCCAGTTTGTTAACAAGGCACAGACACTCGCATTCAGCTTGCTCAGCTCTTCACATCTGTAGTTGGATTTCCCATCTAAGAGGCAGGAGGTGTTAGCTGCAGACCCTCCTCAGCCTCAAGGAGTTGTCATCTTTATCTCTGTCACCTTCAAATCACTCTGTACACAAGTTTCAGAGGAGGGTGGAAATGCCAGTGGTTAGACACTTTCTTGAGAACTGGGTTTCAGCCTCAGGTGGGAACAGAGTTCCCACAGCATATAAATGTCTGCTACATGAGAAGGAGGCACTGTAAAGAGCCAAGTATTTATTCATGCCCAAAAGGATGGCCTAGTCCAGGAGGGAACCTACATCCAGAATATCCTAGCTAAGGAATATGCCTCCCATGTGGCATACTGCAAATACCTTCCTTAGGCAACAGGCTCTGTGAATGCTCCACAGAGCCCAGACTGTGGATACAGCAGAGTTTCTGAGGTGCCCCAAAAATATTTGAAAGGCCTGACTTTAAAGCCAATTGCTACTCCCATGTGCAGTCCACCAAAGCTGGGACCAGATCAGCGGGGAAGGCCAGGACTTGAAATTCTAGAGAAAAAAAATTGAATAACCAGATCTTTGCATAATGCTCTGTGCTGCACGAAATACACATGGAATGATTAAGTCAGAACTTCCAGGCTCTGCAAATACCAAAATATTTCTCAGTCCTATTTACTTTGTAGTACAAGGAAAACATTTTCTTTTTTTTCTTTCTCCCAGACATGTAACCCAGGATATACCATCCTGGGTTGAAGAGCACCAGCAGCTCAGATCTTTTTAATTAAATGAGTGTGATGTCTCTTTTCTAAGTCCAGCAAGCGGTCTGGCTCCCTGTCCATGTCATTTAGTGAGATGTAACACTTGTGGATGTGTCTGGAAAGAGCCCCACGTACATCAGCTGACAGCAAAGTAATCAGTCCAGAGAACCAGGTTAAATCTCTCTCCACTCTCTGCACCTCAAAAACCACACGCTGAAATTCAAACGAAGGCTGTTTAAAAAAAAAAAAAAAAAAAAAAAAAAGGGGGAGGGGGAAAGGGGAAGGTTTCCTTTCCTGTCACATGATAAATTAGATCCCAATGTTTATCCAGGCTCAGCAAAGCAGGTAGCTCTTCCTGCCAGCCCGTGCCGGGTGAGGTGTGGGGTCGGGCCAGAGCTGCCCCGCGCGTGGGCTCTGAGGACAAACACCTGCTGCTCGCCGCAGGTCTCCGCTGACAGCTTCACGCTTCATTTATCCCGAAATTTCCTTTGTGAGCTTCAGAGCCACCCCATGCTAGCACAAAACCTCTGCTGAAAATAGTCCAAGATCGCCTAGGCAGTTTTTTTTTCCCCTCCCGAGTCGAGCTGATGGTATCTTATTTACTCCTTGTCCTTTACAGATGACTTAATGACTTAGCAGCAAAGTGAATTTTGAACACATTTCAGGCATTTCATACCAAAATGAATAGATGTAAGAACAGGATTTTTGCCAGCAGCGCTGATTATCCTTTTGTCAGTAGATAGATGTGACCTGGACCATTCTGTTGCCATTAAAAAAAGTCTCCAGAGGTTGCTAGACAGAGACACTTTGCCTGAGGGAGAAGGAATGAGATGGAAGAGGCTGGAAGGTGGCCTGTGGAGAAGAGGACAGAGGTAATTAATGGTTATGCCCATGTATAAAGCTAAGTGCACCAGTAAATGTGTCAGCCCTTGGGCGATGGAAGCCAAGACTTCTACAAACCCCAACACAGCACAGTCTTTTACATTGACATTTTATGTATATCATGTGAGTCTACACAGATCTGTGCCGGATCCAGGCAGGTGTAAATCAAATGGGAATTGGCTGCTCTGAAGCTGAAGAGGGTTTCTGACTTGGTCTTAGAAGGAAAAGTCCCTACAAAGACCTGGAGAGGACTCTTAAAAGACCAGATAAACTTACACAATTTATTTTAGTAGGAATTTTACCTATGTCAAGACCGTAAATATTTTTCAAATTTAGCTGTCACTCCTGTAACCAAAACCACACATTCTCACTCAAGTACAAACCTGCTGAGCTCAAAAAGGCTTTCAGCTTAGTTTCAGCTTCAGTTGTGCAATTTGCTGTTCAGAATTATTGCACCTGCTGTCTTTTCTGTATGGATTTACAGCAGCAGAAATCCCCTTGAGCTAGAAAGAACTTCTAAAGCCAAGTATCATTTATTTCAATCAGAAATGAAATACACCCCTAATATCCAATTCAAACATAGTACATTCCCTCAGTGTAGACTGATTTCAGCATGTCTTCAGATAGTTTATAGCTGTAATGAAAGGCATTGAGCTAAAAGTGTATTCAGTTGCAAGTTCAGGGCAATAGAGATGCACATTATTTCATTAAACATTTTTAAAAAGAGAATATTTTTCAGAAAGGCCATATTCGTGTGACGCAGCTGCGAATAATATTGGAAGAAGAAACTGAAGGATTCAGAACCAGCTGTGATAATGCAGCTCCTGCATAACTAGAGCATTCCACCTGGCTAACCACCTACAGTATGAACCCATTTACCCTGGCTTGCCTCTGTAATCAGTGGAGTGAGAGAGCCACTTCATGGGAGGAGTGATTCAGACCTTTGGTGTGGTCCATGAATCACCTGCTCCAGGTGCCTGTCTGTTCCCATTGGCTCCAGAGGGAGCCCAGGGCAACTGGACTCTTGTCGTGGGAGCCATGCTTGGATGTGTCAAGCAGCGTGAGATGAATCTGGGTGTTGGATACGTGTGGGATCAGCACAGCTTGTTGCAGTAGGAAAGCAAGGGAAATGGATGTGATTGTCCACAGAAATGAGCAGGGCTGTTCCTGGCTTCATTGCTGCATATTTAGCAGCCCACAGTTTGTCTGTCTCAGTAATTTTAACTGGTCTGCAATTCAATGACTATATTTGCAAGACTGAAGCCTAGAGCTTCAGAGCCATGGCATCCTCTCAGGGTAGAGAATCACAGAAACACAGAATGGTTTGGGTCAGAAGGGACCTTAAAGATGATCCAGTTCCAACCCTCTGCCATGGGCAGGGATACCTTCCACTATCCCAGGCTGCTCCAAGCCCTGTCCAGCCTGGTCTTGAGCATGTCCAGGGGTGGGGAGTCCACAACCTCTCTGAGCAACCCATGCCAGTGCCTTATCACCCTCCCAGCAAAGAATTTATTTCTTATATATAACCTAAACCCACCTTCTTCCAGCTTAAGGCCATTCCCCCTTGTCACTCCATGCCCTTGCCCAAAGTGCCTCTCCATCTCTCTTGTAGGCCTTTTAGGTACTGCAAGGCACTCTAAGGTCTCCCCAGAGCCTTTTCTTCTCTAGGATGAGCAGTCCCAAATCCCTCATCCTGTCTTCATTCCAAGAGAAAATAATGCTGTTATTTTTATTCCAAACCCCCTGTTGACAGGTTGATCACAGAGTGAAGTCTACAAACACTTAGCTCCTCTCCTCTCCTCTCCTCTCCTCTCCTCTCCTCTCCTCTCCTCTCCTCTCCTCTCCTCTCCTCTCCTCTCCTCTCCTCTCCTCTCCTCTCCTCTCCTCTCCTCTCCTCTCCTCTCCTCCTGTTGGGTTCTACCTTGATCACTTCAATATTGAGGCTTCAGCTTTTAGAATATTTTGAGACCTGGTAAGAGAAAAAGAAAAAGATTGTGTTATTTTAATAATATATTTAATAAACTTTATAAATAGTTCAACTACAGGAAAACAAAAAGGATTTGTATGTGAAGTAACATTTCTGTTCCTGTAAATCAGTGTTTGAAGGAAAAAATAGGACTTTTTTTTTCTGCTTTGTCTGCTATGCAAAGGCTCCTGCTGTTTCAAGTGGCTTTGGAGTAGGCACTAAGCAAAGTGGACTACAATCTCTATGTACTCAGTATCCTCTACTATTAGTCCTCCATACCATAGTAAAGTAGATAAAAGCATTTGAAAAATAAAGAGACCTCAAATAGTACTTAAGCCTATTTTTAATCCTTACCTGACTAGATTCCAAGTAATAACATACCTTTCATTACATACACATAGCCTGCATGAAATTGTTTGCAGCAATCACCACCTTCATTATTCAGATTCACTTTGAATTGAAGCATTAACCTCTGTGTGTGAAGATAATAATGTTGACAAGGTATTAGTCCCAAATCACATGTGTGTGACAAGGCTGAAGGATTTTTTGTGTAACCAGCTTCAGCTTACAGGTAAATGAAAATGTAAATAACACTTTCAGTGAATCACCAGTTTATGCATGAGTTAAATATTTATTTTTGCCATTTTAGAAGTCCCCACTGTCTTCACAGTATTTAGTAGAAATATTAATTTCCTAAAATTAATTGTCTGAGATGATGACTAAAAACCAAGATGGCCTCAAAATGAAGTCATAAAGCAAACTGCAACAGATAAAAATTATAAAAACTGTGGACACTTGCAATGGCAACAGTGTGTTTGGCAAAAAAACATGTCCAGTTTCAAGGTGAGCCTAAGGCTCAGATGAAACTGTCTGCCAATAGATATGGTGTATTAAAGTGCTGTCAAAGTTCAGTTCCCAATATGATTTCTTGTTCTGACTAGTAGCAATTCTGCCGAGACAACCAAGTCACTTCAGACTAAATCTCACCTTTGGCATTTGAAGAAGAAGGTTACTAGGTCAGGATCTGACACAGAAAATGAGTCTAGGTATAAGCCAGCTAGTGGTAACCATTCAGCTCAGACCACCTACCAGCAGCCTAAAGCAGCAGAGTGACATTTAAAAGCAATCAGAGTCAGAAGAAAACCTTCAGGGAAAACAGACAATACTTCAGAAAAAGCAGCTCTACATTCACCAGAGGAAAAAAATTCAAGACTCTTGGGAACAGTGCTCAAGTTGACTTGAAACAAATATCAAGAAAAAGAATGGAAATATAGAAAATGGGGCTTCTTTTTAAGTAAATCCCTTACCCGCTTGCTTCTATATTGGCCTGTCCTTACCCAGTATTATCTCTGTATTGTGAGTGGTCTCTGCTTTTGAATCAAACACCATAACTTTGAGCAAATTCCCTGCAAATGCATAAATCCAGAGCACACAGCACATGGCCTGGGTGAGATATGATGTGGATAGGAGATCCCCATGGAGAAGGCAGGATCCTCTCTAATGCCAACAGGAGCAGGAGCTGCCTTTGCACTGCCTTGCTCATATGGGTTTTGCCCACTGCTGGACTCACAGTGCCCTAAAGTAAGGGAGATTTAAGATTTCTGTCTGCAATTTTAATTTTAGTTCTGCCATGATATCCTAGTTTTGAGATTAATGGTTTAAAGATGCTTAAGTCCTTACAGCTGGTTAGCTGTTATTTTAATAATGAGTAAAAGCACAGTGAGCCTTGCATCACTCCGTGGCTGGCAGAGTGTCTGTTACTAACCTTGCCCAATTTACCTTCCCCCTACACAGAAACATCCTCTGTAAAACTTATGGTCAGCTCATACTGCCTCCTCCAGCTGGAGTCAGGCTTTGTTGTGTGCAGCTTGTGCTGCTCAACCCATCCCCATGGGTCACTCCGAGTTCAGGCTCCTTACAGGAATGTCTTTATTTGCACCTGAGGTTTCAACCAGCATTGTCCTCAACTGCCATTGAGGTCTCCACATGTTTTTGACTCAGCTACTTACAAAAGGTTTGTCCCTTCCTTGTGAGATAACACTCTTAGTCACTCAAGTGTTCCTTTTCCCTTTTTCTGTTTGCCTGAATGCCTTGTTCCTTTGCACAGAGGTATTTACACAGCTTTTGTCAAATTACAATTAATTAAGGCTGGCTATTACTAAACAAAAAGTCATTTACTATCTAGCCACTGCAGGTAAGGTGACATGATGTGTAACTTGGAAAAAACCAAAAGACAAGAGAAAAAGCTATGAAAGGTTGTCCTCTCCCTGTTCTTGGTTAGGAATTGTAATTTCTAGGAAGGTGGACAACAGCTGAACAAACCTTATCATTGTCTTAGACTAATCCTTAAACGAAGTGAGAATAACATGTGTAAGATATAAGAGGGAATAACTCAGAAGAAACCAGCAACCATGATATTATTCATCTGTACATAACAAGCAGGGGAACTGATTTATTTTGAAGCTAAATTCCCCACTCTCCTGAACACAGTTCATATTAAAGACCCTTTGACCACACCATCTGTTTGCATTGTGATCCACATCTAAAAGAGTCAACAGAAATATTGGCTCATGAACTGGTTCTAGCTTAGGCCTGCGAGTTAAGCTCCCACAACACACTTAAGCTTTTGCACAAAGAGGTACAAGAACACTCCTCACCTTTTCCTTTTGTTACAATCAATCATCCAGCACTCCAAACAAAGGTCAGGTCCTCCCCCAAATGCAAACAATACCTTCCCTTTGTCTCTCAAACAACTTTAAATAACAATGCTTAAAACTTCTAGGAATCATTAGCATTTCTTTATGCACAAATGGGAAATATTAAGTCTAGCCAAGGTGAGATGAATCTGGCAGTTTCAGTCTGGTGAAGTGCTGCCCTCACCACTAAAGCCATCGAGGAACTGGGCACTAACTTGCTCTGTACTTTTTACCTGTGAAGCCAAAGGCTGAAGCAGCAGGGACTCAGCTGCCTGGTGCTGGAATAATTTAGGGCACTGGAAAAGCACATGCAGAACTCCTTTTATTTTGGCCATGTAGAATTTCTAAATTTTTTCCTGTTAGATGATTTCCTCAGTGTCTGCAACTGCTGCCTGCAAAAGGGAAGAGAACAGAAGGTTAATTTCAGCATTATAGGTTTTGTATTGACCCAAAATACTACACTGAAGGAAAATGCTGAAAATCTGCTCTAGTGTATACCAGGATTTAAGCCAATTCTTGCATTTAAACCTGTAAGAATAAAACAGTGGCTCAAAATCACTCCTGCTCTGGCTGATCCTGGAGATGCAGCAGCTGGCTCTGAATTTGTACTTTTTATTAATGAGTCGGCCCAGAAATACCACCTTTGTTTCTACCAGAATTAGGCTGCTCTTGGAGATTGCCATAGGGATATATTTCCTTACAAATGCAGTACAGAGCATATAAGGGACAGATAAAAGTTGGAGAAGGAATATTGAGAAATAGCCCTGTCAAGAAAATCTTGTTTTCTAGATTATATCAAATAACTTCACTGAGGGGTGTGTGCTTTTGTGCATATGGAAACACACACTATACACACACAGATATGTGGATACACACACAAGCACATCAGGATTTGGGAGACATGTAATTTTCATGTCCAATACTTTCTTTCTCTCCTGTAATTAAATGTGCAGTATCCTTTCACAAAAATAACATGGCACCAGTTTGATTTTAATATATCTTTAAGCCATGTACAAACAGTGAGGTTCCTTGCATGAATATTCAGCATTAGGTACCACATGCCCATAGAAATTCAGCAAATAAAGGAATATGCAGGCATAAGTGATACAACAAATAATTCTGCAGTACCAGATTTTTGCTGTAAACAGAATCATCAAATTTTATGCCAGCCAAAACAGTGATAATTTAAATTTTTATCTGTCAAATCCAGCAATGCTTTGCTGGATTGGGTTGTTTTATTCTGTTAAGGTCAGAATGTTTAGCAACAGCAATGGGGATGGTTCCTGGCACCCAGTTTTCAATGCTCATGGAGATAGCATGTCTCAGTTACAGCCAAAATGCTGCAGAAAAGCCTCTGTATCCAGACACCAGCTATGTCATAGCAAGGTTTCCGAGTGCACAAAGGAAGGGTTTTTCAGTTCCTAGGGCTCACTTCGGTTGCATGATTTAGAGGCTTTTTTTGTCTGCCTTTAATAATGCCAGCTTTGTAGTACCAAAATACATGACTGAGAGAAGCTGGCAGCTCCCTGTGGCCTGCAGCTCCCCCATTCCTTCTCTTTGAATGGGGAAAAAAACTCAATAACTAAACCAGGAAGCTGCCACTGTTGCTGTGACATCTGATGTGATAATGTTGCAGAACCAGGATACTCCCTGACCTGCTTACAGGTACCATGTCAATTCCATCCATGCCCACTTCTCCCAAGCTGAGGATGTTGTACCCTATTGGAATGCACGAAAAACCACTGGAACAGGCTGTCTGAATAACCAGGGGTGATTCAAGAACTGTCAGAGTCCTCTTCAAACCATCAAGAAAACAAGGATTTGTCCTCCCTCAGGCCTGAATGTTGGAATTATTCAGCATTTAATGATGAGTTGGGGGATGAAATGGTGGGAAGGAGATAAGAGATGAAAGTAACCTTTTAAAGGAGAAAATGGGACAAGCCTATGGGGCACTCCAGTTACCCTTTAAATAAAAGAAACTGGGATCTGATTTTGCTATAATTCCTTCTCTGATTCCTCTGAATTAGCCTGTGGGAACTTCTCAGCCCTCACAAAACAAACTGAGCTCCCCACAAGTCATACCCGAGGAACAGACATCAGATTTGCTGGTGAAGCCCCTTCTGGCAGAAGACCTACCACAAGCCTATTTGAATCACCCATTAGTAAAGAAACACCTTCAAAAAAAGTCAGTTCAACCTAAATTCCATCAAACCTAATAGTAATAAACCATAAACTAGTGAAAATACTAACCTAGGAAACAGACAAACATTGTGTGTAAAGCAAACTCTGGAATTTCAAAGGTGTCCGTTTACATTAAATTTGGTTAAGTAGCTGTGTAATGACATCTTCTCTGAGACTCTGGTCTAGACACCTCTGCAAACCTTAATTCACAGGAGTCAAATCTGCCTTTAGCTTTCAAGCTGCAAAATGATCTGGTCCTTTCACACCACTCAGCATCATATCCAGTGGAAGTGATCAGGGAAGAATCAGGAAATTCTAGAGCTGAGGATTTCCCTCTCTGATGAGCACTTCCACCTCCATTCCCACGTTAAGGCAAATTAGGTGGAAGGAGAAGATATTCCTATGGAGAAAATCATTATCAGGGTACCTTATGCCATGTTCCAGCTGCTTTTAGTTACCCTCAGAGGCTGGAGGGAGCACAGGCATCAGTTCCATATCCTGAGGAGCTCAGGGATTATTTGGGACCTTGGCTAAGCACCTTTATTCCCCACTATATTTATTTACTGGATGCAGGGTGGGAAAAAAAGGGTCCCATCCACAGAATTACTCTTACAATCAAAAACCAGGGCGTGGGATTGCCTCTTGCTCAGCTCTGATGTGAAAATAAGGGGTTTAAATTCTTTCTCAGCCACTGAGTCATGTGAGAAAAGGTTTAGTCAGTCAGGGCTGGAGACCTTTAACCATGATATTTCAGGAATTAAGGAGAAAAAATACTGCATGAAGTGAAGTGCCTTATAAACATAGTCCTCTAAAATACAGTTCAACATTTAATAGCCCTGAAAATTCACAGGCCAGATGTGGAATTTGACATTCTGATTTAAAGATTCAGATGTAAGTTTTTTCACATTATATATTTTTTTGTAAAAGAGTAGAACATGGTTTACAAAAAATTGGATGAGCAGGTCCACAGTGAATAACTTAATTATGTGCCATGTAACAGAGCTGCCGTTAGCTAGAAATGTGCACTTTGCTGACTTTAGCTCTAATTAGTTTTAATTCATCTGCATATATATTAGCTGCTTCATGCACAAACATGCAGTGACACACACAAGCTAGAGCTTTACCATTCCAGCTGAAAACAGAGATGGAAGCACCATATGCTAAACTGGTGCTGAGGACAAAATTAAAAAAAAAATTCTTAATATTTAGCCCTGCTCTCTCACATGTCTTGTTCCAGGACGAAGTAGAACTGAGAGAATTTGCCAAGAAGTTTCATTTCCATTCCTGCCCTCGGATTCTGGGTTTCTGACATGGTTAGAGTGGAGTGTGCAACAAATCCCACAATTAGTGAGAGCTTCCCAGCATTGTGGGCTGGCTGGGATGGCTGGGAGGCAGCGTGCTGCAGCCACATGCCCCATGGACTGCTGTGCACTCGGATTGCCATGGCAACCCTGGCTTTGGGGGGAATTCAGGCTATCCTGGCTTTCCCACGTTAGGGGCTTCACAGCCAAGAAGCCATGAATAAATTCTGCTTACGCTGAGCAGAACATAAATTAAACAATGTGGGATGTGAGGCACAGACCTGCCAGTGCTGCACCCTTTTAATTCACATTTTCTTGGCAATTTCTGTTCAAAATTTGGCAATTTGCCTGGGAGTGACAGAAAGCACCTCTCAGGAGATGACTGGGAGGGAAACAAAGATAAGATTTAGCTCAGTTGTTTACATACTGACATTAATGGCAAGAACGGTTTTATAGTTTCATTTTTATGTCAAAACTTTCTCACACTTTATATGCTCACTGTCTATAAAATCTAGTGCCAGGTTTGCATGCAAAAATCACCAACTTCTGTAAAGAAATTTAAACTTTGTACTTCCCTTTTGCCACAGGTGATGTGTATGCTTGCAGAATAGCTGCTAGAATCCTTTTAGAAGTTAAGACCACAGTAAGAACTGCTCAGATTAAATTCTGCAAATTTTTTTAAAGTTAATACTCCTCCTGCGATCAACAGGATTAGCAGAATTAAGAAATAGAGAAGAAATCATTTTAAAAATCATTAGCATTATTAATGGCAAGATGATTGCTTTCTGTAATTCTCCAAAGCCAGGCTCACCTGTAAATGAAACACCTCCAAAAGAAAGTTCCAGTTAGGTATTTTTTACATCTCCCATGACAATAGTCCAGTTTTATGTCGGTGTAACTTCTCACAGCATTAGTGCCTGCTCTGAAGGCTTGAACATTATATAGTAAATAAAAAATACCAGTCTTGACAGCTTTTTGAAGCACTCAGCAGAGATACACAGTTGACATTAAGCTGCTTTCCATAGCAAAGGCACTTTTGTATTACATTGTACTGGAGAAGCCTCAAGACCTCCTTTGGAGTTATTTTTTTATCAAGTAGACAACACATACAAACCCCTCCACTCTGCTACAAGAGTTGGTTACTCTGAGAGCTGCCTGGAGTTCTGTGACCTGCACCAACACAGCACAAGAAACCCAAAGAAAGGAGAGCTCAGCCACCGTCCACGTAGGAGCTGGACAAGCCCTCAGAGCACCTGGAAAAGGCTTTCAGCTTCCAAAACCTATCAGGCCAGAGGAATCACTGAATTCAAACTCAACCAGGATGACCAGCTTTGGGGATTTTAATGGTGTCTATTACATCATGTTTCACAAGAACAAGCCTGTTGTTTTCACTTCAGCCTGCTTTAAGAGAGGCATGTGTAATGCTCTCAGGAATGAGGCAGGAGCAGGAATGGGTCTGTGGATGGGACTATTTAATGATTAAGAGCTGGTTCCAAGCAGATTCCCACGCAGAGAGCTGCCTGACTCTGCCTTTCCCAGCAGCTGTGTAAAGCCCTGTTTCCTTCTCTCCCCGAACCTACAGTACACATTGCAACACACCCTGCTCCCGTGAAGCAACCCTCAGCTGCAACAGTTTTTACTGAAACACAGATTCTCCCTAAGTTCCTGACCGTCTCCTCACAACTCCTTCCCCTACCCTCAGCTCACCCCCAGGATTCCTATTTTTATGGTAGAAACAGTGAGCTAATTTCTCTCAAATCCATCACAGCACCAAAACACTGGCAGAGAAAAGCAATAAATCAGAGGAAAGACAGGCTAGAAAAATATTTGTGCTGGAACACATTTTAAGGATATAGGTGATTCATGCAGAAGAAGAAGGGCACAAGGCAGTGATTAGAAATAAATTTGAACTGAAAAATAATTCAGGCTTTTTGGCTGAGTAAGAACATGCTGAGTGCCAGAGAGAGCTTGGAGACACAGTCTGTTATTAAGCTTTCTGCATAAAACAATTAAATGAAGCAATTAGATTTCAGAAAGGAGATAATTATTTTAGGAATGAAACAAAGGCTGGAGGAAATGCAGCTGCCTGAGTGTGGAGAATGGAGAAAAAGAAAGCAAAGCACTGTATTTGAAATTATCACAACAACCAATTTGTGTACAAGGATTTTTAATTAATAGTCTAGAAAACTTCTTTTAACTCAGTAATGAAAACAATGCAATTAAAAAAACCCACCTCAATATGTGATTATAATTGATATCTTCAAAAATCATAGGCAATGGCAAGCAAGTGCTGAAAGGGACTGAGAAGTGACATGGAAAAGCAATCCTCCAAGATGACAATTCTCCCAAGATGGCACTTTTAACTCTCCACATGTTTTGATGTGCTGTTTTCTTGAGGCTGTGAGGAAAGACTACTCTCAGGAGGCCAAAAGGAAAAAGGTTTGAGTAATTCCTCACATACTCTTGCAGAGCATCCTAAAGGATTTCATAAAATGGGCAATTAAGTTATTTGTCTTACTCAGTCACAGCTTTAAGTGCAGGCTGACACTCCACAGAGCACCCAAGCGTCTGTCAATTCGTTGTGAGCACATCCTCTAAAAGCCTTACCAAGCTTAGACTAAACCAGGAGCTGGGCTTTTAATTAATTATAAACAAATATAACATCCTTAACAGCACGGCTAGCAGAGGAAAAGAGAAGGAAGACTACCCACAGGCAGCCTATCTCCCAGGCACACTGGGACTCGAGTTTGGGCTCCTGAGGGCTGGCAGGGAATCTTTCTTTCACTGAGTGACAGCATTCAAATGCTGCCGCTGCTGGCAAACTGCAGCCTGTTTAGCACTTCTGAGAAACTCAACGGCAAAACACTTTGCTTTTTGTCTTTAAATACCCAAGAAGGGCACTGGTAACAGAATGCCTGTTTAGCACCACTTTCAGAGTGTCCTTAACATCCACTTTCTCCTAGTCAAAGATCTTACTTCAGACAGCAATCCCATCAAACAAGAAAAAAACCCCGTTCCATTTATTTATTTTTTAAGAATTATTTTTAATGAAATATGCACAGAATTATACATTATAAAATTTTAATTCAAGATATAAAAATATGTATAGGAGTTCAAGGTGTTTAATTTGAAAAGATTGTCAACTGGATCAGAAAACATTCCCTTACAGATTGCACCCTTTATCCTTCCTCCCAATAAAAAGATTTTGTTCCCTTCATTTCGTTTTGTTTTCACATAAACAACATTCTAATCTGTCATAAAAACAGTCTTAATTGGCCCCGAGGTATGGCTCAGATTGATGCAGTCTAGGTCATTGCTTTCAGAAAGAGTTAAAGGATGTATAAAATCCTTAGAGACACAAGAGGTTTTTACCTCCTGATGCAGAATATTTCTTGTAGCTGATGAGCGCTTGGCTACAACCAATAGGTTATTCCAACTGATTCCTAAAATACCCTGGCTGTATGCAGTGGGCAGTATACTCTTCCTATTCCACATAAATCTCCTTGGTGAAGCAGAAGACTTATTAAAAGTGGATAAAAAAAGCACTTCAACAGAGATTGGACTTGGAGCAGTTGCAGAGCTGTTTGAGCACTCACATAACTTCTCCTGCTCACTTCCACTCCTCTGCTCTGCTCCCAGGGATTGCTCAGAGGCAGGAAGGAAAAGCTGCTGGAGCAATCCTTTTCTTTAGATACTGCAGAATGGATACTCCTGATGTCTATGAAACAAAATGTCCAAAACAGCTGAGCTTGTCATTCAGCTGAAGCTCAGCATCTCCTCCTGGGAGCCTGGAATTGACAATACAAGTAAAGGGAGTAAGAACTTGGAGAACTCTGCCTGGCCAAAAGGCAGACAGGTGGCAATTCCTTTGCTTGGATACAACCAGTGATACTTAATACACCAAATTGGAAGGACACTGAGAATCAGCACACAATCCTGGAATGGTTTGGGCAGGGGGCACCTAAAAGACCTTCCAGTTCCAACCAATTACTCCGTCCACTAGACCAGGTTGCTCCACGCCCCATCCAGCCTGGCCTTGAACACTTCTAGGAATGTGAAAAAGAATCACTGAAGGGGAAAAACCTCTGACTGAAATGATTTTTCTATCAACTGAACTTAGGGCAGTTTCCACTAACAACAATAAAGTATTCAAGCAAGTATTGTTTTAGCAAGAGGCACCACGTACAATGAAAACTTGAAAATTGTCAGTGTCACAGCGTTTCTGCAGAGCAGTGACAGGTTATGTGCTGACACCCGGCCTTCACAGCAATGGCACCATATAAAAACAACTTGGAAAGAGCTGAAGGCCCACAGGTGCAGCAGCAATAGAACCTCTTCCAGTATCTAGCTAGGCACTTGGGAGATGTTTGCAGGATCTTGCAGCTGTTCAAGCAGTAATGACTCCATGGGATTCTCCCCCGAGGCCTCTACAGCCCCATATGTCCTGGACTATGCAACTTCTCCAGCCATAGGTCAGGCATGAAAGCCACTGACTGAAGGTTGTTCCAGATGAAAGCTGAGTACTGCATCTGGTACAGGTTCATGAATCCTGCTCCCTCTGTGAGTGGCTCACACCTTCCAGCACACACGAGCAGCCTCTGTGACAGAGGCCACGGAAGGATGCCCAGTAAGGAGCCCCAAAGCATTCACAGCTTTGGAAAGAGGCTGCTGTAAACATCTGTGTGACACAGTTTCTTGGATAGTTTCAGGAGAGCACTTTCGGGATGTTGAAGGCACTTGGTGCAGACATTTGATTTCAATTTCAAACCTGGGCACAATTTTTTTCCAAGAAAGCCACCACAATATTTAATGTCCCTCTTGAGGTTACAGTTGTCTTAATATACTTTCATGGAGAGCAAATATATTTGACAAATTACCCAAGGTATTATTTTTTGCTACTCCAAAAGAAAAGCCAGCACCCAGCTGAAAGGTTTACTCCTTCTCCCTTTCACAGGGTATTTATGATAGGCCATAAAAGAAAATAAATCCAATGTCCCCATGAAATTTTAAATTCCAGCTGCCTCAGAAGTATCCCATGGATGAATTTCCAGGGGACATGCATCTTAAAACTGCCTGCAGCAAAGCAAATCTTTTCAGGTGAGTGGCAGGACAAAAACATGAGAATTTCTACAAAATGGAGTTCAGAGCCTGTGAAAGTTAAAATATCTTGAAATAAGCATCAAACTAAAAAGTGCTCTCTGAAAGGAATCTGTTTTCATGTCAATTTTCACCTGAGCACAAATTAACTTATTAAGGCACATAAATAAATGGCATGATAAGCAGCCAGTGATAATTATTTTGGTCCAGAAGAGAAGAAGGCACTCTGATTTTTTTCATTCATAGCTTTGCACTGTTTTCATTTGGTTCCAGTGTTCACATGTTAGATTTTCTCTTCAACCTTGTCAGCCACCAAATTCAGGTTGCAGCCCCGGAGGCCTTTTATTAGGTCAGCTACCTTTGCATCCTTCCCCTTCCACTTCTGCCACTCTCGAAGTGCCTGAAAAACCACTTCTTCCAAATTAAAAGGATAGGCTGCCTCCACCTTGTCCAGCTTCACCTCTGGCAGCCCAAGTTCTCGCATCAGCTTCTTCCATTCTCTCCCAACATTGTCATGAATGACATCAAAAGCTGCCTTCAGGAGACCTGAAACAGCAGAAGCAGATCAAGTTAGCCATGCATTTACTAAGAAACTCAAAAAAAAGTTTAGAAGTTGTTGGTTTCATTTCAGTAAAATGCCACTACTCCCATTGCACCGCACATACTGAGAGTTTTACAGAAGCCACTGAATACACCTGGAATCCCAAAAGATAAAAAAGAAAAGTAAGGTAAAAAAGAGGGGGGGAAATTCCACCCCAAAAGACGTTTGTGTACACATTTACTGGGGTTGCTGGGGAGCCATATATTCACGGATATAACTAAATTAAAAAAAAAAAAACCTCTCTCTGTATAAAAATCCACCTACGTTTCTCATGCTCATCTGGCTGATCATCCTGGACATGAAGTTCTCCCTGTTCAAACTGCACCACTAGTGTCAGCAAATCGTCCCTACTGATGTGCTGCAGCAGCTCTTTCAGGAATCCCAGCTTGTCGGGCGCGATCAGCTGCTGCTCCATCAGGATGCTGAAGAGCTCCCGGCCCGTTTGCAGCATCTCAAGCTTTCGCTTCTTAATTTTGTCGCGGCAGAGGAACTTAATGGCGTCGAGCTCCGTATCCGACAGGCCCAAGGAGATGGAGAGCTGCAGGCTCAGGAAACGATCCACACCGCTGGGGCCCGCGCCCGGCACAGGCCGCGCGGGGGGGATTTCGGCGTCCTGTCCCAACCCTTTGGAGGGGAAATCCATTCCTCTTTGACTCCCTGGGAACACGGCGAGGCCCCGAAGGAACGGTATACCGGGACGGTACCGGGACGGCGCAGGGACGGTACCGGGACAACCCCGGCTCGCGCCCGGAACTCACGTGACACCGCGGCTTTCCCGCCCCCGCCCCCGCCCCAAGATGGCGGCCGCGCCGCCGCCTGTGAGGGGTGGGGTTTATTCCCTCACCGCCGCCTGACCGGGGGTTGCGGAGCCTCTGCACCGAGCCCCTTCCTAGGCGAACGAGCTTCTTTGGTGCTGTGCAGAACGTGTGTTGGAGCCAACGCCTCAGCTGTGGTCAGGTCGCAGAGTCATAGAGCCACTGAATCACTGAGTCACTTCTCTTGGGAAAGACGTCGGAGCATATCGAGTCCACTATCTGAACACCACCTTGTCAACCAGAGCATAGCACTGAGAGCCACATCCAGTCTTTTGTTAAACACTTTCAGGGACAGTGACTCCACCACCTCTCTGGGCAAGCCACTCCAATGTCTGATCACCCTTTCTGCAAAGGAATTCTTTGTAATATCCAACCTAAACCTCTCCTGGTGCAGCTTAGACTTTGTCTTCTTGTCCTGTCACTTGTTCCCTGGAACCTTCCCTGGCTGCCCTCTCCTGTCGGAATTGTGCAGAACCAGAAGGTCCCCCCAAGCCTCCTTTTCTTCAGGCTGAGCCCCTTTCCGAGCTCCCTCAGCCTCTCCTGGTACTCCGGACCCTTCCCCAGCTCCATTCGCTTCCCTGGACATGCTCCAGCCCCTCAATGGCCTTCCTTAATTGAGGAACCCAGATCAGGACACAAGACTCAAGGTGTGACCTCACCAGTCTAAGCCTGAAGTCAGGGAACTGTAGATTACCTGTTTAATATTGAATCATTTGACTTCTCGTGAGCACCTACCCTGATAAGGGTTAATCTCTGTGGTGTTTTTTTTTCAAAAGGTAGAAAGAAAAGCAGCACAAGGATGAAAATTTCAGCCTGGTGATGAGGAAGCTCAGGGGGCATCTTCTAGCTCTCCACAGCTCACTGAGACAAGCATGGAGGCAGGAGAAGGTTGGTCTCTTTTCTCAAGGAAAAGGGACTGGATAAGAGGAAAATCATCAGAGGAGGTTTAGGTGGGATATTAGGAGATATTTCTTCACTGAAAAGTTGGACAGGCATTGGAACAGGCTGCCACAGGGAAGTGGTGGAGTCACCATCCTTGGAAGGATTTAAAAGACGTACAGATGTGCTTTCAGACATGGTGGTGGACTTGGCAGTGCTGGGTTAATGGCTGGACTCAATGATCTTAGAGGTCTTTTCCAACCTTGATTGTTCCATGATCCTATAATCCTATAAATGGCTTTCTTCACCAAGAGCTAGAAAGGCCCCAACAGAGCCCTGCTCCCAAAGAGGTGCCATTCCCATGGCTTCCCTGCCTGACAGCTACCCAGGAAAGCAAACTCTGCCCTCTCCGTGTGGCCCCCGCTGCCCCCTGAGACCCTCAGCCTTTCCCTGGAAGTACAGGGTGTGCAGCCTGGCCTTTGTTCCTCACAAAGATTAATTGGGACACAAAGTACCTCCTGACCTTTAAAAGGCAAGAAATAGGGCAAATGTTAAGTCCCTGTATTTTAGAGGCGACTCTTACACAAGCTTGTGAACTTTTCTTAAGTGGGAAAAATCAAGTTCATCCCATTGTTTTGTAGGTGTCTTTTGGCTTTTCTTCTCAGCACATGTAGATAGTTCAGAGATTTCCTCGTTCCTTCCATGAGCACTGGCATGTTGATTCCTCAAGTTATCCTGTTCATAAGTTGTTTCCAGCACACTTTAATTTATTATTCTTACAACACACTCACAGACCTATGTTCTCTCATCACAGAAAGGTTTCTGACTCATAAATGGACTTAAACACTATCATCTTCCTCATCTCTGTCTCCACTCTCACATTCCAACATGAAGACCAACCCCCAAAACATTTCTAAAACTCCCACAGGCACAAGCCCTCCTTAGATAAACACACTAGATATTTTTGTTTATTCCCTAAATGCTGCAAACTGGAGGGAATTAAGTTGTTACAGGGTCTCGTGGTAAAGCAAAGAGTGAGAGGATTTGCCACTGTGATTCAGAGCTGGGATAAGATGTGCCTGATTTAAGAGGTATTTTTTTTTGCAGCCCTGAATATACTTTAAACTCAAGGAGAGCCATTAACCAAAAGGGTAGCATAGGAGAAATGTACTTGCTGTGTGTGCATCAATGAAGCAGGAGTAACCCTTGTAATAGTATAAGAAGTATAAAATCCAGTTAAATAAAATCTCTTTTTAATTTTGCCAGCGAATGTGACTCTACAAAACAGCAGGGATCAAATCACACGGTGCTTGGTGACAGCCAACTAATTCAGAGACAAATCTACATGAGAGAAGTCCAAATCAGCTCAATTTATACCTTTATTCTCTATACCCTGACATGCAATTGAAAACAACATCAACTGAGATTTTAATCAGTTCATACAAACCTGGTGGCCAGATTCAGCACTGAGGTATGAGGAGCGTGAAAGTGACACTGCACATTTATGTAATTCCAAAGGTGTCTAAATTAGTAATAAATGTGAAACTGAAAGACACAAATCAGTGTTTAATTAAGACTCTTAAATGCTTTTAAACTCACTCCTATCAGAAGGCAGAGTGCTTAAGCAAGGTCTTTATTCTGTCTGAATCTGACTTGGATGCATTCACTGATGAAAATACCCCAAGCAATAAATTGCTTTATTCCAGTGATTTCCTTTGGAAGCAGTTTGTGGGGCTTTGGCAAAGAAAGTATTATGTGTGCCTAACAGATTGTAAGCACTTCTGTGTCAGAATAAAACTTAATAGAAATTATTTATTGGGCAGCTCTGATTTCAGTGGAAGTTTCGCCAAAAATTTAAATGCTGTGAATGATCTGGTTCCTAACCAAATAATCCTCAGGTTTTTCGAGGCAAGATGAGTCCTTGCAAAATACTGCAGAGGGAGCTCGAAGCCTGGGAGTGCTTCAGACGTAGCTTTGACTTCACGGTCCTTGCTGGAGGAGCAGGGCAAAGAGAGCATGAAAAGATTCATTTCAGCAGAGCCTTCGGGGAGGTGTCAGTCACCAGGACATTCGGGCAAAAGCACGCATTTGGGGACTGCAAAAATGGCAAAGTGTGGGGCTGTCCTGAGCTATGGGTGACTGAGGTGTGTTTGTGTGGAAACTTGGGAAGATCCTTTATTATTTCCAGCCAAGGCAAGCGACATTCTGCTGGTCCGGAGAAACTGAAGTGTTTAAGAGCTGTTGTGTTTTTAAGTGAAGCAGCTTTGATAATTTCTTTAATTTCCCATGCAATTCAATAGCACATATCCCAGGGGGATTTAAAATACTTATCCTGACAGTTCTGAGAGGCAGGTTGGGCAAACACCTTGGCACAGAGAGTGCTGAGGAACTGTTTCTGTTGTGAGGCCCAGGTGATTGTACACTTCTTTTAATATACCTACTCTTGTCTTCCAAGGGAATTAATGACATCTCCTTTTTTTTTCCTTTGCTATCTTCAAGATAAGGGGAGGTTTTGCATAAAAAGGCAGCACTCTCCCTACTAGCCGAATTGGGCTGCAAGAGGTTTTTAATTTGGTTGCTTGCTTTTTTACTCCTACGCTGAATAAAATGATTTCCATAAAATCTCTTAATGTACTTATCCAATGCCGCTCACCCATTTTTTTTCAAAACCCTAAAATGAACATTATAAGCAAAAAAAAGACAGTTTCTGTATTTTCTTTTGTGAATGAATGGATTTGTATGTGTTTATTTTGCCAGATATCACCCCTCTGTTGCTATAACATCCAGTCTAGAAAGAAGTGCTCTGGTAAAGAAATTAATTTGTGAAGAGAATGAGGATCTTAGGAGAAAACTGTCCCTTGACAAAAGGGTCCATAAGAAATGTCAAATTATTGTGGGTTGAGAGAGAAAATTAGAAGCAGAGTGTGGGAAAAGTAAATAAGTACTGAAAAGAGAGTGAACTCTGGCATGATTAGGTTGTATACAGATAAAAGATCTGGCCAAGTAACAACAACAACAAGCAATAAGTTGTTAACAGATGCTTGAACTTAATATTGCAACAGCAGAAATGTTGATATAATTCTGTTGATACATTTCTGTTGTGTTATTGTTGGCAGAAGAAGTTAGTTTAACTTTAGGGGAAGGGTAAATTGTAGATTTTTGTTTATTTGCTCTGGCTAAAAACCTCTGACTTGACTTTTTACCTATTTTTGTAGTGAATTTTCATCATACCATGGAAGTATGAAATCATTCAAACAAACATTTCACATGTCAATAAAGCTGTGTGTATATATTAGCCCAGCACATCTTATTCCTCTAAACCATATTTATTACTTAAGCTCTGCAACATCAATTTTGCACTTGGAAAAACAAGAACAGAGAAGAGAGAGAGCAAGGGTTGTTTGTAGAGGAATGTCATTGTGAAATGACAAAAGATCCCTGAATAAAAGTGAATGATCATTAGATCTATTCTGGGGCCCTTTCTATTTCTATTCAGTTCAGTTCCCGCTCTGTGACTGGCTGAGGGCAAAGCAAAGCAAATTAAGATCCAAACTGGAAGCTGCTATTCATGCAGGGAAGTAATCCAGCAGCTCTGATTGCCAGTCTTGGAAGCTAATACTAATTCATTTCTGCAGAGTATGTACAATTTTTTTCTTTATTTTGCTGAGCTGCTGTATTGCCAGTTCCTAAACCAGATAAAGCCATGGAAAGGTAAATACTTACCACAATAACATTTATTTTCTGTAAATTTAGGTGTTTTTCTTAATTCTCCATCTTTTTCTCTGTATTAGAAAATACACTATTCCAAGCAGCTATAAAATAAAGGTTTGGATAACAAAAATAATTATTTGAAGAAATTGATCCATTTTGCACCACTTTGGAGTATTTCTTACAAGCATGTAATTAGTTCTGTACCACAAGACTTCATCCTCCCACCCAAGGAAAGGTTTTCTTACCTTTTCCTTACTGAGGAGCAGCACTCCATTGCCTGCTGCAGAGCATTGCAGTTGAAATAATGGCAGCAGGGATTTATCTTTTTTTTTTTTTAATATATCTGTGAATATTCAGCTCTTATCTCTTCTACACCAACATATTATGCTTTGTACCTGGTGAAAAATGAAAACTTTTTCCCAACCCTGTCCCTGCATCCAGCCTGCAGAGTGGCCTCTTCAAAGACCAGAAAATACCTAAATGTCACTCAGAGGTACTGAAATTTTGCTTTAATAAATAAAAATGGGTGACCCTGGTCACACTTACTTGATTTTTGAGTTAAACTCAGGTATTTGAACTCACTGCTGTGACTAATGACAAGTCAACAGGTGGGGATTATTTCCTAGAAACAATCCCCGTTGTTACATTTCCTTAGATAGCTGTGATTTTCATTCTTTTCAGAACATGCCAGTGCAGTATTTTCCATCTGAGTCACTGTCCTGGTGTTTGGAAGGTGCAAGTTTCGTACTCAATTCCTGTTAGAGAGGAAGTGCCTCTTCTGCTCAAACACAGTGCAGTTATTATCCAGTTATTTCATTTTAAAACATGAATAGTTTTACATGGCCACTAAGTGATACAGGATATGACTGGATAAATTACTCACAGGAATTTAGATATAATAAATAAGAAAGCAAATCTGGTTTCATCATCCTGTCCCTTGATTCTTTGGGGAGGAAGTATTATTTTCTGCTTTCTGAAGAAACACTGTAATTTGAGCTAGTCCACATTGCTGTGGTCAGAACCAGATACCAGCTAGTCCTAAACCACAATTTGGAGTCCATTTTCATACACAAACATGTGGGAAACTTGTTTCATTTGTTCCCAGAGATGAAAAGTCAGGAAGGGAGCGTGACTTCCTGAGAGAAGGCTGGATTAATCTAATACAATATTTATTTATTTTCCTTACTGTCTGTATAGTTCAGAAGCGAGGAAGTTGCAAACGCCACAGCTTGGTACCAGAAAAGCCACAGAGTGAGTTTTCTTTTTTTCCCCTAGTGTAGATGTAACCAAAATGAAATTACTTCTAGCATAGGGTCAGCCCCAAGCTCACTCTCTCTGATCACTGAAATACATGTCTAACCATACTTTGCTGTTCTTCACCAGTTTTGGAGTGAGTCTTTTGAAAGGGAGCCTGTACTACATCTTTGCCAAGCACCTAGACCTGGCAGTGATTAATAAGTTGCCCCTTCTTATTCCCAAGAAGCCGCAGAGGCTTAGCTCAGCAGCTCTAAAAGGCAAGCCTCATAAAGAGGTGGAGAAACTTGGTTTCAGAAGCCAAAGGCAGAGAGGCAAAAGGGAAGAGGTTCAGTAGTAGTTCAGAACTGCTTTTCACTTTTACTTCTTTCTCTCTTTGAAAACAGGATGAAGATGGAATTGAAGTTCATGTTGATTTGCTCACTAGAGTTTCACCGTTCCTTCCCTGCTCACAACTCCCCTTTTCCACTCCCAGCAGTGCCTGAGGAGAGCAAAATGCCCAAACAGTTCCAGGAGTCAGAACCCACCAGTCTGCACACACACGGCACAGACACCACCTCTTGCAGTAAACCCAGAGCAGTCTGGCCTGCTAGGATTTATTGCTTCCCCACTTGCTGGATAATTTCTTGCAATTACCTTCCTTCTTTACCTGGAGATGTATTTCAGAGATTAAAGCATTGAGAAACGTGAGCTGTTCTGTGATTACACACTGCTGCCAGGACAGATGGGAATTCCAGGCTCACAAGCTCCATTCCTCCCACAGGACCAAAACCTTGCAGCTTCCATCTCCACACGAGACCCATGGCATTGCCTGGCTTGGCATGGTTGGGATGGGAACACTGGCAAAGGCTGCCCCATCACCCACCTCCAAGGGCAATACATCCCCTTTCCAGAAAAATCCACTCCGTGGCTGTCAGCTAACCTGGGTCTGGGAATAGCTGGCAAAAGCCTTTTCTTCCTCTCTTCCCTACTTTGCACCTTTTTCTTAGCTCCTTCTCATAGTTCAGCTGGAGAAGATAACTACTATTTTCTCATTTAGAAGTAAAAATAGGGAATAACCTTTTCTTCTCTTATAAACTGCTTAACCACATGCCTCTTGCTCTGAAAAATGGACTTTGTTACACTTAAGCTTGTTCAGCACAAATACTCTGCTAAATATTTTGTATTTTGATTCTTGTTTCTCATGGTCATTTGAACAGATACATTTTCTGTTTTGGCATGAAATATTTCCTGTTTTGGCATGAATTTTTTTTTTCCAGAGATGATACTAAGCCAGATGAAAGCTATGACCTCAAAATCTTCAATCTTCTTGGATTTTCCAAGGCCTTTGCCTCATGGTAACCAGCTCAATGGTGCACCCAACTCTTTTCTGCTCTCACAATGCATCTGCATTGATTTATTTTGGCTTTAGCTGACACTGAAGGTTAGAAAAGTAACCAACAAAAACTGTCAGGAGTTTTTATTTTATCCAAAGTGAAACCAATCACTCAATAAGTACTGCTGAACCTCATGCAAAGCACACTGAAGGGAATCAGTGGAAATAGTTTCTTTGGCTCCAGGTGGCCCACATAGCCTTAAAATTAAGGATAGAGTTAAAATTCAAAAGAAGCCCCATTCATAGTTAGTTTTTTCTTCAGAAAAGCCTGTTGGCCTAAAAAAAGAAGGTTAAAAAAAGAACTTTGGTTTTCTCTGCTATACTAAAAATGGCATGTTGTGTTTGGTTATGGAATAAATAGTGCTCGAATGTGCAAAGAATTGAACCAGAGTTTGAATGGAATTCATATAAATTTTAAGACGGGGTTTTTTCAGTGGTAAGAGGAAGAGAACTTGTTTACTCTGAAAACTTCGTAGAAGATACAAATGCAGTCAAGTGATGTACGGAACTCTGGGAGAGGTCAGACTCTGGAGGAATCAAGATGAAAAGTAAATTATTATTGCTTATTGGAAATCACAACAGCCAAAAAGATCATTAACAGCTCAGGACCAGAGAGCATAGGGGGGTTAAAAATAGAAATGTGTCTGTGCCTTGATGTGAGACTTATTCACCCTTAAGCTATTTAAGACTGCAAAATATTTGTAGGACAGTATCTTGGAAAGACAATGACATTGAAATCCAGGAGATTCAGACTTACACTGGCAGCACTTGGGGTGGGAACAGCTTCCTCCTTGGATGCACTGACAGACGTTGTGGTTTTGCTACCAACCTCGCACGGCAAACAGCAAACAGTGATTCAGCAATGGTTCAGAAATGTCCCCTGCAGCCATTTCCAGCAGGACTCTTCCCCAAGGTCTGCATTTTCTCTTGGACCAAGCAAATGGATGCCATGACTTTCCTCTTCAATACATTAAGATGTTGGGTTTGAGACTTGTTTTCCTTTGATCAAATCCAGGCTGGGAAATGGTTTTGTGCTTATGGCTTTGGGGCAGAAGCATGCCAAGAACAGGCTGACTGCATGTCATGGACATGGTGTCATACCAACATTGAATTCAGCTTTGTACTTGCACAAATTAAATATTTGGTTTGTTATCTTTCATTAAACCTGGTCACTGTGAGTCACATCAAAGCATGTGCAGGTATTCTTTGATCACTTACAGATTCCTGCTTCTCTGTTGTATGTTTCTTCTGCCCCCCCCCCCCCCCCATTCCAGTAAATCCTTTCTAGCACAATCCTGCCTCAAATTTGCTATTGTTAAAAGCAAACTTTTGTTTTTGCATCCCAAATATGAAAAACCTTCAGGAAAAGTACCACAACCAGAGTGGAAGTGGTTTTCTGGATGGCATTATCTTACATCTACTGAGCTTATATGTACTGTTCTGTCTTTAATAACTGACAATTCCACACATTTACCAGCTAGACTGTGGTTTACCTGCTTCTGGTGTCCATATCCATTATCTCAGGATACAATTCTCACCTTCTTAGCTAGATTTCCTGACTGGGAGCATTAATATTTTCCATCAAAGAAAGGAAGGTTGGTGTGAAGCCTTGTGCTTTTCCTTCTCACATGACAGTTAAATGGGAGAGGGAAAAAAAAAATTGCAATCAGCAAGTGAGGTTCTGAGGCCAATTTTGCTTGGACAGCTCCCTCAGGGTAGTGGAAATGTGACAGCCACAGTGGAGCCATTCTGAAGCCAAAAACTCCCTCTGTGCTCCTGGAGATGGATTTCAGGCGGGATTCACTCATCTCCAAGTGGGTCTCTAAAGCAGCTCAAACACCAGATCTACCTGGGACATTTTTAGGGAGTTGTCTGTTTACTCAGAGCACAAGGAGTGTTGGGAACAGAATCTGTCCCACAGGATGAACTCTTGGATATTAAAGTTTATTTCAAATAAGTGTTAAAAGGAAAAAAAAAAACGAACAAAATAAAACAGATTTAGTATATATTTGCTTTTCTTAAAAAATGATTCCATTAAAGAATTTTATAGATATCTAAGTAGTAATACAGATTTTTATATACAAAATTCCATTTCAAACTATTTACTGTACAAAATAAAGTAAAAGCAACTGTTACTATTCCATGATTTCAGCAAATAATGAAAAATTCGGATAAGTATATGTTCAGGATGTAGTTCCACCATTTACAGGAATGTCAGTATTAAGTTGGGAACACTTTCAGGTCAGTATTTACAGATTAAATCCCCTTCGAGGACCATCCCTAAGATTTCTCTTCAGAATAGGCCGTTTGGCTTTCTCCTGGATCTTTTGGGCTACAAAGGAATGAGAGGAAGAACATGTTTTCAACAAAATGTATGGACAGAATTCTGCTTGATTTCTCCCCAGTCCTATTGCAGTCAGTAGGCCTGATCTGGTAAACATTTACTAACCAGGCATTACATTTATGTGGGAATAAATCAGGCAGGATTTGGCCCTACAGCAACACACTATCATAAGGTACAAATTTTAAAAATAGTGACATTCCTGCAAGTCAAAATACAACAGAAACAAGAGTTAACAAAATATAAGCCCTTTATTAATAAAACTCTTTGGTTGGATCAATATTTTAAATAAGCTTCAAGAATATTTGGTTAATACCATTTTCTTTCTTCCACATAATTTCTCTTTTGGTACCTTCTTTGGACAGACTACAGAAAAATAGAAAGTTTATCACATACTTTAAAACAAATAAATATATCAAAAGCTATATATGGCATTCTTTTTAAAGTTCTAGCATTAATCTTTAAATTAGTTTGGCAAAGAAAAAAAAAAGAAAGAAAAAAAGAAATAACTAACCTCTTGAAAACAGTTTGGTTTTGTAACAAACCATACAGTAGTTAGACTTTAAAGAAATCTTTCCTTTTTATTTTCTTTTTTAATTTTATAATGCAAGTGCCATGGACAAGACAAAGCAATAAAAGAAATAAGGTTAATTGCACCAATATTATTTGGAAGTGCAGTTTATAGGTTGACAAAGCAAAACAAAAATGTATTATGCTTACAAAGAGCTGTACTGATGGCATTTAGCTAGTCATGGTAAGTAAGGATTTCAGACTTATACTCTAGGGGAAAGCTCTTTGTACAAAAGACAGAGGATTTTAAGACAAAAGAAAATTCCTGTAACTAGCTGATGGTCTGGTCCTATAGGCCCAGTGCAGGCAAAGCTTCCACTGAAGACAATAAGTGGGATGCATTTGGGATTTACTCCTCTGGCACAGCCTCTGGGAAGTGCCAGCCAACAGCAGAAAGTCTGTGGGAAAAGCTGGCTGTGAAACACGGGTGCAAGCACTCCCTTCTCCTGCTCCAAAGGGCTACAGGGAAAAGCCAGGCGAGGACACAGATTTGCTGAAACATCGGGGAAAAGGGAATTTCCTTGGCAACAGCAGCGTGCGAGTGCTTGGCAGGGCAGTGAGAGTCACTAGAGCTCTCTGTGTGCTCATTAACTCAGGGCATTTAACAAATGCTCTGTAACCATGGACCTGCTGGGAGGATCTCTGGAATTGCGCTGCGGCAGCTGCTGCCAAGAAAGTACTGCCCAGAATCCCTGTGCTGATGTTTCCAGAGGCAGCAGTGCCCCAGGGAGGGTCTGGGGCACACAGCAGGCTGCCACAAGTCCCTGCCACACCTTTGGGACTCCAAAGCTCAGGCTCAGAGAGACAAACCCAGCCTTGGCAAGAAGTCAGTCTGGTCGGCTTTATGAAATGCGAGGGAATACTGATTTTGCATCTCATTTAGCGAGTTACCCCATGCACCTTCAAACCCGGGTCTCCAAAAATAGTTCAAATCATTATTATTATTATTATTATTATAATAATTATTATTATTATTATTATTACTTCAAATTTACCTTTATTTCATTAGCTAATTGATAGGCAAAGATCAGATTCTCAGAGAATATCCCTAGCAACATTGTCCTAAGTACCTGCATTTCTTAATGCACACCAACATCGATAGCGTTGCCTTAAGGATGAAATATAAAAACTCCCTGCATTACTGCTTGTGCAAAAGAAAAACAAAACAAAACAAAACCCCAACATAGTCAAAAATATTACGTGGTCCTCCATGTTTGAAAGAAGGGCACTTCTCACAAAGATGGGAGCGAAATGGCAGCACATCCTTCAACATGCACCGGGGTGTCCGTCACTGGAGTCCTGCCCTTGGCGCCATGGCTTTTGTCTCTGGAATGCCCTGACAGACTCAGCTCCCTCCCCTCCTAAACGTCCAGGGGATAGGACTGGCAGGAGGACAAGCTTCCACTGCGGCTCCTTGAGAGCCTGGGGCTGTGACTGTTACAGTTTTCCCCTTTTCTCTTGTCCTTGTCTTTCCAGGTTTCCAGCATCTGCAGCTTCCCTTGCTCTTCCCTCATGAAGACCTCCACCATGAGAACTTTCTCCTTGTGAATCTGCTGACTAATGTCCTTGGGAATGTCTGGGATAATCCAGTCAACAAATTCACTCATGAACATGACCAAGTTCTGAAAATGAAGTTGTGAGAAAGTGTCAGAGGGGTCAAATTAAAGCGTGGCTGTAGGGAAAGGAGAGGGCACTTAGGAAGGAAAAATGAAAAGAGGACAATATTTGAGTTGGACTACGGGACCAAATTCCCCTCAACTGCTTTGTGTGTGCTAGAAGAAGAGAAATACATTAGGTATAGACCTCTATGATTTATGTACCTATCCTGACACTGCAGCCACTTAGAAATCCAAAGGAATTTGCAACTGGTAAATGGCTCATGAGATTTACATCAGGAAGGCAGAAGCAAATACAAGAGGTAAAATCGTAAAAGTTGGTAAAATAAATACATTCCGATTTAATTTTTCTAATTGAAAAACCTTGACTCAAGGAAGGGGTGGTCTTTCCCAAAAAGATAATTTTTAATCAAAAAAAGCCCAATAAAAGTTTTGAAAGAAGTTATTCAGATAAGGCAGACTTAAAGCATTTGTGTCACAATAAGTAGCATCACTGTTGTGATTAAATAATGTCTTTTAAGGACAAATTACAAGATTTTGGCTTCTTATTCAAATGCAAATTAAACGTGAACTTGGAAAATTTTGAAAATCTCATTTCTTGGCTAGCTTTAAAAATTATTTTGGATTAAATTTATGCTGCTTCAGTGAAATTGTTCATGTCCTTTGGGAGAAATTGGTGGGATCTAATTAGTATCAGCCTTGTGCTTTGCTGGTCTCTAAGGTCATTACATTGTTGTGTATCAAACTAGTTCAGGGAATCCCTGGGGATGAATTTTTCCACTGAGGATATACCAGGGCCTGGGTGGGTGGGACAAAGAGGGTGATGAAGATGGGCAAATTTCTTTGGCTTTTCTGTGAATCAACTGATAAAGAAGATAGTTCTTTGGCACAGTAACTTATTTCCAAGCGCCTGCAGTGTCACCTACCTGGAAAACTATCACAAATGCCAATCTTGCTGCTAGGACAGCCCAGAAGTCCTTTGAAATGTCATACTTGTTTTCAGACCAGGGGGGTTCTCTATAATCTTTGTACCTGCAAAAGAAGACTCAGTAAATCAGGGGTGCAATTCAGAAATGTTGGCACCGGAAGGAGTTATTAACAATCATCAAATAATAAATGGAACTGTCTAAAGAAAGTTCACCGTATTAACTTCTCAGAAACAAGACACAGCTGAAACTCTCCCATAGCTGTCAAGTTAGCCTTAAAATTAAAGGTTAATTCATCTTAATACCCCCTGATTACTACATATAATATCAATTTTGCATAAGAGAGAGCTACAGAGCTACACAGCTCTGTAAAAAGGCATAGATAAACATAGGTAAAAAGGCAACAAATATTTTTCAAGCTGATTTTAAAGACAAAAAATACTGATCTCAGATTCATAGAATGTGTTTAACATGTATTAGCAAAAGGTTGAAGCTAAATTTTGCCATGTGGAGAGAAGAGAATTTTTCCTTAGCTATGGCTTATGGAAAATCTATGTGTTGATAAACAGGACCAAGAAAAATACATTAAATTGAAAACCACAGCATCCTGTCAATATTTTGAAAGAATTAAAGCTCTGCATTTTCAAATTATTTTAAAATCCTTGGGATAAGGATGGGATTGAAAGAAGACAGAGGCTGGGTGTGGAAAGCAAATAAATCTGGCATTTTGCTTTTGGACCACGATGCCAACACTTCCATTCTGTGCTGAAAAATGTTTGCCAATCTTGCTTAACCTCTGCCCAGAGAGGAGCAGGAGGAAACCAGAAGAAAGTAAAAGCAAGCAAAGCTACTGCAAATGCAGTTTGGGCTGATTTTGCTTTCATCTCTGAGCGAATTTTCTGTTTAGAGGTCATTTGACCATATTAACTTGCACTACTCAATGCATAAATATAAAATAATATGATTCAAAGGGTAGGTTTTTTACTTGGCCAGTTAGTGTGATATTTTTACTATGCATGTATCAAAGTTATCTTTGTTTCTTCCTCCCCTGGAATATCTCTTCCTTACTCTCCTCTCCTTCTTCTTCCCTCTGTTGTCCCCCTTTCAGCTTTGCTGGTCTGAATGCTTACACTGTCAGATTTGGATTTGATGCCTGGTTCTAAGAATATATTAGCTGAAATATAACCACAATTTTCCTTTAAACATGAGAATAGATATAAATTGTACAGGTATGCAAATTGTACAGGTATGCAAATTTCTTCTGTGTGGTGACACTATAAATAAGTCCTAAGTTCCACTGCAGATAAGCATGCTACTACTCTCATCAGAAATTGGGAACTGAATAAAAAAAAAAGAGGTCATGGTCATTATATCATGACATGACATCAGAGTGACATATTTTTTCTTCCCTTAAAGCATCATTGTGCTGTTTATTACTATTTGTCTCCTTTCCTGGAAAAGGGAATCCATGTTAATAAAGATCTTTGCATGGACAAGCACTGAATTTAACTAACAATAATCTCCATTTCCCAAAATAAGCAGTAAATCATATTCAGGTCTGTGATTACTTAATAAGTAAAGAAGATGTTCAAGGCGATGGATCCATCTGATATAAAAGGCTAGCAAGGTGCTAAAAAGGTTTTGAAAATATGAAGAATCTGCCCCAGGAATGTAATAATTTGCCACATTGTTATCCAGCTGTGAAAACACTTGGCATTAGCGATTATTCAAGAGAGTACCTGCATATCTGAACCTCGTAGCCAAGATCCAGGGGGTCGTTGGGAGCTGTTCCTGCTTGGAAATCGCTGACATTAAATGAGGATAGTGTATGGTTGATGAAGCCATGCATGGTGCCATTCTCACTGTACATGTACAGGTACACGAGGCGTGGAATGAAGTCGGATGTGAATGAGATCACAAATGCCTGAGCGACAAGAGTAAAGAGTGAGCGTGGTACCCAGGCAGAGCTTAACTTCATCACCTCCTCAACCAACTACTCACACCACTCAGGGGAGCCAAACTACTGCCCAAACTACTCACACCACTCAGGGGAGCCTGAGGGCCCTGAAAGTGGAGCATTCACTGCACCAGCAAGGGATTGTTCACTGCCCACTCTCCTGAGGTGCAGCATATTCCCTGGAGCAGTGCCATACCAGCTGAGGTGTCTGTGTGGGTGACACCTGGGGCCCCAAAAATGGAGCAGCTGTACCCCCCCGCGGGACAGCTACCACAGCTCTGCTTCCCTGCGTCACCGCCACAGCTTCTCCCTGTTGCCTTGAACAAGGTCCAATTGATTGATTTCCAGCTGCTTTTCCGTCCTGCAAACAACCCACTGTGATTTGATTCTTCAAAGTCTCATTGCATTGTAAAAGAATGTTAATTGTGTGTGGTTCTTAACTTCATCAGGATAAAAGGATGAGGAGACTGAGCCCAGTTTTATTTTTATAGTCACAAAAGTTTCATTTCACCCAGTTATTTAAAATTTTCTGAAAAGATCGTGGGGGAAAAAAGCATGACAGCCAATTGGGCTGAGTTCCTCATGATTTTAGCATTCTTCATTTATCATCATTATGAAACATTGCCTCTGGCATAAATCTCATGTACATGTGGAACAAAGAGTACAAAATGTTTTACTTATTTTATGGTAAAGAGGAGCAGTACATTGATCAAAGAGGGAAAACTAACACTGGGTATTAACGAGGAAAGACTACACAGAACAAAAGAGAAAAACAGAGAAATTATTTCCAAAAGAAAAGAGGAGAAATGGAAAGACAAACTAAGGCAGCATACCAAAAGAATGGGTTTGCCATAGCCCTGGGGACAAAATGAAGGGATTTCAAGTCTGGATAATGTAAAAAACCCCCAAGGGAGTCCACGGCCATGTGGCCATAAGCCCTACAGAGCCCCTGCTTTGCTGCACTGCAAATATATTGAATTTCAGCTGGTCTTTGTTTTCATCTTTCCCTCAGCTGGGGTACAGGGAGGATGATCACTGTGGACATGTATTCATATAGAATTGTGCAGAAGTACATGCATTAAGGCCTGCTAAATTTTTGTAAAATGTTGAAATAAACTTTTTTTCCAGGATTTTCCAAGCTCTCTGTGTGGGGGCAACACAGCTCGAGGGCAGATTTTCAGTGGAGGGATTCTGCACTCGAAGGAGCTGAACTGGTTCTCCCCTTACCCAAAATAGCACTGAAATTAAAAAATACATCTTACGCTACCGATAGTATTTCAAAAGAGTAAAAGTAAGCAGCTGTGATCATATTTGTTTGAAGGAGAGAATTGTTCTACAAAATCATTCTGGAAAAAAGCAGCAGTGACTACTTACTATTTTGTATTATTGCTACTGCTATCACAACTTGAAAATAAACACAGCAATTCATCTTCAAATATTTCCAAAAATTTCTCAATCATATACTTCCACTTGATTGAAGGGATTTTGTACTGAAATAAAACTAATGGAGCAGAATGGAAAAGCCAGCCCATTGAATTAAAATTTAATTCATGCTGATTTACTTACGTTTATGATGACAGCAAGCTTTCCAATACCTCTGAGGATATTATACCAGATTCCTGAGGAAGGAGACAAATATATAAATGCTGTTCTGGTCCTTAAAATGAGACAAATTACATCTGCAGGTAACAGAGTTAGGAGCATGTATGATTGTGCTGAGCTAGCTATATTTTAAATAGAATAAGAACACATTATAAAAACTTAATTTAATGGCTTGTAAGCAAAATGAGCCCAACTATGTTTTGGCATCTATTTTTTTTTTGAGGTTTTGAAGAATGGGCTTGAACTGCAATGAACTGCAATTAACACAGAAACAAATAAAAAGATAATCAAACCCCCACAAAAAAAAAAAAATCCACATTACCCTCCCAATCATCTGCACCAGCAACCTGAACCTGCAGCATCAAATCAGGGAGCCACAAAACACCCCCAAAGCAAAGTCATGGCAAAACATGATGTCTTCTTCAAGTCTAGGATGGTCCTAGGGCACAAGGATGAGCCCAAGGAAAAACTCTGCCTGTACTGCAGTAGAATGAACTTAGAGTTCGATAACAGATAAACTTCTCTGCTCTTGCTGCTTGGCTCTGTAATAAGGACAGTTATTTTATTTCTACTTTTATTTTTATTTTAATGAGCTTTTAATTAATAATTAACCAGCATTTGGGAGAAGCAGCTCCCTCATTACAAACACCCTGTGAGTCCCCCTGTAAGGGCAGGACTGGGCTCTTGTCCCCACACAGGCACAGAGCCCAGCTCCAGCTCCATCCACTGCAGTTTTCACCCTTCCAACCTTCCTGGGACAAAGGGATACATCTATCCACAGACTTTTGAGTCTCCTCTTATTCCCAAGGGTATTTCTGAGACCAGTGCAGAGTTATTAAATGCAGAAATTTTTGCTTCTGCACAAAAACTGCATTACCAGGAAGGGCTGTTGATGTAAGAACCATGTGAGACATTTTGCACTGATCATTTTGATTTAAAAAGCGATAATATTTACTTAATGAAATATTAATCTGAATTTAAAGCTTTGGTCTTCCTATTTTAAAGGTAAAGCCTCAATAAATTATGACAATTCACAGGTAAGCCACAGCCGAATGGTTTGACTTTTCCTATAAATATCTCCCTGTTATTGAAACTAGCTCAGCATAATAATATCCTGCCATCAATCCAGGAATAAACAAACAGGGATACAATAACAATATCCACTTACCTATATCCTTTGCTCTCACTGCTACTGGTCGTCTCAGCTCAGTAACAAATTTTTTGGCATCCAGACGGATTTCAATGATGTTGTTCAATAAAGCAAACAAAGGTGCCAGCGGGAAGGAGGCAACAAACAAAGTCACAAACCCAAACTGGATAACTGGAAAGAAAAAGAAAACATTTCAGAGCCTGTTGTCAGTATTTACCAAATGTACCCATCACCACATCAGTGCCAGCCCTTAAATTCTGACAAGGTGACGAATTCTGGGAGACTCAATCCCATTTTCTGTGTCAGGCACAGTTTGCATGATGGCTGCTCCATTTGGGTATGGAAGGGCCTTCTAAAAGGCAAAGCAATAGTACCAGAAGGATGGGGAATCTCCTAAAACAATTCTTCCGTGGGCAAACCTGGCACAGGAGGCACCTGAATGAGTGGGATTATGGCAGTGACCGTGTTGGCTCTACCTAAGCTTTCCATGTTCTACCTGGCAGGCTTTTTGCCTTCACTGGAAGCTTTGGAAAGGACATGGCTGATTCCTGCCCCTGACAGGAATAACTTGCTTCCTATAACCTGGGATCATATGTCATGCTCATCCTGGTACTGCCCGTCTTTCTCCTGTTACTTCCAAATGCTGATCTCAGTAACAACATCTTTTCTTATTTTCAGGAACTGGCAGCAAGGCCATTCAATTTGTACCACTGAATTCCCATCTGCTTTACGTACTGTGAACATCAAGATCACCAGATATTCTAATTCATTTCACTCAGCATAAGATACTACTTGAAAGAAAAATCCTGTGTGATCTTTCAAGTACAACCAGATCTACAGACATGCATTGCTCTCAGAAAATTTATTTCAGATATCAGATAAAAGACTCTGGTGTGGAAACAATCAAATCTGAACTAACTTACTTCCAGTGAAGGGTTCAACTGATGGTAAAATATGCCTCACAATCTCAAGTAGATGCCACTTAATCATTTGCATTTGAAACTTGATGGTAATGTGTTACATGGCTTGAAAGAAAATAACTAAAGTATCATTCTAAAGTAAGGGCTTGCAAACAGCAGAGAGCACAATTCAGCCCTCCAGCAGCCAGGATTGGCTGAAACATGCTCCAGTCCAAGACTGCACAAGTTAATAATTCAGTTATCTCATATCCACTGTCTGCTGAATGTACATTTCAAAAACCTCAGCTCTCCATCCCAATTAGTCACAATAATTATAGTTTCAAATGCCTTCTTTCCACCTCACTCACTCATTTCCATGTACTCAGGGGTGAGTCCAGCAAAGGGCTCCAGGTTATAGTCCACTTCATAGCGCTGCTTTTTCTTCATATGCTCTTCATGGTCTAGAGAACGCCGACGCTTCAATTTCAAATATCGTATAAACTTCTTCATTTTTCTGAGGGAAATTGAGACAATTTGCTGAGCACTGCATTCTGCTCACTCAGTGCTCATTTCTCAGTTGTTTTACATTACCAGGACAATAATTAAAATAAGAAAGCACAGAAGCTGCTACTTACGGGATGCCAATCTCAAACAAATTGTTCTGGATCAGCTGCTTGCCCAACATGATAATACTGAGCTGGATACACAACTCCATTAGGCATCCTCCTGGGGCACACTGGGGTGGACAGAGGAGAGGTCAGTCAGAACATTTCCTCCACCCCATCCATCCAACATGATCCCAGACAGGATAGAAATTCAATTACCTCTTCCATTCGGAAGGAATGGAAAATATAGACGTAGTCGCCTGGACGTCCAACAAATCTAGGGCACAATGAGTTAAAAATATCAGACGGATTTTATACTTTCAATATTTGAGTCCTAAACTAATTTATGTCATACTCCATGCCTCTGAGTGGGACCACTTAATGTACAGACCTGAAAAGGCCTCCAAGAAGCTGAAACCCTGAACAGCCTTTCCATCACTCACCGGCCTTTGAAGAAAGCCACGTAGAAAATGGGGGTGTAGGCATTGACAAATTTCAGCAGGAAAGCCTTGAAAATCAGCCGCTCTTCGAAGTTCTTGTCGGTCTTTGGTACCTCTGGAACCAATGGGATATGGATTAGAAAAATTAAGGAATTATCCTACCTGGAAAAATTTCAAGATCTTATAAAAGTGGGTTTTGAAGAACATCATCAGCCACCTTTAAAACAAAGGGAATTATATGTATAGTGATATATATCTATATATCTATATCTATATATATATAAAAGCAGTATGGCTGCACTGAGGTCAGTGGTCAATCTGCTGAGGATCCCACAAGTCACACACGTTACAATGGCAATTCCAATTTACTTCCATGCCTACCTGACCTCCATGACAATCATTTATAGGTGCACAAAAACTTGACCTGAAAAGATTTCTGGACCTTTTGTTACTGTCAATTTCTCAGAAATAATAATTATAATTTAAAAAGTTCCACAGTGGAATTTTAGGCACAAATGTGACTGTCTTTGGCTCTGCTCATGAGCCCAGTGATCTGGGTGCTCTGATTTAACCCCCTTGTGGCAAGCTGAGGGTTCCAACGCACCGATCTGCGTGAGCCACCTGGCGATGCAGCCGTACACCTCGTCCAGGATGATGATGACCACCAGGTTGATGATGACGGCGGTGGCGGTGACAGTGACGCGGACGCTGGAGCGCCCCGAGGGTGTGGAGCTGATGGCCAGGGCAGCGGCCGTAGAGATCCTGTAGATGATCACCCCGAACACAATGGCAAACGTCAGCCCAACCTGCGAGGAAGAACCGCCCAAAATCTTACCAAAGGTTTGCCTTCAAACACTTTGTTTGGGGTTTAGAAATAACCCTAAAAATGGGACCTCTGGGCCACAACACAAGTCCACCCAATACTGCTTTAAGGCCTTGATGAACTGTGGAAAAGAAGCCCCCTTTTTTATTTGAAAACCACAGGAAAAAGAATGGCACCATGATGCCACAATTGCAAGCAAAAGGCTTTTTTTTTAAAGGCACCTAAATGTAAACTCCATGCTTAGCAGTATTAAAATATGCTACATATTACTAATAAATAAATTATAAAATACTAAATATTACTAATGAATATAGATAATAATTGTAATTAATATAAATACTAATATGAAAAGTATTAGTGGGCTTGCTTTCAGCCCTGACACCAGCAGCATATACACATGGTGTTTCCTCTGTGATAAACAAAAAAACCCAGATTTGAAACAAATAAGCATATTTCAGCTTCACTCTACACACTAGCCTTAAAATCCCATAGACAGGCTCACTGTGCTCTAATAATCACAAACAGAAATTAAATCTGATTAAATCAACACACTTCCTGGCACAATAAAATTTCTCTCAGTTTTCTATTGCTTAAATAGAGGAATGATTTTAAAACATGATTCTCAAAAGGTAACAATTCTTCAGCTGAGCATATGAGATTTGTTGCATTTCTGTCATCTGAAAATACAAATATTTAAAAAACTCAATCCTAAACCAAAATCCCTACCCCAAAAAAACCAAATTAATTGACTTAATCTGGGAAATTTTATCTTTGGAAAGGGTTTAAGCTTTTTTCAATATATCTGCCAATCTGTTCCATGACTTGATTTATTCTGTCAACATTTGTTTTAAATGCTGATGCTTTATCAACAAATGGAAGAAGGCTGTTCTCATAATTATTTTACCTTTCCCTTGAATTAAGTGCTCTGTTTGCAATTCTCCTGTTAGATGGTATAGCTCCAAATTTGAATGATTTATTAAAAATTGCTGCTATTATGATAGCAACTGGCAACATCAGTTATTTCCTAAAGTTTGATTATAAAAATGATGTTGGTCTCTACTTCCTGACCACTTTCTCAGAGGCTCTCTGTACTTTTTCAGCTTCATCCCATCAGTGGTATGGGAATTTCTATTTCTGTGCCCTCACTTTCCTCTCCTCTAGTTTAGTATTCTTTTGTCTTTATTGGAAAATGATAGCAAAGCAGAAATTCAAACTCTTGAAAACATTTCAGATCATAAACCAATAAAATGCTTGATTTTTTTCACTGGAAAAAGGCCAACTTGAACTGTATCTAAGTGATAAATTTTCCTATCATTTCTCTTCCATACAGTGATTCAGTAACAAAATTTTCAGGTTTTGCTAGGTGATGCTTACCATGAAGATGATGCCAACAAAATTGGTTAAATAGGCTGGAAAACGGTCCTTCCATGTCAGCTTCTCTTTATCAGTCTAAATTTTTTTTTGGTGGGGAAAAAAAAAAGGGTACATTTAACAAATAAGGAGATGTGAAGAAAACAGAGAGGGGGAAGAAAAGGCTGGCAAAACCACAACCAGTTAGAAGATGCAGACAAAGTGTTTACAGTCACAATTCCACACAGGCAAATTGTTTACTCTGTATCCAGGTTCAGACTGGTCAAGCGCTTGCACTGGGAGTATAAATAAACCAGATTTTTCTGTGTACTTTTTGAAGGAAACATGCAAATAGGCTGTCATAAACCATGAAGTATGATCTCTCTTGCTGCTAAATATTTTCTTTTGCTCTCCCTACAAAAATCCCCCTCCTTCCTCTCCTCTTCCACAGTTAATATTTGCAGCTCTGCTGTTGCACTATTGCCTCCACTGAAATACAAATTAATTCATGCTATGAAGTAGCTCCAAGGTGAACACTCAGTTGACAGGGAAGATTAAGTTTTGGTGTGTAGCAAGACTTAAAATTCCTTTGATATGAGTGATTTTTAATTTTACCTGGCTATTCCCATAGTATTCAATGGACTTCAGTAAAAGGAATTGTAGAAGGGGGGCTGGAATGAGGGGATCTTTAAGGTCCCTTCCAACCCAAACGCTTTTGTTATTTTCTATATAACAACTCTGTATATTCTCTGAATTCCCTAAACCAAGTCAATCAGCCACTGCCTGAATTTTGGCTACAAAATATTCATTTAGAAGAGCATTGCTCCTCTGGAGTCCTTCACAAACTTGGATGCCCGCAATTGTTTTGAAACACCAGAAAATCAACAGCAAAAGAAACATCTCAGAGGATGACGCACATGTTGTAATGCACATAAAAATATTGCTCAAATTCTATTTTTATGACATGCACATTGTCTCAGGGAAGTGCAAGCGTCTCTTTCAACACATGGCCCATGCTCCTCTGCAAAACATTAACATCCAGGATGGCAAATCTAAGATGAGCCATGCAGTGCCATTCCCAACTCATAGAGCAGTGTCCCAAAAAGTGCTGAAGGAATGAGGCGAGGAATGGGAAGAAACCCAGAACTGAATGTGAATATTAAACAAAGGTTCAACAGCCAAAACCAAATTGATTTGTGTCTTCCATAATTACTCATAATTTGAGTTTCTTCATAAGTTTGTATTAAAAGAACCAATTTCACCTCAGCCATGACTTTCTTAACTCTTTGTCTCCATTTGTTTGCTGTCTCTTCTGGAAAATATTGGTGCTTCTGATTGGCAGTCAAAGGAAACAGAAAAGGGTTGGGAAGTGTGGCATTACAAAGCACTGCTCAATTAATTCCAATAATTAATTCCATATTCTCTACTGACACAGCACTTTAGCGCAAGTGAATGCTCTGTTAGCTCGGTTAAGGCTTTGTGTTTCAGCTTTAAGTTAATAAAATATAACAGCAACAAAAGAGAAATGCTTGCCCCAAATCCTAGGGAACATCAGGCAATCCTGCAAATGATATTCCCTTTTTAATACAGGATTGTGTTCCGCTTTCAATTTTATGAGGTGTAAAGAATGTGCAAATTTTTTTCCTTTAATTTTTTTTTTAAATTAAACTTCTCTTGAAAAAGCTATAAGCAATTTTGGTTTAGCTTCAGATATTTTTTCTTTAAGAAGGTTTCCAAGTGTTACAACTGTCAAATTTGAACTTTAACACACTAGATCCCAATGAAAGATAACCACCAAGTCTTTCAGAAAAAAATCTCTTTTTCTCATGTTTCCCAAATTAGTAACATCCAAATTGAACACAGCCCAAAAACTTATAAATAGTCCGGTTAAAAAAAAAATCCTTTCTTAATTGCTTGATTTTCATTCTCCAATATTAGAGGGACACCATTCATTAATTGTTTGATTAGTATTCCACATTTAAGACCTGAATTCTGATTATACTCAAAAGTAGAGCAAGTTACAGGTTGTTAGTGGAATACAGCAAAGTCTGTATCCAAAATCATTTACCTAGCCTATCATAGTGCAGCAACCCAATTTGTTTCTCTTCTGCAAGGGATTTAAAAATGCATTTGATTTGCTTATGGCCCTGAACCACTTACACACAGCATCCTATAGGTTAATGGGAACACACCACAAGCAACTCTGTAGCATCTGTTAAGAGGGATCCAGTGGTACTTAAGTATAAATTTACTTCAACACTCATCTATATGTGCTGCCCCTAAAGACTGTAAATGTTATTGCAGTTGTATTTTCACGGCATAGTCATAAAATCCCAATTTAGGGTGGTGCCACTGGCAACCGACACAAGAGAGGAAATTCTGCCAAATTTTATGTTGGAATTTTTACTTTTCTCAATAAAATCACGGCACACAAATGGCTCACTTTTTGCAGTGAAGGGGGAATACCCTCAGGTAGGATGAGGGCATCAGTGTGCAGGGGAGAAAAGGAGCTTTCCCAAATCATTCTGCTGCTGACAGGAAAGGAATTCCAGCTCCAGTGAAAGGGCAGGGAAGCTGCTTGTAGGGATTGCACCATCCCTTGGCAACAGGCAGGTGCTCCTGGGGTGACAGGCAGCACCTTTCTCACAGTGATGTAAAGAGCAAATTCAGAGCATAAGTGAGCACTGCCTTGTTCAGTGGGATAAAAGAGGAAGCTGTGTTTTTAAAAGGCAGAAATTATTGCCAAAGCTGGAATTTGGCCTGAAAATTTGAGTTAGTACTCTTCATTAATATTTTACTTGCAGAGAAAGTCCAGCAAGACAGAGAACTTCTCCTGAGAGGCTTTAGGTACTTTTACTGCACAGAACAAGATGGTTTGCTACAGTTTTCTCAAACTTGATTTATTAGCGATAGAGGAGCACCTCTTTGATGAGGCTCTGTTCATTTCCTTGAGCCACACTCCTGAATCTAATTAGTAAAGTCATTTCTAGATTTAATCAGATCTTGTGCCTGGCAGACCCCGAGCATCTCATGTGTAGATGAAGACACCTGGAACTTAAGCACAGTGACCATTGACTACTTTTTACCTATTTCTTAGTCTTTCAACCTTCTTTTTCATAAGTGAAACAAATGAATATTTTTACCATACCTCTTTATGTTTGTGTTCTTTTCTCAAAGATTTTTCTAAAACTTTCGCTTCATATTCTGCTCTTGGATGATCCTGTGAAATAAGTAATATTTAATAAAAAAGCAACATTACTTATTTTCTCTATCATATACAGATGAACTCTCTGCAGGTTGATTTCCCGATAATTTCTGAGTTTTCTAACTGAATTCCAATTCACTTGGTATGTCATTCATGTCAATTGATAGTTGACTATGATTTAAAAAAAAATATTAAGTCCTGTGTCTACAGGAGCAGCTGCAGAACAATTTGGACAGCAATGTGCAGTGCTGTGTAGATTACATTTAATATATGAGATATGCAGCATAACCTGCAGACAGCAAGGCTCATGATGCTTGGATTTTAGTTACCTCTATTTTTGAAAAAAGTTAAATGTCATTAACTAATTTCAGTGATACTCAGCTCATGAGGGGATTAATTTTCTGTTGTAAGTATGCAAAATACTTGTCTTTGGGATCCCATAAAATTGGGGTGTTCCCCTAATTCTGTCCTGGACAGCATCCACAGATTCTCTGTCTGCATTGCAGGAGAAGGTGCAGGAAACACTTGGAAGTAAGAGACAGCCAAAAGACTGAGGAAGATTCATGGGTTCAGAATTCCCAAAAATTAAGCATTCATAAAAGAAACAGAATTCAAAATTATGCATTGGATGGGAAACAGAACGGAGCTGAAAAAAGTCTGAACAAGTGGAGAAGGGAAGGGTGTAAAGGCAAAGAAATCAGTGGGAGTTCCAAAGAAAATCTGATGCTCAAAAAAGGAGAAATGGAGATCAAAAGATGATATTCATCAGTAGACATGGAATAAAAAAGCGATTAAAAAAAAAATGTTTTCCAAACCTTGACTGCCTCCTTCAGGAAACCAGAAAAAAAACCATGAAAAACAAGAAAAAACAAAAAAACAAATAAACAAAAATTTGATTATTGAATTGTTCCAGGTCATATTGTATTTATATATTAAAAGTTACATGAAACAAGCATAGGTACAGTGGATGGTTAGACACTACCAGAGAAAACCCAGTCTATTCATGTTCTATATTAATCAACATTACTGCAAGTATTGTGTGACCCTAGCATCCATAAAGACACCAGAAAATGAGATACTTTGTGCTTTAGCATTTCACTCGAAACCCTGACTGTTCACTATGACTCCAGCTTAAGTTTCCCCCAAATCAGCACCAGGAGAACCTTAAATCCTGTGAAAAACCCATGACTGTATTATTTATCACTGACCACCAAAAACACAGAATAAAATATACGTAATTGACAGCTGCTGGTTTGGCTGTGCAGAGCTCTGAACTCAGACGTGAAGCTGCCATTGGAAAGATACACTTAATCCTCTTCGCTCTCATGGATGCTAACAAGTTACCAAAAATAAAGGAGCATATGGTGTCCAGGAAATTAATCCCTATATTCTCCCCCAGTACATAGGTATGGACCAGTGCAGAGGCTGCTTGCACAGGGCACCTAAACATATTAAGGAGGAGATAAACAAATTAAGGGGAGATAATTCCTACAGAAAGGCTCTGGGGAGAGGGGAGTGATGGCTGCCAGGAGGGCTGCTGGGGTTTGTGTTTCACTTGTGCAGTATTTGTTGGGTATCTATCTAGATGTCACATCTAGAGATGTGACAAGGGAGGTCATACTTCTTTTAATAACAACAGCAGAGCAAGGCTGGGGGCTGGAACTGTGCTGTGCTCCGGGAAGGTGTCTCCTATATTTTCTGTAAAGCAGCAAAATCAAAACCAAAAAGGTGGGAAACAGTTTCTCAGCTGACTGAGAATTTTCTCTCCTTTCTTTCTAAAACTTCATTGATTCTGAAGATCTTTTTTTCATACAGATTTGGCCCTTTTCTCCTTTATGTTCTTCAGCAGATTTAGAATAAACCTGACCAGAGGTTTATTTTATTTTTATTTTATTTTTGTTTTACTTTTTTTAGCCACTGGAAAAAAACCCCACCACCTCCACACCATGTCCCTCCCCACGCCTCAAGCCCTGAGGTGTTTTCCAAGTCAGGGCTTGATCCTGAATTGTTAAAGTTAATAGGAATTTTTCAGTGCTCTTTTTACAGCACTGTAACTTTATCAGCTTCGATGCACTCATTTCTGATTTACAGCAGTGTATGATGAATGAGGTCCTTGGCTCTTGGCACCCTGACTTCAGCCTAGCATAAAGTCTGAGCTGTGTATTCCATGTATACACTGCTAGGTGTGACCCCACACTTCAAAAAGAAAAAAAAAATCACATTTTGTGGCTATACAATTATGTTCCCATGGCAACAGGACCAGACTAGTCATGCCTTTGCTACAAAAACCTCAAACAGTTAATGTATAGGGATTTTCCTTCCTCCTATAGCATGGAACCCTCCCAGGAACAAGAGGCAAAGTCTGTCAGGTCAGGGCGACAGCAGGGTGGAAGGCAAAGAGTCAGAACTGAAGGGACAAACCTCCTCCTCTTCAAACCCAGTCAGGTCCCACCTGTAGTTGAGGCGCATCTGTTTTCTCTTCCAGTGCTCCATAAAGGTGGCAGCTGAAACAACAGTTTAACATGTAACACATATCACCACATAACTTCATTTCTGTTTCCTTTTATTCAACAGTCAGGTCTGGGTGGGAAACGCTGATGTGTCAGAAGCCAAATGTTTTATCCAGGTGAGCTGAAAAGAGGGCATTTTTTACATCCACAGCTTCATGTAGGAAGATACCTGCAATTTTTAAGGGGTCTAAGAAAGCCGGGCAGCCAAACTTATTTACATATTTGTATGTATGACATATTATTGGCCTTCAACTGTATGTAGTTTCATCTGTGAATCCAAAAAACCCGAATCTTATCTGTACAAAATAGGAATGATTTCACTTGTATGGATGGCAGAGTTATTCCCTCAAAGATATCAATATAAAGCATTTTTATATCATTATAATTACATCCACCTAGTGGTCACAATAGAGTGATTTGCTTTAATCATCACACTCAAACCCAAACACTGTGAAAGTGTGAAAGAGGAGGGCTTTAAGAGTTTTAATAATTGTAAACCCAGCCATTTTCTCTTTGATGGAGAAGGTTCAGAGGAAAAAACCTCATTAAAGCAAATCTTGAGTCCCCATGAATGATTCCAGTCTATATCAGTCTATCTGCCCCTGAGACCAAGTGAGTTCTCAGAGGACATATTTAGATGCTGGGAATACACTAGTGTTGTATAATAAATAAGTGATTATGAAAGAGGCAAGTCTACCAAGAAATGGTTCCCAGGGGAGCTTTCCACACTGAATATTAACAGATGTGCTCAGAAACGTTTGTATCCAGAAAAAACAGAGACAGGGAGAGGGTAACAAGATTGAACAGAGAGGAGAGGACACCCTCTTGACTGGAGCCAGGCTGGGGCCGTGATATTCATTCGCCTTCCAAGTGAAACTTTCATGTAGAAAAGCTACAGCTGAGCCCCTTCACAAGCCACAGGCTTCCTGTCAATCAGGGTGGCCGGAGCTGTGTCTTGAGAGGGTCCCTGTCTCTGGGACCTGGAATTGCCTCTTCTCTCCTCACAGTCCTCACACTGGCTGAGTGCTGCAGCTTCCATTTACAGCCAGAGATACGGAACATGAACAAGATGCTGCTGGAAATCCTCCCGTGGCACCGGCTTACAGCAGGGCAAAAGGAGAGGACAGTGTCTGGAATCCTGGTTTGTTTTGGGAGCTCTAGGGGAAGGTGCCAGGCAGCTGCATCCCTGCTCTGCCATGAGCATCTGCACTTTCCTATTTCAACTGTAGGTGAATTTAACAACACAAATTCAAAACTATGTGGAGAAAGTTCTTTGTTTTCCAGTTGAAAAATATTTTTTTGAAACAATGTTTGGTTTATATGGGGTTGTACCACAACAAAACTTTGCACTGACTCCATGAAGCTTGAGAAGTTTGACATTCCACTTCAAAACCCTCTCAGATTTTGTGCAGGGCCCAGAACCTGGCTTCTGCCAATCTGCCTTACTTTGCACAAGAGTGTAAAAAATGAATGAAGAGTTGCTTGCTGTGAAAAGAGAGGCAAACTTTTACTTTTTGGACAAGAGGATAACATGCCAAGATCCATGTGGGGCTCCCAGTAATGGTAAATGAGTGATACCAAAGCTGACACTTGACTTTCTTTGTGGTACGTGATAATAACCTTTTAGTGCTGCATCTAAAACAATGTTATCCCAAACACAGAATTATTAACACAGTGTTAATAATTAAAATGAAATTATGCTGAATTGTACTTAAATCAGTTCAGATGAATGATAATGTACAAACAGTTCCCTATGTACTGGAAGAGATAAAAACTCAGGGTGTATTATTAGGATGAAATATAATCCAGAACAGGTTGTGTTAATTCACAAAAAGGTGTACAGGATGGCTTGTGATGCTCTTACTGCTGCTGGGAATATGTGGCCATCAAAGCTCCTCTCCCCCAAAGCCCATTCTTGAAGAAAAGAGGTTCCCTATCCTTCCCCCAGGAGGGAGGGGAGAAGCCTTCCATAACCCTTTCTGACCACATCCTCACAAAGACGTCATGAGAGGGTTCATAGTTAGACCCAAGTGCCAGACACATGCCCAGAAAGGGCTCAAAGCATGAGGGCAGCATCAGGATCAGGAAAAATCCCTCTCCACAACTGCTCCCTCTTCCCAGCCTCCTTGCATGATGTCTGCCTGCTGATAAACCTAATTGCATCTCAGAGCACACTCAGGAATCAATGTTGGTTTGTCCTGAAGATGTCAAAGGCCATTACACTTCCCCCTAGAGCCCTCCCCTCACCCTAGAGTACATTAATATATTTCTTCTGTAATGTTCTAAAGTGGAAGCTGGCTCTGCAAAGAGATTTTTTTTTTTTTTTTTGGCAAGCTGTGCAATCCCGGTAATGAAATTTTGACATACCACGCAGCAGTTTTATGACAGATACTTAACAATTTCGTTTGCTATTCAGCTTCAGCAACTTTTTGAATTTTAGCCTCCAGTCCAGAATATAAATTTGGCTGTGACAGTTTCATGGGAAAAAAAAAAGGAAGAAGAAGAAAAAGAAAAGATACATTACATTTTTTTCTCTCAACTACTGCCTGTGTATAAATATACTGCTTTATCTCCTCTGTTTCTTCCTGTTGTATTTTCAATAATTAAAAGCTTAACATCAAGGCATAGATCTTCTTACCCCAGAGAGCCATGAAGACTGAGAAGAAGACAGTTGCAGGGTTATCAAACAGATGACTGGCACGGGCAGTGGCACAAGCAGAGCTCATCTTCCAGTAACTGCATGTTTTGTCACACAAGGGACACATGGTGATGTTGTTTCTCTGGTCACACATCTCCATACTGCAACAAAGGCACAAGAGAAGGGAAAAGCACGGTCAGGATGGCTCCAGCTTTGGTGATCTTTTCTCCTCTGGACAGCAGCTGCTTCTGTAGGGTCATTGGATATGATCCTACAGCACTGCAGGGGCTGAAATCCTCATGTAAGGCTGTCTCCCTCCCTCCTTCCTGCCCCAGCTCAATTTCCATTCCAGGGAATAGGAGGGAACATTAGGAAAGCCATAAGGCTCTATGCTTTCTACTCTAAGGTCTTACAGAATAAAATAAATAAAAATAAAATAAAATAAAACACTTATTTTGAAATCCAAAGTACAGTGATAGATAAGGTACAAGGGAAGTGCTGAACATCAAGAGACTGGAGTTCAACCAATTTATCTCCTCTGTGCTCCATCTGTGAAATAGCAACAGTGACCCTCCTTTTGACTTTCTTCAACTGTTGGAAGCACTACAAAGCAATCTTAATGAACAAAAGAAAATTAAATCTATTTTTTGGTACCTATTATCTGCTTTGTTATTCAGGTCTGGTGCTTTTTGTACAAGCCATGTAATTTGCATCTCCAGCAGATGATGCATGCAGGGTGAATAATGCAAAATCAGAGGGCTTTAAAAATGTTTTAATACAAAACTTGCTGAAAGATTAAAAGTAGAAGGACATCCAGATTTTGTTGACGTGATCACAGTAGCTTATTTGAGAGATGTATATTCTTGATGTATCTCTGTCACACAATGCCCTCCTCAGCACTCTGTGCTGGGAAGCACCAAACCCCCTCATTAGCAGAATTTTGCTGGTTTGTTTTAATATAATGATCTGAGTTTGGGGAAAAGCCCAACCACCTGAGCAGCCAGCCAAGAATTATTTTTAGGACATCAATGCAAACTGCCCAAGTAATAGTAACAATGAATGCTAATGAGATAGAAACGGGCTACTCTGTGCCCTTGGGAGAACTCCTTGCCTTACTGGAAGCTGAGATCAGGGGCCTGTGGACATGGATTACTTTTAAGCACAGCTTCCAAAAGATGAAATGTGAGGATGGCAAGTTTTAGGAGCATACCATCCTGCTGCAACAGCCAGTTGGCACAGATGGGAATGGGGACTGGGGTGTAGGGATGTGGGTGGCACAGGACAAGACCCAGGGACAAGAAACTCCAATCTGAGCTGCACTTGGCCCAGATATTACTGACAAAACATGTCTAAAGTGGGGCAACTTTGAGCTAGAAGTGCCCTCCAACAGCAGAATTTATTTATTCATCCATTTTACCTGGGTATGTTCTCATCCACAGTTGCACAGCCATAGAGGAAAACTATAATCCCTACAATTGAAGCTGGAATGAGCATTTGTGTATAAACTCCCAGCCAGGCAAAATATAGCCCAATCTTCTCTCCAAAGTATTTTCTGAAATACATAAAAAAAAAAAAGATAAATAAATGAGAGAGATATGTTTCCTATTTCTTAAAATATAACGTGGCTAAAATTATGAATCACATCTGGATTAGGCATGGAGAAAGTAAGATCTGATGACCTGTGGGAATTTTTTTCTTCTCAGAGGACTCTCTTTCTCATGATGCTTGGAGTCCATCCAGAGATACAGGCACCCTGAAAACAAGTTTGTCCCACTGGTCATTTTTTCCCCCCACTGTGAGTGTGCTGTGGAAATTGGTATCTTTGGACCTTCTGTGAGTGAATCATCGTAAAAAGGCACCTCGTTTTCTTCAGAGAGTCTTATGAGCAAACAAAATTAATTAAAAATATATCCCTTGCAAGCTTTCACTCTATGTGGGATAAATAAGCACGTTCTAAACTCACAGAAAACTCCTTTTCTCCCAGTGAATTTCCCATTCTTTGGAATCTCCTAGGGTGAGGGGGCACTGAGGGCAGCATCCCCCCAGGGGCACAGGGCACGAGCATCCCTGAATAGCTTCATCTCTGCCCTGTGGAAACTCCATGCCCAGGGCTGAACTCTCACCTCACCAGGTCGATGGGCTGGTATTTATAAAACACTCCGTAGCTCGCCCACTCCTCACACAGGAGCTGGAAAACAGAATGGCAAGAGAAAGGTGAGTGCTGCAATGCCCCTTGGCGAAGCCGCTAGCTCAGTTCCTGGCACCGGCTGGCAGCCGAAACCGCGCTCTGTAGCCGCGCGTCCGTGCGTCGGCGAGAGTTCGTGGTTTGTAGGTCAAAAACCTGCCTGAGCCAATAGGGGAAAGTATAACACGGCGGTAACAGACGAAAGGAGCCATCCAATTGAGGTAGACTGCAGTCCGGTTTATTGTAGATCCTCACGGGGTATAATAGCACTGAAGGGGAGTCTGCCTCAAAAAGCAGGGAGCACTGGTGTGCACCAATTTTTAACTTGGGGCGGTAACCGGGGGAGAGAACAGCTATTAACCAATGAGGTATAACAAGGGAGTGGGAACTGGGGTGTCACTGACGGCAACCTTCCAGTCGGGCGCGGGGGGGGGGGAATGTCCCCAGGGACCGGCCTATCACCCAAGGCTTCTGGTGGAAGCTTCTAGGTGGAGGGGTGAAGCCTGAGGCTAGGGGTGACCATTGAGGGTTACATAACCAGGGTGATTGGCAGCTAGGAAGGGGAGGAGGGGAAGAAGAGGGGGACCAGAAGACCCATATGGCAGGAGGAGATATCATAAAACACAATGCAACACGTGAGAGCTAAAGCACCACTGTGTTCTCCTTCGGCCACTGGGGGTTCCACAGGCCTCATCACGCCGGGGTTTCAGCCCACATCCTGCCAACGCACACAGCCCGAATTAAATATGAAATTAAATGTGATGGTTTGGCATGCTCCAACAGAGAGATGAATTCCAGCACGTTGAAAGGCTCTTCAGCAGCTGGACTGATGGACACCTACAGCAGAGACAGGGACAGCAGTGCTGGGTTTGTGAACCAGCCACTCTCTGGGGCAAGAACCTTCTCCTGACATCCAGCCTCAATCTCCCCTGACACAACCTCAGGCCATTTCACTATAATTCAGCATCCAGCAAGAGGTGCTGGGCTGAGGTGCCTCAAAGACCACATTTAAATCTTTTTTTCAGTTTTAAACCACAAGGAGCCAATGATTTCCACTCTTCCTTCTTGTCAGGATGTGGGCCAAAGGAAACAATGATCCCCGTTACTGATTTGCAAAACTGAAAGCCTCACAAAAATAGGTTCTTCCGAGACCTTCAACTTATCCTTTATTTTGTAAAATATATAAATAGTGCTTCTCAAACTCACTTTTGTCCCTCATTCAATTCAGTCAACAGAGTGAATAAGAAATTAAACTTAATGGGGAACAAAGACTGAAACCAGTATCAATAGAGGGAGGGCAACAGGATTAATCTTGTTCCTAGACCAAACAGGATGTTATTCCCTAAACTCCAGGCTATTTTATCATGGGAAATTTGACAGATCTCAAACTCCTACATGTTTCCAGTGAAATGCAGCAAAAAGAAAAGGGCAGACCAGAGCCTGGCCACTACCCATGTCCATTCCTCCTGCTCACACTTGATCACAGAGAAGTCACAGAGCAAACCATGTTCCTACAGCAATTTTGGAATTCTCCTGCCAAATCATTAACAGAGAATTTCCAAGCTGAACTGCTGTACTTATACAAATGGCTTGACTCATTAAAAAAACCCCAAAACCAACAAAGCAACTTCTCAGCTTTTACAGAAATATGACATCAAAAATGCAAAATGGGACGTAGGTTTTCCCCTCTGCAACCCAAAATCATTAATCATTATTAATTTCCTTACAACAGTAAGGGCAGGAACTGAAACTTAACAGGAGGCCTTTGTTTTCTTTCAACCACATTTTCCAAAGGTGTAAGGCCAAGTGCCTATGTCTGGGAAGCAATGATTTGGGACACCTCAACATCCACATGCAGGACTAGCTCAGCCCCTTCCTTCTATATATTTTCTTTTTAATTTAATCTTTAAAACTAAGTTTATGCTAGAAATCAGATTCCTTTTCTGTGATCCAAGCTGTTCAGGCATATGAGGAAAACACTAAGCTGAGGAGATTTTGCATCAGTGCCATGCTTTAGTTTTGTGCAACTCGAAACCAGATTTATGCCTAAAGTACAAATGAATTATCTCATTCATCCTGACATTTATCAGCCTGATATTCAAAGCACAGCTTCAAAGACATGATTAGAGGAGATCAGCACACTAGACCTAAATATTTACTTCATTTCTAGGCCTCAAATCTTTAATTTTCTTGTTAAAAAAGGCACAGGCCTGGCCTAGTGCTGGATAAGATTAAAGAAAGCTTCAAGAAACCAGAAGAGACATGCCAAAACACACCAAAAGATTATTTGATGGAACTGAAAGTCAAAAGCCGAGGTAAACACTTCCAAACACACAATGAACTTGTGAAATAAGTGAATTTGTGAGGTTTGAGATGCTAGTAACGTAGAAGATAATCTGGACACTTTCAGAAAACATGTATTTTCATCCTATTTTGAGTTGAGCAATGTGTTGCTTAATAATGGAGGGACAGATGTGTGGTATTTTTAACACAAATCAATAGAGGGAGGGAAATAATATTCACTGCCTTTTGATGAACCATTTGCACCTGAAGGACCAGCACACTGTCCATTTTTGGAACCTATTTTTATATATAAAGCCTGAAGGTCTTTAAATCTGCTTTTCCTATGAACTGACTGTTCAGAGTATTTCTTTGGAGGAATAAAAAAAAAAAAACAAACAAAAAACAAAACATGAAATAAGCAGGAAAGGCAAAGTTTCAGGACCAAAACCCCAGCACATATAACACCCAAATTTAGTAGCTCCTCCTGAGAGAACTGGTTGTCACCTCTCCACTTCAGTTTTTGTCTGTTGCATAGACAAAACCCACCCTTCTTTGGGGAAGTGTGATGGGGAAGATGAAGTCGCTGAGCTTTGAATTTAAGAAATTGGCATTTCCACAAAGGGTGGAAAATTTGTTTTTTTTCTCATGCTTCCTTACTATAAAGTACTACTTCCTACTTCCTTAGGAAAAGTACTTCCTTTGGATAATTCCTACGTGTTTTACCACAGTGAACAAATGTCTTTCACTATGCAGACAATAAAACTACTATTTAAAGCATTAACTTCAGCAAAAAGTGATGCAATGCCTTGGTGTACACCCACAGGACAGCTTCTGGCTGCAGAGCACACATTAAAACATTGTTGAGGACCTCTTATTTCGAAAACATATTCAATATCTATATTTCCCAATCACTTTTATGTTTATGTGCATAAACTACCTCTGCCTCTCACTCCTCCAATTCTGATCCTCATGCCACAGAATGAAGCAGGATTTATGCCCAATACAGATAACAGAATATGACTGAGCATTCTCTTAATTAGAGCTGGCCTGAAATGACATTATCTGAACATATGTCAATATTCTTACCAATGTGGCATGAAATGCATCATTACTGGGCTGGGTACTTCATTCATATCTACACTACATTCCACATTTGGGCAAATTTAAATGCTGCAAAGCACTTTTTTTCTTAAACTGCTTGGCATTTTGTGCCTTTTTGCAGCATTTTCTGTGGGATTTTGGCAAAAACATCCAGATTCCAACAGGTGACTCTTCAGGTTGGGATTCTTGTGAACATATCAGACCACTCTGTGCATCAACTTACTTTTCTGTCATTGGGCTCCACATTTTCACCTTCATAGTCACCCTTTAAAGAGAGAGAAAATCTGCGTCATCCAGCGGGTTGTGCCAAGAACTGCTCTGCATCCTGTATACCCACATCTCCGACTCACTTAATGCATCAAAACCAGAAAAAGCAATCTGTAAAATAATGCTGTATTTTAGGAGCCCATTTGTCACGGCACACTTTGTCTTCTGTCATTGGGCATATTAGGAAAGAGCAATAGTGTCTGTCATGGGGGGAAAAGGAATGAATAAGTGATAAAAGTGGCCTAAAAATGTCAAGGGAAAGGATGCGGTATTGCCATAGTATTTGGGCTTCAGCTCAGTCAACTGGAAAGAGAAGGAACCAGCTGAGAGAGCTGCTCGCTCTCCAGACTCTCCGAACACTCAGAGCTGATTAGATTTGAGGTTTTAATTTGAAGCTATTTTTTGAGCAAACTAAGACAATAAATAACTTCTATGCAAGAATATAAGCAGCTGTCCAAAGATGTGAGGCAAGAATAGGAAAAGAAGTTTATTTAACCTTACTTTCTCAATTTCTACACAGCACTGTTGTAGTTTGAGAATCCTGACATATATGACAAACATCAGGCAGACAAAGAGGCTGCTAGGCTCTTGGGTGCCCCAAGATAAAGCTCTCACAGTCTCATGTAAAACCAATGCGAGTGGGGGGACCAGAAAACCAGGAAGACACACTTCATCCTCAAATCTCAGGCCAGAAAACCAGCACTGGGCTCCACAGCCCTTGGATACTCACACTCAGCTCAGGTGTGAGCAGTGTGGCAGCCAGTCCCCATGATATCTGCCAAGTTTTTTTTGCAGGCTAAGAGTGTGTGTTTGTCAGTTCTAGTTGCACTCCGAACCTCTAAATCAGAAGGACACCGGCACCCAACTCTTTGCATCTCTGACAGGATGGGGGTCCCTGGCTTGTCTTGAGTGCCACTAGAATTGCTGAGCTCTCATGGACCCTCTCAATGAGCACCACAGCGGAACACACTCTTGACATCTCACTGAGCTGTTCAGAAGTGTATTTCATCAGCAGGAAGGCCTGAAGTCACATCCAGCCCCATGGAATATGTGACATCAGATCCTTGCTTATGGTTTTTCCTGGTCACACGGACACACAGCTACTGACACCTCCACAGGTGGCCAAGGGAACCAGCTACTTCACGCCCTGGGAATAAAATGTGTTTCCTGGCACTGGTGCCAGAGATCTTGGGGACAGAAGATCAGGAAACAACAGAAGAATTTCATTTGCTAAAACACTGTAACAACTCTTCTAACATTATGTTCAAATTTATGATCATCGGATGTAGAACCGAGGTGGGGAATTCCTTAAAAGTGAGCAGAGGGATGGAAACAACATGCAGAAGTTACTGCAGTCATGACACAAGTGAGAAGAAAGTCAGTCATGTTTGGGATGATGCCACCAACATGTCACACATGAGGGATTTCTTGGTGACAGACAGCAGATGTGTAAAATATATTGTGAGATCACTTACGTCATGCAGAGGATATGCAGCACTGTAAACTCCATTGGCAAGCAGACTGGTGATCCCTTAAAAAATAAAGCCATAACAGTTATTTTTAATTTCAAGGTTAGACAGCCTCACTTCATCATCCTTCCAGGAGATTTCCCTCAAAATAACAGCCATTTGATCAGATAATGATTTTGCTGCCATCTTATTCCTTTCTATGTAGTTTCATTTTTGATCATATAGGTTATTATACATGACTCATTTTATGAAATGGAAAACTGCAGAGAGCAAGAGGAAGTCATATATATTTGAGAATCAAGAATTAGAAGCCAATGACTTGGAATTAGTCATTAAAATAAATTACATTTTCTGAAAAGTCAGTTTGATTTAAGGGCAAGCCTGAAGATTTGAAAGTGTAGCAGAAGGCTGGATCGCAAGGAGAATATGGCTGGAATTGGTGGCACATGGAAACCCACATCCACACGCATCATCCACTCAAAGTTTTGAATTCAGGTTTCAGATGGATCAGAGAAATTGTAGGGAAAGCCTTTGTGAAGACCTTGGCATAATACTTACCATATTTACCACATTTTCGTCTTTTATTTAAAAGGGCAGTTTCCTTCTTTCTTCCCTCTCCTTTCCCTGTTTACACAGCCGTTTATTAGTGACATGCATGAGGCTGAAAGCAATTAATGCTTCATCTATTAAATGTCTGTGGCACAAGGGACTGGGAGGAGTCCTGCCTTTCCCTGGGGTGGTGTCTCTCCTTAACTGGGGGCCAGAGGGAGGAGTTGGTGAGGAAGTTTGGAGGAGCACTGCACCAAAGGTGGCTGGACCTGGGCCTTTGGAGGGCTGTAGCTCATTAATTCCCTAATGTTCTTTCCTCCTGCAGCTGCTGGCTTTAATAGAGCTGCTTCCAATTCTGTTCACCACGTCTGCAGGCGTCACGTTGCCCGTGAACATATATTTGGGGATGGAACTAATCAGCTCTGACTTGGCACCCAAAATAAAGTCAAGCACTTGTCTTTGTGCAGGACAATGGTGATTAATGCCAACTGAAAAAAAAAATTATATATCTGGCCACTGGCATTGGGAAGGATTTGAAAATACTTAAAAAAAGAAAACAAAATGAGGTGTTCCAGTGTGCTCCATAATGCCCATCAGCTCATGGCTAAGAAAAGAGTGTAGGACTGGGTGTGAGGAACAGTGACTATGAACCAGGAACCAGCTCACTGTAAAGTCATTTTTGATTGCTCTTGAAATGAGGATTGTCCAAGTTCATTAACAGTTTTGAGATACTAATCACCTGCTGGAGGAGCAGCTCCAGGAGCACTCAGTATCTTGCAGTATCATTAATTTTCAAAGCCCTATTTAAGATTATACAGGTCTATAAATTGTCTGCAAATGTTTCCACACTCCTGGCAGAAACAACTGGTGAGCAGATAAATTATTTTTCTAGGGCTGTGAGAAGAGCGACATAATCCCCTTCTACTACAGATCTGGATTTAACAGTGAAGCCAGATTCACATTTTCACAAAATTTTCCAAATGTATAACAAAGGTTGCAGTGTTCCCCTGGGCAGCTGCTTTTTTCCTCGTGGGCAGCAGTGCTGCAGCATTATCTGAATTTGTTTAAATCTGCCACCTCTGCTGGGTTGTAACCCAGCATTCCAGCACTGGAACACAAAGGAGCTGATTGAATTATGCTGGGATGGCCTGATGGCATTTTTATTGTATTGTGTGGCCTTGCCAGTCTCAGGTAGAAGAACCATCCAGGAATCCTAACACTCTACCATACATGAGAGTCTTCCCTATTCAACTAATCACTACTGTGCTTCCCACTTTCTGGACAAAAAAAAAAAAAAAAAAAAAAAAAAAATTAAAATAAACTGATAAACCAACTGCAAGGCAAGAATTCAAACTGAGCTGTTTGACCTTCACCTTTACCTTTCAAGAGCCCAAAGATGTAATTTCCAGTGAAAATGATCCAGCACCAGACTCGAAAAAGGTCTTGAAAGTCACAGAATAATTTGAATTTCCCATGCTACAGAGAACAGCACTTCTGTTAATACTGGCTGGACACCAAATTTCAGTGTATATTGGGACTCAACAATTGTGCATTGTATGTTGTAACTTAAACACAAAAGTCAAAGCATGGAAATAATTTGTGGCATAGTTGTTCTCCTATTATTTGATGTCTTTCTGAGCAGCTGATGGGTCAATATTGAACAGAACTACCTGTAATTCAAGTTCCTATTGTTTTATTGAACTTCTTGTAGGTAAATATGTGCCGTAACCGATTTCAACATTTACCAAACATTTTCTTCCATGTTTATGCACTTTTCTCACGTTTGGGAATTCATCCACCTTATTTGTTTGGATTTACCATTAACTATTTGTTAACTTTAGTCCCACAGTCAAGTGTGTATCTGTGTATCATGTATAAAATAAAGTATATAACATCTGAGCAGGATCAGCTGCCAACAAATCTTTAAGGTGACCTGATTTGCAATTAATCTATATTATGAGTTTAATTCTTACAGCACAAACCCTAGGGCTGAAATCCTAAAACTCTTGGTTGTGGCAGTACAAACTTCACATCGCCTGACTTGCAGCACCTGCTCTGAGGGCTGAGGTGCCCAGTTCCAGTGCAAGCCTTGGCCCCAGGCTGCTCCAGGGGACTCATCTCATTTCCACTCAGGACAGTCACCATTCCCTTCAAGTCACTGGAAAACCATCCCACGATAAAATGTGGGGTTCCTACTTGAACAAAATGGGCCAAGTCACAGACTTTGACTGCAGGTATTGGATTTCACAGAAATACCCTCAATCCATTTCAGGGAGTGTAGAACACAGAGAACATCTCATCTGATGGTTTATGTCACCATCCATCCTAAGTCACATCTGCAGGGGCTACATGCTTATTTACCTTTTAATTTAGAGTTTAATCTATAAATTCACATTTGAGAAAATGTCAAACAGCTACATAAATTAAATCAGATTTCCAAATAAAACAATTACATCCACATACATCGAATTAGAGAGCAGAGGGAAAACCTAAACTCCACAGCCATTTACAACATACAGTTATTTTCAATACCTGACAAAGATATTGATCTTAAAGCTAAATAAAGTTCCTTACCCATGCTATATTTTGCTTTGGTACACGTTGTTCTTTTCAATATTTCATAAACCTACAGAAGCAAAAGAAAAGACGGGGTACTTCAGACACTGCCAGTGAAAAGCACAATCTTTTTGTGTACAGCTCAAATATTGGCCAAACCAAGATGTGGATGAAGTTGTCACTCTTTAATAAAAGTCACGGTGCTCAAGAGAGTGGGGCTCAGAGCTCTCTGTGCTATGCTTTCTGTACAGAAGAGAAAAGCTTAGCTAAATAGTCAGCTACCAGGAGAACTGGTGGGGGCAAACAGAGTTACATCTACCCCCTGGCATAACAGAAATCCAATTTTTGCCCATGTTAGCCATCAATCAGAGCTCAGAGGTGTTCTGCCAGCTGGAGCAGCTCTTCCCTGGCCTCCAAGGGCACAGGCCAGGCTGGCTCCATCCCAAGGAGCTGCGCAGAGCTCCGGGCTCACGGCGTGTGCAGAGCACACAGCTGTTTATCACACTGGACTAACATAGGCTGACCTTAACATTTCTGAGCCTGCCTGACCTCGGCGGCAAAACAGATGTATTTATTTTGGGATTTATTGCATTTATTGTCAAGTAACCTTTGCACAGCTCAGCAGGCTGCACACAAGGTTCAGCTTTTGGCCGCTCCTATGCAGTGATGTTCTGTGGCAGGGCAAGCAGGCAGCATAGGGACACCTGAAGCAAAGGCACTTCCTGCTCACTGCCTGGCCCGTCCGGGGAGCTGGGGACTGTTTCCGAGCTCCCTAATTCATGTGCTAACTTGACTCTTCCCTAATTCACTGGAGGAGGCAAGTGAGGGCATCCAGGGCAAGTCCCAGAGCTCATACAAGTCTGTCGTCTTGTAACCCCTGTGAATTAAAGGTCTGTCACAGAGAGATTTCCAGTTATATAATATATTTTTTATTTTCTTTTTTAATAACAAAAAGGTCTTTGGCTTAGTTTCTATTCATCAAAGACTCATGGGTAGTGACTAGATTCCTGTTCATTTTGCAGTAGGTGGAAGGGTCAATATTTGCACTGTGGTTCAAAAATACATTTGAGAAAGACAGGGGAGAACTTTAAGTAAGAATAATAAAAATAGCAATGCACACAGAATAAAATGATGTTGGGAAACATTCAGTATGTTCTTCATTACTGGGTGATTTGCAGGGATTTCACACAAAGCAGTATAGCACCAGCATTATTCTTATATGCCCAGTGTTCCTTCAGTCATTTAAGAAAACCCTTGTCCTTCCTTTTCCTCTCAGCCTCTGCTCTGGGCTCCTGCTTCAGTCCATTTTCCAGTCAGTCTTGCTCACCCTCTTGTCCCATAGAACCATTTTGTCTTGCTGCCTTGCTCAGCCTGTCATGAATTTGAATTCTTCATTTGTTGAGTTCCTTGTACTTACAAGATTTTTCCCCTATACCTCTGGACATATTAAAAAAAGCCTACAAACAAAAGCCAGGCTTTTTTCCACCCCAATCTCATGTTAAATGTTTTATTTGCTAATAAACCAAATCAATATTTGTGTTTTTTAATCTCCATTTCTGTGCTCCTGCATCTGCCTCCTCTGGTCCAGCTCACCTTGCCCCATAACCAGTGCTCACATCAAAACCCTGCTTTTCAGGCTCATGGGGACCTACACTGTGGCATAAGCTGGAATTTCAGAGCAGGAAAGGGAAGTTGGATATTTTACACCCCTTATCACCACAGCAATGAAAGGCAGCTATGATTGGGGTATAAGCTCTTTTGGAAACCACTTGGCATCCCAAAAGGCTGAAGTTAAATATAAGATAAAAGCATGCTGGCAGTCACATTCCAAGGCACCAGTTAGGAGCAGTGGAATGGGGCAAAGAGTCCCTGTTATCCTCTGAAATGTGCTGCAGCCAGGGCTACTTGGCATGGCCCCTTCCAGCTGCCCTGGATGTCACACAAGCTGGCCTTTCAGTTCCTCCTTTGGTGTCTATAAATGAGGCTACACCTTCTTCCTCAACTCTATTTTATGATTTGTAAGTCAGAAAAAAGCCATCAACCCTCAACTTTCAATACAACCATTACAGAGAATTTTCTCCAAAAACTATAAATAATATCCCCTGTAAATACCTGGCTGTTTTGTTGGAATTTGTCTCAGGATATTCAGCAGCATTTTGCAGGAAGAACAATGTATAGTTACAAAAAGTTAAAGCCCTCGTGGGTGAAGCAGCTGGTGGGCAGAACAAGTGGTAAAATCTAAACATTCCCAGCTGGTGATATCTCCACTAAGAAAATTACCCGTGAATTAGAAAGAAGATCCAAATTCTTTTCCAAAAGGCAGAAACCTGTTAGCATCAAACACTACTCAGAACTAAATCTGGAATTATTTATAATTTCAGTACCTGATGGCACAGGAGATCCTTGACATTTGGTTAAGAAAGATAAACTTGAACAGGCATTGCACTAAAGCTGTTAACATCACGACTGAGGCAATATCCACCATAAATTATTTATAGGCAGTACTTACTATAGTGCTTCTGGTTTTACTGTCGAAGAAGGAATCTTTGTCAGACAAATCAAATCTGTTATAAGATTAGAAGGAAGCCCATTAGGTAAAAAAAAAAAAGTCAGCAATTTCCTGTTCTTGTTGACCCCTTCAATATTTTCATTTCTCCTGGGGATCTCTCAGAGCTCAAAGGACAGCTTGTAGAAACCCTGTTAAAAAGCAAGTCCAACCCAACTCCCACAATTTAAAGAGGCTGCTTATACATTTCACTGGTATATTATGTCTTTATAGGTTTTTCAGCACAAGAGAGCGTGTGGACACTCATTGTTGAATCCCTGACCTCTGCTGGCCTTGAATTACCCCTCATAATCTTTAATTTTCCCTGTGAGGCCTCTGGGTCCTCCCTCACGTAGAGACACAGGTGGTGTCCCTGGAAAGGCCAACTGCAAACAGTGTGAGGCCCGTCCATGTCTGCACTCAGGAGCACATTCTGGACTTTCCCTGAACCTCCAGGAACACCCTACACTCAGCAAACACACAAAGACATTTCTTGCAAGCCCAAGGACAGGCCAAGATGTCACACACACTGCCTGGCCCAAGTCCATCAGTGCTCTGCATCTCTGGATGAAACACTCAAACCTCCGGGGGTGCAGGGAAGAGATCCTGCCCTAGGAGTGCTGTTTGTTCTAGCTGGCACATCCATAAACACTGTCTTCAAAGCGGGTCCTCTGGGATGTTGGCCCGGGAAGAGCAGCAGCAGAGAAATCCAGGGCAGGAGAAGCTTTGGCTGGGCTCTACCTTGTGATTTTTTCCCTACGCCCATATCTACAGCTGTTCTTGCTGATCTGGGATTGATGGCAAAGCCACCTCTGACTTCACAGCACTTCAAAGGCAAGGCCTGGTTGTCATTACTTATGTCAGCTGCCCACATCAGATATATGAAATTATTCTGAAATTTATCAACCCACATCTCTGGCTACGAATTTTACTGAGCATTTTATTTAATGTGGAGAAGAGACAGTTATAAATCACAGCATAAATTCCCTTTTGGCAGCCTAACAGGTGAAGTGTACAGTTATACAGATGCACATTATGTATCACAACAGCAGCTAAAACACACAGAGATTTCTCTGCAGAGAATCATTCCTCAACAGCGAGCCAAAAATATCCCCCAAAAAGTAAATTTACTCCAAAATGGAAACATTCTTTGCAGCAATGCCCACCAAAGTATTGGTGTTCATGTTCCCATTCACCCTCTGATCCCAAGCTGCTGTCAGAGAGGCTGGAACCTGTGAACATGGATATTCAGGGAAGGTTTTCACTTACAAGTGCTGCTTTTCTCTGGAGAAGGGGTAGGAGAGGCGCTTCACTGTCTGAGGTTTGTGTTCTGCTACCTTGGGCTGGATGGGCTCTGTTATTTTTTGAATCACAGAATTAATCTTTTTCAGGAGGCCATGGGTCTGGTTGATCTGATACATCTGAGGGTGCAAAGAGACAAAAAAACAATCAGTAAAACTTTACTGCTTTTTGGTTATCCATAGGTCAGAGCGAACTATAAGGAATCAACCATCAATTAGTTAAATATATCACAATAAACTATCAAGCAGTGTAGTTTACATTCTTGAAACAGAAAGAAAGAGATGGGAAAGTCAAACCAAGGGTTAGGGAAACACAGGATCACAATAGACTTTTTTATCTATTTGTGCTTCTGATTAAAATCCCTGGTAAGTGAGGCAATAATGGGGATTAATATGAAATAAAAACCAAAATTGTGGTTTTAGTGTTGTATTAAATGATGCTGGGCTTGGAGACTGTCTCTGGCTCCATTATGGACTTCTCTGTGCAGTCTGGGACCTGCATTTAGGGTGTGTTTAAATATTAATCCATCTCTGAGCTGTGCTCACTGAGCAGGTAGCTATCTATCTATCACAGGTGATTTAGAATTGATGAAAATATACTGTCGTTCCTTTAATGATATTTCAAATATTCTGAAAGGTAATTTATTTTGTGGTTGAGTGGCCCCAGCTCCTGCAAATATGACTGACTGTGCATATGAATAGTCACTAAACCCAGTGAGACAAATTCTTATCCTTGTGTTCAGTTTTAGCAGTCTTCAGGTGAGAAAAAAAATGTCCAAAAGGCACACAGAAATTTCACCATCAATTGAAACCTCTTCTTCAAAAACATACTGAGGATGAAATCACTCTCATCATGTACAGACAGTGGTAGCAGCCAGAAATTCTTAATTTCCATTCTTCTTTCCACTTTTTCCCTCTTCTGCCCCAAGCAAGTATGTTTGTGACTTTCACTTCTGGTCCACAGCAGTTCATTGTTTTGAAAATGCTCATGGAAAGAGAAGTCTGCATTTATAAAGTCCTTTGAGAGGAACATATGTTTAAACTACGCCTTCATGAGGAAAACAAGAAAATCAAGACTCACCTTTTTTGTGGGCATCTTGAGTTTAAGGAATTCTGCCTCGCGACACAATACATTCCATGGTGCATGTATTTTCACAAATCCAATCCCATGGATTTTGGTCTTAAAAAAAAAAAAGGCAGGGGAAAATACTACTAATGAGAGGAAATGAAATACATTACCTCTTGTGATTCATGCATATTTAAGGAACAAACAGTCCAACATGAGGCCAACATAATAAATCTCATTTGTTTGAGGGAGTTGGTTTCTAACAATGGGACAAACACCTCATTGTGCTGAGCTGCTATAGAACATGACTCAAAAAATGCTGTTGTCTCCCAGAGCAATTACCACAAGGTTAAACAGATAAAAACTGTTTGGGAAACAAAAGCTTATGACTGCAGACACAAATACAGGCTGAGCCAGTTAAATTTGAAGCAGAGGCATCCAGCCAAAATGGTGCGATTTGGTGAATGTGTTGTAATTGCTGGGCCTGAGAGGGTCCCTGCTGCTCATACCTAAAAGGAGCAGACTCAGAATCAAATGTGAATATCTCCATTAAAGCATCATAGTTGGGAAAACCAGTAGGAAGAACTCCACCAAACAAAGCAAAAGGAGGATAGAAGTTAATGGCAATATCAGTGGTGTGTCTGCAGCCCAGTAATTCTCTGAGCTGAGTTCTAGAGGGCTGGACATGAATGTTTGCTCCCGGCACTCCCACATACACCCATGTTTGTTCCCCCTGGGGCAGCCATTTCAAAGGCACTGGACAAACGATACCCGACTAGGAGGTGTTCAGCAAACAGAAGAGAAATAAAATTCAATGAATCTTTCTAATCCTGCTGCTGCACTAACTCAGTTATTACAATAACTAGCTTTCACACAGCTGTATTCTTACAGGCTTTCTAGAAACTGGTTACTCAGAGGACCATGGAATGGTTTGGGTTGGAAGGGAACTCGTGGGTCATCCAGTTCCAACACTCCTGCCATGGACAGGCTAGGCTGCCCCAAGCCCTGTCCAACCTGGCCATGTTTTAATCAATTATTTGTGGACATCAAGCCACTGACCACAACTCTCTGTGTGTGACCATCCAGCCATTTCATTGAAGAGAGCTTAACTGATTTATTAAACACCATCTGTTTAAGAAGCCTTTGCTCTTTTGGAATCAGTGAGGTCTCCAATGAAGCTTTCTGGCTTTTCAGGCCCAAGTGATTGCACATCTTTCCCTCTACATGGACATGCTGGCTATGGAAGCTGATGTAAATCCCCAAATCTTGCTTTCATCTCTACACTTTCATCTCATGTGGTTTGGTGTTTTACACTGAAAGGACAGGGTTCCCTCTCTTTTACAGTGTCCTGGATTGACCCCTGAGCCCTTCTACATAATTTGAAATCATATTACATGGCATAGGTGGAACCTCCCATCTGGCAAAGGATTTCAGTATCTATGACTTGGCACAGGCAAACTCCCTGTTTGCTACAGGAACCCACAAGCTGGACAGAGAGCAAGTCTGATTTTCACTGTTAGAGAGGGGAAAGGTTTTGGGCTTTTCTTGCATTGTACCATGTAAAGTATATATATTACAAATCCATAATATATAAAAGATAGAAATGTCTGTAATTTGTGAGTAATAGGTGACAGATTTATTTTTTGCAGTCTGTTCCCAGATCAAAATGTTTATCTCAGCTTTTAGATCCTGTAAATAAAACCAGCATAAATGTTTACCCTCTCTCCCAGGAGTCTGGGGCACATTGATTGGGTCAGATAATTGTAGCAGCTTTCTTTGAAATTAATACTGCTGTGTCTATTTCTACTAGTCTCATACTGGCAGCGCTTCACTTACATCATTTTTTACAGGGTCTAATGGGCTTTTAATAGCATATTCTGTTTTCAGGGTGCAGGTGGAAGATGTTACCAGCTGTACTGTTCACGTCTAAGAATGGAAAGAGCAAACTGTAACAAAGACCCATGTGCTCCAGCCGAGCATGGATCAAAACCTCCTGAACTAATTTAATTATCCTAAAGCCTATATTAAGGAATAAAGATGACAGTGCCTGTATCTGATTTTTTTTCCCCTCATAGCTGGAATTACCAGAGGATACAAATCACTGCATACTGTATACCCACCAGACTGGGATTAGTGTTCAGAGCAGTTATAGGCCTCACTTCCAGATAGCCCAACACAGCCATGTTGCAATGGTGGGTGTGCCACAAATCCTGGCCAAGAAAAGTCAGGAAACTTCACCTCATCAGGACATTTACAACACCATGGCACACTCCTGTGCAGCCAACTAAAACAGTGGGTGAGGATGGCACTGACGGCCAGAACTGCAATCAAACCCTGCAAGAGCTGAGCTTGTGCAACCTTGATCAGAGCCAGGCTCATAGGAACAGCTCAGCATCCCCTGGGACCTGGCCACCAGTCACCCTCTCTAAGCCTTTTAAATGGATCCTTACATCTTCATCGCGTTCCAGCTCCAGCCCAGCCTCCACGAGGTTGCCCTCATACTCCTCCCTGCGGAACCTCTTGTCGTCCTCATGGTAATCCATGTGTGGCTCGCTGTCCCCTATCTCCAGCTGCACACCCTTCCCAGGGAGTGGCTGGTCCTGCTTGGTGCTTCGGACACTGGAATCGTTCTGCTGAGCTCTCCTGCCCAGAGTCTTCCCGGCCGAGGACTTCTTGAAGTGGTAAACCAGGATGTAGTCCACCTTCCTCTTGCCATCCCTGAAGTACAGCCCGTATTTGCAGTCAGCATCCAGGTTTTTTGATAGGGAATTTAATAACTGGAAGTGGGGGTGTGGACAGAAGAAGAGAGAAGAATAATGAATGCCCAGCCCAACACAAGCACCAGACAGACCATCCTCTCCTCTCAAGGCTCCTTTTGCCTGGAGCACATGATGGCCTCTCTCCAGAGAGCCAGCAGATGGGAGGAGTCCCCCCATGCTACTTCAAACATTTTTGCAAGTTAACACCTTTAATTTTACTGATAGCCAGCTGGGATTTTATTGGCCAGAAATAAATAGATTGCATGACTGGGATTTAATCTAATCACCAGCACACTTGTTCATAAGTCAGCTACTTGCTGGGTTTGGTTTTCTCCTTCAGGGGTTAATTGCCACTAAGATAGTCTGTCTTTTTCCACCCATGACATCTACAATGCTGCAATTCTGACAAATAGATTAATATCATGTGGAAACATTTCTCACTTCTCTTATCTACCATTGCAAGTCCATATAATCTGAGAAAGAGATCATCTTAGATACAGACTGAAGGGAGCCAGCTGCTCCTGCAGCATGGCCAAAAACGCCATGGAAAGTGGCCAGGCAAGCGGGGTCACTGCTTATTGAGTTCGCTGCTTATTTTTTTCCCACTTCTAAAACCTATGTCACTATGCACTCTGATGGTGGCAATGGCTTTATTCCCAGCCCGGATTAATGCTGGGTAAGTGTTGCAAGATACCTGAAAGGTATGACTCAAAATACAATTTAATTTCCAAGCATTTATCTGAAAACTGCACAGGGCAACTGGAGAAACAAACAAAAAAAACAAACAAAAGCTACTAACAATTAATTTATTTCTACTTTTATAACAGTTCTCATGCATAATTCACAATTTTAACCTTGGAGATTCACATAATATTAAATAAAAATTAAAAAAAAAAAAAGGAAGAGAATTCACTAGTAACTGGCATTTGTTTTCATAAAAAATACCCAACACAGGAGTGGCTTTTCAGTGACCAAGGAACTTTTCTGGCTCCTAAGTTTATAGAAGAATGTCCATCCTCCATGGAGGGAAAAGGAATTGTACTCGAAAAGAGAGTAATTGGTCATCAATTGGAGAATGATAAAATCTATCTGGGATGTGTGCACCTGCTTATTTCATACATAAAACACTAAATGTAAGTTATTTTAGATAGTCTTTGCTATCTGCTTCTCTCTCCTTTAAGATTTCATCCCTCTTTCCCATTTTCCCTAAACCCTTTACACTAAGTTAATAAATATATAATAAAATAATACAGCATTTGGAGCCACCAAGGAGTTCACTCATTGTCCTCTTGCCTCTATTCCCCATTCCATGAAAACAGGAGAGGTTATTTAGCCATGTCAAACTCCTCAGGGCAATCTGTTAATGTTTATGCCCTACCTAGATATTCTCATTTAGTTCATAAGCATAACTTTGATATAAAAGACCATTAATAACTATTACTTTCCAATTGCTTTATGACTAATGGCATCCACCTGTGAATTCAGAACATTTTTTTTAAGCAAGCTGACAGCCTGCTTGTGGCAGGCAACTCACTTATGCAAATTTCTACAGAAACAAAATATTTACAAATGGCAATTAACTGGACTGTGTTTAATTTGTTTTAAAGACAGGTTGATCTTACTAATTAATTAAGCAGCAATTTCTGAAAAACTGGGCTGAGACACCACTGTGGCTACTAAAGCCTCAAAAAATTCACTTATATGTGAGAACATCTATATCCCACAGCAAAGAGCAAGCAGCCAAAAAACTTGGTTCTGTTTTAAAGAAATTAATGGTCCGATTATTTTAAGGATGGGATATAAATGCTGAAAGATACTCATGGGCCAGATATGCTCTTGCAGGGCTGCTGTGCTTAAATTGAGATGAAATTACTTAGACCATGTAAAGCTCACATCTCTTCAGCTGTGAATGAGACAGAGAAGACATTTCAGTTTCACCACAGCAGGAGGATTTTAACACCCCGACAGAACCATTCCTCCATGCTCCATCCTAATTTTAAGCACAAGCACAATAAATCACATGTTGCTTTTTCTGGTACCTCTTTTCCCAGTGAATCTGTTGTATAGCCCACTCCACCTTAATAAATTTCTTTTTATGCTCAAATTACATAACCAAACTGTAATCATGCCGGGTGTTCATATATCTAACTTTCTCTAAAATCTGTGTTAAAGAATTTAACTGAGGAGCAATTAATGCCACTGGAAATCTAATTTCTATTGTGTGCTAAAGAAGATTAGTTTAATGTTTCCTATGTTAACAATGGCTTTTGCATGAAATTTTAGACATTCTCTTCTGTTCTTCTCTGCACTGGCAAGAAGATGTAAAGGTTGGCACAGCCTTATTGCCAGATTCCCTACTTTGAAAAGAGTCAGCCCCTTTTTATGCTACAGGTTAAACCAGGTTCCCTTTCTCACACATCCAAGAACAACCCCCCACCACATCAGCATGGACTGTGCCTGGAGTCAATCCTTCCCAGACCCTTGGGAAAACAGAGGGAGAGGATTTCAGAGCATCCTGAGTGTGGAAAGGATGAGGAATAAGCAGGCCATGATTACTTACTGTGCTCTCGTGCTGGTCATAGCCGATGTCCTCAATGGCTCGGATGTTGATGATGTGGATGCCCTTCTCCTCAGCAGGCAGACAGGAGTACTTCTTGTTCACCCTCATTCCTGTCTCCTCTGGAGCCTCACTGAGATCTTCTGGCAGAAAATCCACCCCATGAAACTCACTGTCTGCATCTGAGAAGGAAGGGAACAATTTTATCAAGACACTTTAATCCTGACTTGCTCCTCCCAGAGCCACCCAAAAGCTGAATCATATTTTGTTCCTGCCCTCTCCTGCCAATGAGACCTTGGACAGGCTCCCACCCCTTCTCCTTCCTCCCTTCTCAGCTTTCCTCAGCCCTCCTCAGCCCTACCTGGGTCTCCTCCTCCTCCAGAGGAAGAGAGCTCAGTTAATTTTTATCCTACATTGTTGTCTCAGGATGTTTTTACTCTGTAGGCTGATTGTATTTCTTGGCAAGAGAAGGAAAAAGGCAGGGGGAAAGGGAAAAACTGCTGGTGAGGATAGATGCCATGGTGCCTTTCCCTTTTCAGGAGGCATTTTCTCCTTTAACTTGTTCATGATGAAAAACTAAGTCAAGGGTTTCCCCTCAAGTACCTACATCCTGCATCTGATTTACTGAACCCTTCTTATTTAAGTAGTCTTGAAAATCTGGGGGTTTCTCCATCTCAATCTGCTTCTGATGAAGACATCAGAACTATTTCCATTTCCTGTTTAATTATATAGATAGGCTAAAGGATTTAATATAAAAATTTCACTACAAACTGAGCAATCATATGATTGACAGAATGCAAACTGGTGTTTGCATATGGGCACTTATGCAAGCACTAGAAGGCAAAGTATTCCAAGATTTTTTTTTTTTAATTTTGACACGGAAATAAAACACTGCAGCATTGTACTTTTTTTTTTTTTTTAAACCACACAGGAGGAGGGCTTGCTTGTCTAAAGAGTGACGATAAAGCAAAAATTGTAGAATTTATGGATGTTAAATTAGCTTTCCCAAACAACAAAAAACATGAAACCCAGTTACGCTGTCTCTGGTTGAACTTTAGGGATAATGTTGAGGGAAGAGACAAAGAAAATCCCACTCCCCAGAAAATTTGCAAATGATGTGAAACTGAGGAGAAGGATTGATAAACTGGAGAGTAAGGCTGCTACTTGAAGGGGTTTTGACAGGCTGGAAAAATGGAAACCCAAAAAAGTCCCTTACTTATGCAGCCCAAAGGAGGGGAGGAAAATGATGGGGGTTCCATTCCTGTCTTCAACTACCAACTGAGTAGGTACAGACACAGCAGGGTCAGATTCTTCTCAAAGGTAAAGAATGAGAAAAGGGTGAGAAGCTACAGACACAAGTTGCAATGAGGGAAATTACAACCAAACATTAAAAAAAAAAAATCTCACTTATCTAACAAGAGTGATCAAACAATGGGTAAGGAACCAGTGAAGCCATAAACCTCCATCCATCCCTGGAGAAGGTCAGAGCTTGACCACACCTGGCCCAATCTGAATGTTGGGAGGACACTGCAATAATCACTACACTTCTGATCAGGCTCTTCCTGGGAACAGGAGAAGCCAGCAAGGACAACAACCTGCAGGCAGAGGAGGAGGATGCAACCAAAGACTTGGCACCTGTCCTCAGCTTATCAGAGAAAGGTAAACATTACTGTTATGAAAGCCATGCTTCTGTGGAATTTGCAGTTGTACTCCTCTGGAGCTTGCCAACACCACGAGTTTGTGGATGTTCATTTCAGTCCTGGGCAATCTGCTCCCCAGGCTGATTTCCCAGGAACACCAGTGCTCATGAACATCATCCTAACACCTGGGCAGCAATCACCCTCTACACAGTCATGTGCGCAGCCTGTAACACCCACACTTCTGCAGATCTGGACTGCTGTTCTTGGCTTTTCTCTAACACTCCCCAATAGTCATCTCAGAACAGACACCACTCGTGAGATCTCAGGGCAGCATCACCAAACTCAGCGAGCCACATGAACAGCAATTTGTAACAACTCAAGGAGCTTTTTTGGGGGGTAATACAGAGATGCAGTCAGAAATCTGCAGGCTCACGGGAGCAGCTGGAATGTTTTAGCAATTCCCTACATGAGTATGGACTCTGTTTCCCAACACTCACAGGCACATATGGGCAGGCTCCCTGAACAATGGGAAATGAAACAAGTGTGGGCAGCTGCAGAATCCTGTGTACTCAAGCCTTTATTCTGTGGCTGAAAAATTTTCATAAAATAACACAACTTTCGGAGCTTCATAACAGCAACAACCTGCATTTTTAGCTGGAAGGATGCTGGAAACAACTTTGTAAAAACAGTGGATTAAGTGCTGTAAAATTTTCCCTCTTTTTAACACATGCACTAAGTAAAACCCACTAAGTTATGTCAGAATTTTGCAGAGGGTATTAGAAGAGAAGCACCTTTTACTGACTGTGAATCTGAATAATGGAGCTGTGAACTGAAAAGTGCTAGTTTAGGAATCACCACTGCAACAGGATAGGCTCAGAGGAGAAAAATCACAAAGCTTCATTGAGCCCAAACGACCTCTGTGCTCTGAAGCTGCACTTCCAAGCAGAGTTTGTTAAGCACCAGCACGGATCAAGGAGACCTGGTCAGATGATTCAGCACTATTGTGTAAGCCCAAACAATTCCCCCCTCCCCAGAGATATTTACATTCCTGTTTACACATCAGTAGCCTGGCAATATTGGAAATAACAAGTGCTTCAGGTAGGCAATGAATCATAGAATTTTGGTTTATTATGACTACTGGAAAATATGTGAACTGTGAGAGCTTTCTTGATATAATCTTAATTACAACAAGTTTGATTTCTGCACTTAATGATGATGTCAGGATTTAATCCTAAGTAAAGCCATCCAAACCACTTTGGTAATTACAAACACCCAGGGATTACAAGCAGTTCCCTTGTGCTGATTTGGCAAAGACCAAATGTTCTTCTGTTGCAGAACACAAAACCTCTTTTTTTTTTTTTTTACATGGAGTAGAACATTTCAAAGACTTAAAACTATGAATTTTTTATGTTAATCATATTTGACAAGGACGATAATTTAATCTCAAAATAAATTCATGTTCAGAATTATTTATGGCAAGATAGAAGAGGAAAGGTGAGGAGTGAAAATAATAATGTCCCAATTCAGCTAGACTGACATTGTTATATCTTTGTTGGGAGCTGAAAGAGGTGAGCATTGTGAAAACTGCTGGCTTTGTTGCCTTCTAATGCTGACTAACTCATTCTCTTCTATTTATTAAGCAGAAAACACTACAACAGAGACTTGAAGAAACACTCAATGTATTTTAACACAGCCATAAAACCAATCCCAAAACCCCACAGATTTTGAGTCAGCAGAAGTCCCCTAATATTCTGGGGCACAGAGTCAAATCCATGCTTGAGTCTCCCACTCTGAACAATATGGGAAACAAGACAGAACTAATAAAAAAACCTCTCAGACTTGAAACCACTTCCTCCTCTGTTCAAATTTCAGTCGTAGCTGTTAAAATTCCCAACCTCATCTTGCAAAAATTAACACTAATTAATTAATGATCACTTTTCCACCACTGAAATTTGGCACACTGTGCTATAACTTTTTCTCATTCAGACAATGCTTCCACACTGAATGTTGATGACCTGGTGAACCAGGACCAAAAACCTGTTGTAGAGACCAATGTATTTTCTCCATGATTCAATCAACACTAATATAGTCATAACCATGCATGGCCATTGAATAGTCCCTGGCAAAAAGTTTTTCTGTCATTAAAATGAATTTAAAAATTGCTTTCACATAATGCAACTCTTAAAGAAACACCCTTCATTAGTTCTAAAATAAGCATCATCAAGTCAGCATGAGTACCTCTAAACAAATGCACAAATATTTCCCTGCTCATCCTGAAACCAATAATGTCACTGAAACTGCCTTCCCTTGTTTTCTTTTTCTTTTTTATCTGGTCTCCTCTTGTTTTCTCTTTTAGGGAGTATGTTTAGAAAGTGGTAGAACAAAAAAAAGTCACAAAGGTCACAAAGACCTCTGAGTTAAAAAGGGAAAGCAGCAGGAAAGTTACATGACCATGTGATTTGAGGCTTTTAAATGTCCACATCCTTAACTTTTTTGTTTTATATAAACTATGATAGAATTCAGAATGAAAAATTAAGAATCATTCAGGTAATGAGGAAGCATATTAAGAAAGTCATGCACACACACACACATATATATACATATGGTAAAAGAAACAAACACAGCCTACAAATAAATGTTGAATATTTGTTTATAGTATACTCTTTTTACAGAAAAAAATGTTAGCTTGTGCAATACATTGAATAACTTTTGGATTTAAGTTCTTTTCTTGAAGAAAATATATTGAGATAAAACTCCTTTAGTGGGGTTTTGCTTACATATTGCCCCCTAGCAGAAGGATCCTCCTTCAGCACATCCTCACCCAGTTCTCTACTGCCTCTATCTCCCAAATTCCAAGTCAGAGGTTAATCCTAAGAAGAAAAAGACATCATCCTCACAAGTGACTCACCTATCTCTTCCTCTTTTCCTTCCCCCACCTTCTGATACTCTCCAAGGCTGTCAGATTTGGAGGCCAAAGCCCTGGAAGAGCAAGGCCCAGCAAGCGCCGGGCAGGCTTGAGCATCAGCCCAACCCAGCCGGGCTTGTTCTGACCCGCAGGTCATCCCTGTGGCCTGAGGAGCCGTGCCCGGGAATGCCGGCCAGCAGGCTGGAATGCCAGCGAGGATACCCGCTGCTGGCAGGGAGGGCAGTTCTTTTTTTGGGATGCTGACACCTGTTTACGAGGCACTGGCCCCGGACCAACAGAGCTGCCGTGTTCTCCCAGGAACACCTGCACATGTCCTGAACCTCTGTTCTGCTCCAAGTCCTGACATCAGGCACTGATCAGCTCCACATCAGGGATAATTTGATGGAAATTCTCCCTCTCCCCTCCAGCTGTGGCAGCCAGATGTTGCCCTGAGCTGTGCTGCTGGTAGAGGGGCAGCAGTTTCACTGGTACCACCGAATGGCCTGGCAGGAAAAGGGAGCCCACCTCCCCTGGGGCAAACTTAATGTTGATACCTCCTGTCCATCCTTTCAGGGATGCAGGGATGTTGATACCTCCTGCCCTTCCATCTGCAGAAAGGTGAACCTTGCCTCTTTCATCTTCTCCAAGTAGGATACTTTGGAACTCACCCATCTCCTTTGCTTTTCCATTTATTTAAAAATGTGTAGCCTACATCTGTGCTGGTTATTACCTTAATGAATCAAGCATGATGTTGTGGCAAGCACATTTCTCTCACTCTTAGGATTTTTCCTAGAGGTGCACAGAGAGAAATGGAAGAGAAAACAATTTCTATTTCTGTTCCTTGTTTTTCCTATGTGGAATGTGTTTGGACAATTGTTTACCTGGAGTGAGTGCTTGATTGGATTCTGGTGAGGATTGTTTGAGCCTGATGGCCAATCCAACCCACCTGTGTCTGGACTCTCGCAAGCAGGGTCACGAGTTAGTTAGATTAGAGTTAGAGTAGGAGAAGGTAGTATGTAGTTTTTAGTATCTTCCTTTTATGTAGTATATTAATGTATTTTATCATAATTATAATGAAGAAATAATTCAGCCTTCTGAACTGAGTCAGATATCGTCACTTCTTCCCACTGGGTTCGCCTGCATCCACAACATGATGTTATGACCCAGTCAATTAAAAAAAAACAAACTCAAACAGTAAATAAATCCTGGATTCCACAGACAGTTTCCTTTGCAGAGGAAAAAAACAGAATGACCTTGGTGTGCCTGATGCTGACAACCCACACTGAAGGGCAAAACCCACTCAGACACTTAGTGTCCAGTGCCTGGGAGTCACACAGATGGAAAAGCTTCACCTCCTGGCAGGATTGTTTGGATGATCAGCTGGCTTAGCTCTGTTCCTCACTACTGAGAATGTTGGGGCTCTGGAGTGGGGCTGCAGCTTTCCTGGAAGGCTGTCTGCAGCTTTAAAGTTATTGATCTATTATTATCAGCAACATATTCAAAACAGGTTAGAAGGACACACAGCTATGACATAATTTTTTATTTATGCCTGTCTATTTGTGTTTTTAAATATTCATTTACCCCATTTGCAGGATGCAGTCCTGGGCTTGAGCACATGTCTGATCTGACACAAGCCTTGTGAAATGTAAAAACAAAGAGCAAAACTACCTAAAACCTAAGATAATGAACATTTTGATTGTCATGGCATTTTCAACAGCATGTAAATGACCAGAAAATACAAATTCTACCATAACACTACTGCCTGTTTCACTAGAGGCTGTCAAATCTCACATCTTATGAAAATACATAAAACCTCTTCCCATCCCAAGACCAATTTCACTTTTTTCTCCACAACGACCAACAACTATTTAATGGTCTATTAAGTAAATCTGTTTTCAGACATATTTCTAATACACCTAAGTTAAGCACTCTTCTTCTGCCAGGCACCAGAACAATATTATTTGCTTCTGTTACTATTGCACAAGGATCAGCACTAAAACTATGCTCAAGGTTATTGGGAAAACAAAACCAGATATGGGAGAGCCACTGAATCCATGTTTTGTGAATCCTGTTAAATATGTTTTGCAAGGTTATGAGTCTCATTATTTTTGTTTGTATGTTCCAAGGGAAGGCAGTTTTTATAAATAGGAGCAGTAACATGAAAGGAAAAAATACTAAAAAGCAGATTATGGTGAGAGAACTGGTATTTATTGGGACAGTGGATACCCAAATTCTCACCAGAGTCTAAATATAAAAGATATCTAGATACATTTAAAATACAATGCATATTTTCCTTTACCAGGCTGTAACAAAAGACTCTTGATACCAAACATGTGAAAATGAAGATCCAAAACTTACCATTTTACTCTTAACATCTCAGTCATGGACTACAGCCTGGGACTGAGGCCATGGCACATGTACTGACAGGCAGAGCTACTCTCTGTCCCTCAGGTTTCCCATTCAAAGTCCTAATCTTGGGACATTTGCACTAGTGTTACATTTCCATGCAAAGCCATGAGGACTTTTGAGCTGCATAAACCCAGTCATGGATGCCTTGGAAGGCATTGCTCACCTGATAAAGAGGGTTTGGGCCACAGGCACTGCATTCAGGAGTTGCTTTTCCACATTGGAGCTGAGAGAGGCAGTCACTGGGGTTTACAGGGCAGAGCTCCACCTTATTTATACACATTTTTTGGGTGTGCCCAGGCAGGTGGAGCTGATGTGGAAGGGTGATGCAAGTGGGAGATATCCTGCTGAGATCCCAGCTCTGTGCTCCCTGAGGAAATCCAATCAAATCCTACCCTGAGTTTTCTTCATGGCCCTGCAGTTTTAACTGGAACAACACATAAGAGAATAAAAGGGCAAGTTCCACCAGCAGTTGGAAGAATCTCCCTCCCTGAGCAAGGGAATGCAAATCAGTGATTGGAAAAGCTCAGTAACTCCTGTCTATCTATGGGAATGCCATTCCCTGCATTTCCCAGTCCTAAGGAACCAAGCTGGGGCACACCAGAGGCAGAAGCCCTAAGAAGTGTCAATGCAAGCAGACAATCTTCTCCTTGGTTTTTAGAAAAGACCTGAGATCTGGGAGGGTGTCATGTCCCAGCCAGGCAGCTCTCCCCATTCCAGGGGATGCTGCAGGAACGTAGGGTACTCCTGCTTAGGTTTCCCAGAGTAGCAAAACTCTTGGAGCAGAAAGCTGAACAGCAAAGACAGCTTCCCTTTGGGGCCAGCAAGGGGAAGGAGTGGGCCAGTGACTTTGTAAGGTTTCTTGACAGCCCCCAGGTGAAAGGCATACTTGGAATAGTTGAGGATGGACATTCTTTGCAGTTTGGCTCAGCAAGGAAGCTGCGAAGGACAGCAGGGCTGAGCCCAGGCTCACCAATTTTTATTATCTAATATATCTATGTATCAAAAGAGCAGTCAAGATCCAGTCTAAGTATAAACAGCTGCCGTGTAGGTTTTGTAACAGGGGACAGGCTTACTAATAAACCTGGATTATCCAAAGGTGCACCAGTCAATTCACATTTCCTGCCCAAAAACAAAGGAGAGACAATTGCCATGAAATTGCTGTCACCTGCACAATGGAAAGAAGCAGAGCGTGGAGGGCTCTGTGGTTGCTGCAGGTGCTCACAGGCAGCTGGGCCAAAATCTCTGTCCAAATATCTCAGTTTCATTCCTAACTTGTTCCTGTTTGTTCTGCAGCAGCAATTTTCCAAAAGGAGCTCAGAATCCATCCCAAAGGCATGGACCCTAAAGAGGCAGATTTCTACATCAGGGTGTAGGTGCCTAACACTGCTCCACCCCAAAAAGAAACAACAAACCCAAGGAGTTCATATCACAAGAACCTAAGACAGACTTATTTTGAAAGATCATTGTGCTCAACCTGTGCTCAAACGAGGACATCTTGCCAAACTCAAAGAGATGTCCTTAAAAAAAACCAAACCAAACCTTTTTTTGTAATTATGATCACCATGTAAGACACTAATGGAAACAGAAATAATAAAGGGCAACTCTAGTCCAGTATTTTATTTCCAAAAGTGTGATATAGGATTCTCCTGTTTTGCCATCTTTCTGTTCATTATTCTTTGAGAAATCATTCCCAGAAAGACAAGACAATCAAAAGCATCACCAGAGTGGCATAATTCTTCCCATGACAAACCCTCAGCACTCTCTCCTTACTACTAGAAATGAATCCTCCTCCACTGAGGAAACACCTCTGAGCACCACAAAAGTATGGCCCAAAAAACTGAAACTAGAAATTATAGATTTTCAAACAGCATATCTTTTCTATAGCCAAATCTTCTTTAAATTCCCAAACTGCAGCTGTTCCACCATGAAAGAGCCCAAAATTCATCACAGGCATGTGATGGGCTGCCCAAAGATATTCTGGGTAAGAAAGGAAACAGCAGCTCCTCCCAAGAGCAAGCATTTGACATCAACACAGAGAGAGAGAAAACATTATTTGTTTTCATATTTCCTGGGAAAGACATTGAGGGTGTAACCTTGTTATTTATGCAGGGTCAAGGTTTCATTCTAGAATTCAGGAATGGAATTTATTTTCCCCTAAAGTGTGATTAAGTTTATAAGCCTAAGACAAGTTTTGATTGTGGTTTTTTTTATGTTTTGGCTAGCAGAATAATATTTCACTTTCTGTCTTCTCTTTTTTTGAAGAAGGAAAATGTGCTGTTCATTTATCTGGTAAATGTTTATCCATTTTGTGTTAAAAACCCCTAAACAATATAATAAAATGGAATTAAACTTTAATATATTGCTTATATTCCAGCACTGAAACACTTAGAAAAACAATACTCTGCATGGAAAAAAAAAGCCCTGTGTTTTACCAATATGTTTAGGAAAAGAATTGTTTTGGATACACTAAAGGACAGTATCTGTTATTCCATAAACTTGTTTAAAATATGCTGTAAATGGCTATTTACAAACTTTATTGCTTTTTAATAACACATACTCTATGCTGGTGGGTTTGTTAAACCAGTTTACAAAATATATTTTTGTCAGCTAGGTTTTTTATTCTCATGAACAGTCTCTACAATTTTAGGTTTGGGGGTTTTTATTATTCAAGCTCTTTGGAAATTATCTTGAAGTGGTTACTTTTAAACATGCAATAAATGTATTGCTGATGGAGAGAAAGGAAAGTTCTAACTTGCAGTAATGATATCAATACAGGTATTTTTAAGGAAGAAAGGGCAACTAGCTTAATAAAAACAAAGGTATTGCAGTTCTGACTTACTTCATATCTGACTGAGATAACAATGCTAGCAACATCCTTGGGCCATTTGCTTTACTAACCTTTTGGATGTCTGTGGCCTGTAGCAGTTGCTGGTTTTTATTATGTTATTGCACAATTTTTATTATGATACTGCATTTTTTGTGTTTGAGGGACAGACAATATTTTAAATATTTGAACCAGTTGCAGAGGGTGAAAAAGAGATGTTTGATGGGGTAAATTTTTGTTTTCACACTGCCAGACTCCAGCCCAATTTAGGATCAAGGCACCTTTCCATGAGGCTAAGGATGGACAGAGGGGTGGGCACCTCACCACAGCATCTTCCTGAGCCAACACACACTTGTGATGTTTCTGCACCTACTTGTTTTCTTTGCCTGATTTCAAAACAATTTTTTATTTAGGCAAAACTAACCCTTCTTCCCGGAAAACTCTCATCTCTTAACTGTATTTCTTCAGGAAATATTTGTAACTCAGGTCAACAGTTTGAGTTCTTTATGCCTTTTCTCCTTGCAGGCTGGTTTTTGCCTGTCTTTGGGACCAGAGACAGGCAGGACAGTGAATGCCACCACAGCACACCTCCAGGCAGTCCAACCAGATCCTTCAAGGAAACTTCAGAGCACAAAGCCAAGTCTTCTTGATAAACATCCCACAGTGGTACAGCACAAAACTGTGTTTTGTGAAAGGCTGGATGCTAAAATGGTACTGAAAACCGGAGCAAGTGTAAATGTAGGAATGAGTTGACTCTGCCCAAAGCTTTTGGAGTGCCAGTTCTCACCAGAGAAAATACCTACAGACCCAGATTGTCACCCTGAACATGATGCTCCAGTGGGATAAATGTCATCAGACCCATTCCAGCCAATTCCCACAGCCTCCATCGGGATCTCCCCAGGCTACAAAACATCGAGTGTTTTCTCTGCTAATATTTATACTTGCCAATCAGCCATCAGGCTCTTAGAAAGGACTGAGCCCACAACCTTTTAAACAAGATTTAAGAAGCCAGGCAGCAAAAATCAGCCATTTGCAGAAAAAATCTGTGTCTGAAATGCTACTTTTCATGGTGAAACAATGTCTTGCTGGTTTGACAGAAACGCACACTTCTTGCTGATCAAGAGTCTTTTGAGCATCTATAACCTGTTTGGCTTCTCTCCTTTATGCCTATTTATTTGGGAAATTCATGGTGCAATTCCCAGAGGTTCAGATGCTGTATCACTTATCCATGTTGATAAACAACCTGGAGCATTGTTTAAAATATGTAAACACTTTGTAGCAGCACAACCAAAGGCACTGGCTGTGCTGCTGCTGTGCCTGAGGAAAAAAAGGGAGGGGGGAAAGGGGATCTTTTGGTGAAGACAGCCATTTATCTTTCATTAATCCACCAACACCACTGGGGCACACCACACAGCTAGAAGTTTTACAAATTCTGCCCATCCTGCCCTTGAGCTGGAGGCTCTTCTGGTTTGGATATAATTGGTTGCACCGCTTACTGACAGGTCTGCTCTCTTCTTAATTTTTAGATGCCAAAACTGAATCTGTTTCTGCTGACATCCCAGTGTCTGGGTTTTGGGAGACACTTGGTGTTGAGAACTTCCAGCCACCACTGGTAGCAGAGGAGATCTCAGAGCAGAGCTGCAGAAAGCAGTGTCCAACGAACTGGAAGCCAACACCTTAAGGTGAAACTGCACACCCACTGTCTGTGCACCCTGTGCCCAAACACAGCACGGCTCCTCCCTTTCAAGGAACACCCACAAAAATATCTTTCTTATGACTGTAGAGCTTCAACAAGCCCATCAGAGCTCTCAGCATGGTGTAAAGTGTTCTGCCCCGTCATCACCCACTTTCTCCATCCTACACTGGATAGTCAAGCGGACAAAGAGTAATGAAGGACAAATAAAGTGCACAAGTGATTAATTAACATTTAAAACACTCAAAAGCACTCATTAGATATGAGGTTTCAAAGCAAAGGTTCCTGCCAGGGCAACAGTGGCCAAAAAAAACCAACAAAAACAAACAAACAAACAAACAAAACAAAACAAAACCAAAAAAAAAACCCTCACCAACTATTTTTGTAATGGTACTTGAGAAATTTATGAATGGGATTCTGTGATGTGCTTGCCCGAAATAGCAAAGATTTGGACATGGTGACCCCAGGAGTTCCTGAGAGCAGCTGGCACAGAGGCCATGTGTGAACAGAGGGCTCCCCACTGTTCCCTCTCCTCTCCTCTCCTGTCAGGATGGGCTTTTCACTCTGAGTTACAAAATTCAGCAAAAATTCAGCATCAGCATAAGGTACCTTGCACTACGACAAGGATGATAAATATTGCCCCAAAACCAACAACTCTATCCAGAAACTCAAAGGTAACTTTGCAAACCCCACTGGCCAGATGCGTCTCTTCCTCTACTTCCTTCCAAGACATATTTCCCTAGATTTCTTTTCATTTTTGCTGCTTTAGGCTATATGCTACACATTTTTCTTGTGAAAAGATGCTTGAAACAGGATAAAGTACTCCAGCTTTTCCAGACCTGAGCAGCATTACTGCATGTTCCCTACACCGAGATATTGTGGATTTATGTTTAATTTATGAGTCCTAGACCCTTCTCTGAGGAACTGCTATTTAACTGGCTAATTACCCCTGCCCAGATGGAGGATTTTGCACTTGTCTGGTTCTCATCTCCAGTCGTGGAAGCACATCCTTTTCCAGGAAGATAAGCAACAAGTCTGCTTTAACAATGCAAGATTTAAGGCTGCTGGTACTAGATCCAAACCTCCACAGACACAAAAAGCTGGAGGGGGAGGCATCGACTTCACTGGTTCAAGTTTCAAGAAGAAAGTTTTGGTGGGGCAATCTGTCATCAGCAAGCTTTATTTTAGATCTATTATCAACTGTCCTGCCATGTTCAGCCTAAAATTGACATAGAAGAACAGAGATGCCATTAACCCCTCTGGGTGCTTTTTTTTTTTTTTTTGAGGAATTTGATGGAAATACAAACCATATGTGACTGCACTCAAAGCAAATGAAACCAGTACTTTTGATTGGCCTGACACTAACAGATCCAATACCTAAATTTGTGGAATCTGGGCAGAAGTTTGGGTTTTACACAGTAAAACTTAAGAGGAATAAACCTGGATGAGATTCTTCTCTGTAAACATGAGAGCATATCTGATGTGGAGATCAAAAGGAGAACTTACACTAATTATACTGAAAAACAATCAGTGCTCCAGAACAGATAATAATGAGAAATGAATACTGCAGAAAACTTTGATGTACTTCTTAGATAACTGTGGTACTTTAAAATTGGATGCAGTTCAAACATTTAAAACATGTCCATCTGATATCTACATTTCAGATTGAGAATGTGTTGATGCAGAAGCAGATTTTAAAATAAATACACGGTGAAGCAGAACACAAATATGGATTAAAATTAAAAAAAAAAACAAACAAAAAAACCCCTTGCTCTTCAGTAAAATCTCCCCTGTTGGAGAAGCTTTAAAACCACTTCTCCTTCACACAAGCTAAACTCAAATGCCAAATTTTACTGAAATCATTGTTAATAATTCCGTTTGAAGCCTGGATTGGCTGGGGTGCCTGTTGATTCAGTGCAATTTGAGTCACAGATCACACTGCCTGCTCCTGCTCCCACCAGCAGGCACAACACTATGGGCAAAAACCTGTCAGTCCTGATGGAGGAGAGCACAAACCTGTGGATATTTCAGCAGGCCATTTGTCTTGCTGATGCTAATGAAGATTTCTCAGGATAGGTAGGTCTGGTTCATTACTGACTAAGCTGTGGGACCAAGCTGAAAAGGTACTCTCAAAAGCATCAAGAGTGACAGGATGAGGAACACAAAGCAGAAGGACAGAAATTTGGAGATTTTCAAGCTTCTCTAAACATACTTTCTTATGCTCCCGTTTAGCAGTAAAATACTTTCCTGTGACACCCTTCACTAGAAAGTCACCTAAAACAAAATAAAGAACTAAAAAAACAGTTAAAGGCACAACTGAAAAGACAGGTAAAGTTTTTCTAAGACTGCAGCTGAATGAAATATGTGAAGACAAAAGCCACCACAGGGTGGGAAAGAACCAATTCAAATCCGTCAATTTACACAAGAAGTAATGTCCATGTGATACACTTCATTTTCACTCTCTGCAGCCAAGCCATGGGAAGTGGATTTTCTTAGTATCATGATGCGACTTTTGCTGGGCATCAAAAAACACACGATCTTCAAAATAATCTTCAAAATATGATGAAAATTCAGAAATCCTATTAACAACAAAAAGTGTTTTCCCCCCAACAATTCCTATTTACATTTCCTGTGCTCTGAAGTTTAAAATTCCTATGAAAGTCCCATCTGAGGGCATGGAGAACACAACTGGAAGAGGTCCGTCCATGAGCTCCACAAAAAAATTAACATAAAAATACATAAAAATTACATAACAATAAATTACATAAAAATAAATTTTTAGAGCACTCTCTATATATAAACTACAAGACAGCACATGCTGCCAGGACTATCCTTCAGCAACAATATGTGCCAGCACCTATTGGACTGTTAATGAAATTGGCCATTAAATTTAAACACTTTGGAGGATGGAGAAGAGCCTGTGGCTCGCTGGTTTTAATTATTTTGCTGAAGATGGGCTAAGAGTGTGTGTGACAACTCCAGGGATGAGCACGACACATGGGAACATGTGGATGGAGCTGCTCATGTTCCCTGTTGCATCCACTCTCCAGGAAGTAGAGCTTTTCAAATTTAAGCAAATTGACCAGCGGTCCTCATTAACCCGACCCCCCTTTAGGACATTTCACCCAGGCACAGAGTGGGGCATCAAAGGGGACACAGGGCGCTCTCAGTTGCAAGCATGCATGGGCTTGCTGCCACCAGAATGTCCTGACACGTGTCCATCATGTCATTTTCAAAACAGCTGCTGCCCATGGGCGCTGTTGGAGTGTTTAATTACATGGAATAAGCATTGAGGGCCCAGTGCTGCTCCAGCTCCCACACTGGGCCACCAGCAGGGCCACCACGCTGGGCTCTCTCACCCCAGGTGACAGAGCACAGCTGTCACCTGCAGGGTGGCTCCTTCCAGGTGCCCACAGCATTTATTTCCTGCTGGACTCCATCCCCTGGAGTGCTTCTGGAGCCAACCAAACATGCAGCACATGAAATCTGAACATGCACCACCATAAACATTGGTTTTCTTTCCTTGAGAGGCAAAGGAAACAGCTCTCATTTTATTTTCAGGGTGCAACAGCAGCCGGCACCAAGGAAAACAGAGGCAGAAATACTTTTCTAAAGCCCTTTCCAAAAACATTTGCCATCTGCATGCTGGATGATGGACTGTGTTCACACACTCTGTGAATCCAGGAGAAGATTTCAGGGATTTCACATTTCTGAAGCAGTTGGGAGTCAAATATTTTTGCAGACAATATTTCTTTCAATCAATTACTGCCTACTGGTTACAGAAATATTAGAAATCCTACAGTTCATAATTCTTAATGTCCAAATTTATTATTTGAACACAAAAATCTGCTGAGACAACATTCACCTTCTCCTTTAATAACTAAGAAAGGATTCCTGGAGCCCACACAGCAAACTCTCAGGCAGCAAGCTCTGTTCACATGGAAATATTAAAAAGGAGAAACAATATCAGAGTGCCCCCTATGTTTATAATTATAGCTTTAATAACATTCCACCTCCTTTCTGATTTTTCCTCCAGGTTCCATTTTTTTTTGCCTGTTCTCAGTGACAGCCTCTCACAGGCATTTCCAAACTACAACACATACTTTGGTGAACTATCAGTTTCACTTGCTCCACTCTGATTTTTACTTGATGACAGCATTTATTTTTTCCTGGCAGGGCTATGAGTTTTATTCCCTCATAAAGAATAAAGCAATTAAGAGATAAGAGCTCTCAGAAAGATTTAGCAGGTTTTAGTCATTCAGGTACACACCCATCTGTTCACTTTTATCTGGAGTTTTTGATGAGTTAAAATTTTATAGGGACAGCGGAAGGAATGATAGGATTGAAGTTGTAAGGTATATGATTGTAGAGTAAATTAGGGTGGAATGAAATGGCACTACCAAGTCCAATGAAAGGTAAAGGCTGCATGAAGCAGACTCAACCAGTAAGTGATTGATCAAATGTTGAAGAAAGAGAATGCTGAGAATGGGGCAAGATTTCCTAATGAGCTAAAGCAGGTATTGCTCTAAGGTCCCTGCTCCTGAAACCACACACAATGGAAAGCAAAGCACTTTCTTGATGTAAGGGCTCAGAAATGCTGCAGTTATAACCCTCATGGGCCAAGTTCAGCATTTTACTGTATAAATTCAGTGAAGCAAGGTGGGTCTTTTCCTCTTTTTTCCACAGAATTTCTTCACCCTATATCACATTGCTGTGCACCACCACTAAAATACAGAAAATGCAAAGTTAAACCCTTGTTCACACAAATTTTGACAAACCCCCACTGCAAGACACCAGCTGGAGCAGAGCATGCTGGATTCAGAACACACTTTGGCTCACGTTTTACAAAACCAGGCTCTCAACCCATACTTTACCAACCAGTGTGGAACCCAGAAGTTACGAATATGAAAAAAACTCTTCAGGGCTGGGTTATCCTCCCTCTGTCTGAGTCAGACTCCTTGCTCCCTCCTCAGACATGCCTGGAGGCAGCCTGGAGATCCAGGAATGCACTGGTTTTCCACAGCAAATTCCGGTGCCCTCCAAATGGGGTGAGTAAATATTCCCTAAATAAAAATTCTCTCTGGATCATCCACAGATGTAAAACAAATCCGGCTGTGTAAGATGAGAAGCTGGAAAAGAGTTATCACCCAGATTTGCCCTCTTTCAACAGCTTTTAAAAAAGATCCTTTCCCCCCCTCCACCAGGTGCAGCCTCTCTGGACTATCCAGAGGCTCTCATATGGATCCCAAGAGGAGTCTTACATTCCTGGGCACGGCATGTGGCAGAGGGATGGGAACAAGGGGCACATCTCCTACATCCAAGGAACTTACACCCCAACAGCATCCAGCTGCTGTGTGCATCTCTTGCTTCCTTCCCAAACATAACCAGCTCCTTACCCCATATACCCAAACTTCACAAATAGCTGGGGCATTATTGCTATTTTTTAATGAAAAAGAGAAAGTATCAGAAAAAAAAAAGCAAGAAAAAGAAAGCAAGAAAGAAAAAGAACAGACACAAAATTAAACAGTCTACCCTAAAAGAAACTCTGTGGTACTATCTGTCTTTTGTCAAAAAGTTATTAGGGAATAAAAGTGACAGACTGTCTACTGAGATACATCCCATGACCAAGTGATACACCTAAAACTTGTCTAAGACTTCCCTCTGTTGATGTGTCTGCTTATCATTAGTGCTCACATGTGTTACATTACTGTATACTCTTGGAGGGTGGAAGCTCTTGATTTATTTCTTGCAGGGAAAGAACATTTCTTTCCCCCACCTGATTTCACCCTTCTGATGTGACAGGTCTTTGTCTGTTCCTCACATAAACCAGAGAACTCCTCAACTAAAATCAGACTCTGTGTAATTATTTTCCCCTAAAAATAAAGTCAATTGTCTTGGTTTGAAAAGACAGGAGTCTGTGAAGGAAGGCAAAAGCCTCCTGTGAAATAGAAAAGGTAAACCCCCTGCCTCTGAATTACCACAATTTAAAAAAAAAAGGCTCTCAGGCAAAGATATGGGAATGGGAATAACAGTTCTTTATTAGGAGAAAAACTAAATAAAAAGAATAATAATAAAAATGTAATCAGTACAAACAAAACTAGTGATGGAGTCAGAAACCTGACACCCTGAGGAGTCAGGGTGTTGGCAGTAGTCCAGTTAAAATGGTGGCTGCTCCTCCTGGAGTGGCAGATGAAATGCTGCTGAAGTGGTGATCTGTAAAAGGGTGTAGTTTTCCCCTGAAGATCCGGTAGTAGTTGGGCCTGGTCTTCCTCTGGGAATCCAGCAGAAAAGAGAGCTGCTCCTCTGGGAATCCAGCGAAGGGGCTGCTCAGTGTCTCAAAAAGTGCTGATTTTATGCAAGTAAGAATGCTTGGCTCCTCCCTCTGGGTGGAGCATCTCACAATGGGATGATGTAACTTTACCAGTCATGCAGTGAGTCATTCAATGGTCCATTAACAGAAGATATCTCCCCGGAGGGAGACATTGTTCTTGGAAGAGATAAGAAAACTGCCCAACCTCCAACAGATGGCAATAGAATACATGCTTATCTTACAAGGTAGGACATCAATAAAACTGGCAAATATGAACAAAACTGGAACTATCTATCAAAGGACTGCAAACAAATTTTCCTCCAGTGCACATTCTTCACATTGAGGAATTACTACTGGTCAGTATTAAAATCAGACAAATGGTGTGGTGCTTTGGTGAAAGAGGGGATGAAACAACTCATGTGGAGAAGTTACAGAAATGGGTAAACAAGATTGTGCCTCAGCCCAGACAGCAATTAGCTTTTTGGAACTCGGTGTCTGGTGTCCCCCCCTGCATGGACGGCCCCCACAGAACATCTCACATCAGAACTGGAACATCAGGCTTGGCCAGCTTTGCTTGAAAACTGGGCTTTGACCACAGCTTTGATGTAGCTGTGCACTGGGTATGTTCCCATGAAGTTTTAATTCTTGTTAAAGCTGCGGGAGGGCGGAGCAAGGACGCCAGGAGGGCTCAGGAGAAAAGTGGTGCCATGGGGGCAATCTGGAAAGGGCTTCCTCTGCAGTGTATCCAAAAACATTCAGAGGGATTTAAAAACTGTTTGCAGATGAATATCTGTACTTTTTTTTTCTGAGAAGAAACTTTAAATGAAAATTAAACTGAGCAAATAAAGCAAGCTAGAGCTATAGAAATAGAAAGTGTACTGATCTTGGGAAGGGGAAAAGAGCAAGAGAAACACTTCACACTGGAAGGTGTACCCTGATGGGCAAGTACACAAGAGTTTGAGTCTGAGGAAGAGCAAACTGTGTGTCAGAAACCAGTCTACACCACATCAGCTGGACAGATGGAGAGAGAGATCTTACCTGTTAGCATTGCTAAGACCAGATTCTTCATTATCTCTTCTTGGGGAACAACTGAAACTCTGTTTTCCAGACCATGAATATCTACTTTTATTTGCTTTTGTCTTAATGCAGCCTGAGTGATGTCATGGTAGCCTAACAACAGCAAACATTTCTCTCCCAATGCTATGAGGAGTCCATAGACCAGGAAACCAGAATTCACTGCCTTCCTGGACTGCTCCGCAGAGCATCCCAACACCAGCACAGCACTGCTTCATAGGATTCTATCACTCAGTGGTATTGAGTCAACCAGAAAAGAAAAGTGCCTTCAGACATGATGTGAAGAAAAATCCCTGGCCTTTCCAGAAGGAAGTGCAGGGGGCAATTCAAAGCTGAACCCTAAGAAATCCCTGGTCACAGAGGGTTTTGCCTTTTAATATGGTTTAGATTACAATCCTATCTGTCTCCACAGCTTTGATGAAAGTCTTGTTTTCCATGTCAACAGAAAGCAATGAACTAAAATATGAACTCAAAGAACTTGACACATATACATGTCTCAACTGGCTGTTTCCATAGAAAACACAGAGAACAAACTGAAATAACTCTAAAAAAATGAATTCCTAATCTTGTAATAAAGGCCACATGGTCAGCTCAAGTGAGTGCAGAACTGGAGAGGCAAAACTGATCTGTTTTATTCAAACACCAATACTGATTTAATCTCTTACTTCACCTCTTGTTCATCCCAGGACACATTCCTGTGGAACTGCAGGACTCACCTCTTACTCAGCAGAGCATTGGCAGAATTAATTATTGAACGTTTAATCAAATCAAACAGTGAATGAACATACCCTGGAGTACAAGTTCATGGAAAACACAAAGCAAACCCAACATCATTGACCGAATTTTTGTGGTTGAATCCAAACCTCTTATCTGTACTCACTGGAACCATCCTGATCTGGGCTGCACACAAACTTATTTTGTACACCAGAATCAAACACAGGTCAACAAAGCAGAAAATCAACAGAAATACCATTTGGAAGCTGGATATTACAAATAACTCTTGTGAGATTTTAATACCATCAGACTCTAGATTTTGCCCTGATTTGGGAATAAACTGATATTCTGAACCCCATATTACAAATCCCACAAACCCAAACTCAACTTTGCTTCCACTGGGCACCACTATCAGCAAAAAGTCATTGATAATAATCAGTGGCACTGTAAGTTCAAGCAAGAAATAATACCAGCAAAGGCTTTGGATCTCAGCTGAAAACCCATTTAGTTAAGACTATTTTATTGTGGAAAAGCACGTGGAAACAGAAAATAAGTTAAAATGATAAAGAGACCTGAATAGAAAACCCACGGTTATAAATGGAACAGTCACTGTGAGCAGACAGTTCTGTACATCCACATCTGTTCCAGTTCAAAGCAGTTCATGTGAACCAGGGGAAGGAACTATTTTTTCCTTCAGTGCTGCAAACCTATCTGCAGTCTGGCTAGGGCACAGGGTAGGAAGAGGGAGAAACCACCATCACTGGTGGTTTCAATCCAAGTTGCAATGAGATGGAGCTGCCATTAACATCTCTTCTTGCTTTTTCCTATTTTCTCCCCCATATTAAAACACACTTAGAAGAGAACAGCAACATTTGCAAACACTTGTGGCAATGAAAGCTGCTTATTTTTGCTAAAGCCAGGCTTAACAAAAGCTCTGTTTTTGTTCCTCTGCTTACAGATAGTTTCTGTTTCACAACTGTCCCTTCTGGGGCCACTTTGATGATAATGTGGGAAAAACAGGCATAACAGTTAAACAGGGAAATAAATATATAAAAATAATGGGGCTGCTTCAGGACTCATTCAGGTTCCAGAAAAGCTCAGATTTCCTGTCTGTGGATAGCTGAAACATTTTATCTACCCAGTTTGGTCTTCATTTCTCTAATATCCTCTTTTCTCCTTCCTTTGAATCTTAATTTTTTTTTTTAAGTAACAAAGTAACAAAGAAAGCAATGGCAAGAAAAATGTGGTGCAAAGAAACAGAAAGAGCACTCAAAAAAGGCAGAAACCTGGAATTAGCTCCCTGTTTTGCTCTGACAGCAACACCATACTTCAGAGGAAAGACACTGCCCTGTAATAATCTGGTCATGAAAAGTATTTCTTTGTCTACTTACATTATTAAGTGATTACACACATACAATCCATGGGATTTAAAAACTTTTTTTTTAACATCAGATCGTTCACATTGAGGTTGAAATATGTTTATAGGGTCCCTGAGTTTATTTGCCACAGGAAAAACATGAATCTTCCCGCAAACAACTCTGCTCCTGACGGAAAACCCACTCAAGTCAGTCAATAGTGAGTAATTGCTGGACTGAAATCAATCACAAGCTCCCAGGAACTGCTTCAGCTGGGTTTTGCTGCAAAGATTTAGTGCTGTGACTGATGAAGAGCTGAAATCCTCAGCTACCATTAGACATTGCTTCCAAACTGGATGGCAAAGCCTCCGCTGGAGAAGAGCTCACAAGAAGCTCCCCGAAAGGCAGAGATCTTCACTTCAGCTAAATAACCCTCAAAACCCCTCACACAGATGCACAGTGAATGAAGGGGCAGGGCTGGGGAGATAAATGCTGCTCATGCCAGGTGGAGAAAGCGCTGTGGAGGGTGGGAAGCTGCTGCAGATTTCCCTTAGACACAGAGGCATGGAAGCTGTCGGGGCACATGCGAGGGTCTCCTGCTCAGCTGCCCACTTGCCACCAAAACCAGGGCTATTTGTACACTTAAGTGCTTCTCTGGATGAGGGCCAGAGGGCACAGGGAATTGCAGGACACAGCCCCCAGGAGCTATTCTGAGAAAATGTACTGAAGAGGGAGAAAAAGAAAAGCTTTCATTAATTTATATTATCAAGACAACAAAGATCATGTTTTGGAAACTATAATCTGGTTCCTTTAACTGAGAGTTTCTTAGCAAGATGCTACAAGGAGAAGCTTTAAAAATTAAATTATTTCATCTGCCATTTAGGAACTACTAGCTTTAAAAGGCTCAGATTTGATTTCTATGCCTCTGGTAGGTAACAATGTTTAAAACCTAAACCAAAACCTGTTTCTGCTCTTCCTCTGGTAATTAGTAGATGATCTCTGGTTTTCATTATTCAACTATTCATTTATATTTTTAGATGGGCCTAAATGGTTAAGATTAATCAAAAATACTTTATCACAACACAAAAGAGACAAGTCATTACGGCACTGTAATAACGGAGCACAATTTCTCTTGCAGCCAGTGACTTGTCATTATTTTCAGTGTGTTTGAGAAAGCAGATTAATTCTTAAAAGAAAATGATCAGCTGCAAATTTACAAAATAAGCTATTTAATTTTTTCAGTGTGATGGCACTCCTCAGTCCCCTACAAAGTAAGCAGCAGAGTGAATAAGCACAGCCCGATAGTTCAAATTTCATTTCTGAAGTAAGGAGCACCTAGAACAGTTTTATCCTGTGTGATCTGGGCCAGACACAGAGCACTCTGCTTGGTCCTCACCTACACAGTGCACAGGGTCTTACCCTGGACAAATGTTCTCTCAGCTGGATCCATTTCAAGTGAACTAAAATGACAGTTTTGTTCTCTCTTGCTGTCAAACCCATCAATTCAACATATTCATTCTTGTCATATGCCAGAAGTTCTGCAACTTGAATGCAATGCAAATGGAATGATGGGCTCTCACAATGTTTCCCTAAAGTTTGTGAAGTTCTCCAAGATCTGTGGATACAGGAATACCTTCTAAAGCACATACAAAAGGGCTGGGACATGATTTTGGTGTTCAGCCTCTTAACCTAGGAGTTAAAGGAGGATCTCCTGTGTATCTTTGAGTACAATAGCTCAGAAACAGGATCTGTTCCTGTTCCAAGAGCGCAAACATCATCTAAAACACCTCAGAGCACATGAAGTCAAATATTTCTCCAAAATGACTGAATGTGAAATCTGTACCACAGGAAGAGTTGTCTCTGTTAGCTGAAGTGTGTCCTGGCAACGTACCTCAAGCTGCTGTCTCGTGCCTTTAGCTGGCCTCATCTTTCTGCCAAATGGATTATTGACAGCAATAAAGATTCAAATATGAAATAACATTTCAAATCTATGTCCCTGTCAATGCTATACCCTAAAAAACAAATTGTGGGAGCCTGCAAACAAAACCCTGTTAGTACAGTGCTGATACCCAAAACCCCAGAAACCTTGAAATTTAAGTTAAGGATTACTCAATTCACACCCTCTGTACAATCAGTTATGCTGATTAAAAAAAAAAAAATTGAGTATATGGACACTTACTCTTCATTTTTCTGTTTGCCAGTAAGAGAGGTACTCCCAAGACATATCCTGGCAAAGGAAATGGTGCCCAGCATGTTCTAACTTGGATTACTCACCATTTCTAATGAATGAACAAAATTACATCATCATATACTACTGTTGTACAGAGGCAGCCTTAAATTTCACCCAAAGGAGACCTCTACCTAAAATTCCCGATAACAGTAATTTATTTTCAGATTTGTTTGATTCAAATTTATGGTAGGTTTGGGGCAGAAGCATGATGAATTGACTGTACGCCTTAGGAGAATAAATTTATGAACATATATTGCTTGAGCTGATTAAAGAAAAGTAATGCTTTGGATGTTGGTCTGATGGACATTGGACCTTAGGAATAGTGTGAGAGGAATAATTGACTGGAATCTCACTTTTATTACTTTAGTGATCAATTAACCTTAAGAATTCCACTTCTAATGATATTATTTTTAAACACTTTGCACAGACCTGCAAGGTCTTACCACATTAGAGGCAGATGCAGAAAGCAGCTTTCCCCTACATGCTGCCCATGCCATGTGTGAAACCCCTGAGGCACAACCCCAGAGCCAGCCCTTTCCCTCACTGACCCTGGAGCTGCAACTCCTACACCTGGCAAAAATCCTGGAAAAAACCTGGCTCCACATCCTTACTTTGTGACTCAGGCTCGTTTCTATGTATACTCTTGTGAGCTGAAGAATGATGATGACTAGTAGCTATATAGATAAATAAAGTATATTAAGTCACAGGAAGTAAAAAGGGAAAACCATTAATTTATTTTTAGTAACCTGTTCTTGCCATTCATCAGAATAAGAACATCCAAAAGTTTGCAGTGAGATACAAGCATCTGGATGGTGTTTGCTGACCACATACCAGCATTCAGACTACTCACAGAGAAGCATTTGCCTTCTTTAGACCAGTCCCAGACTCGGTGCCAGGAACACAGGATACAGACAATAACGGAGTCATTTCCACTGGCAGGAAAGGGTGCTGTCATCACACAGGCTGCAGCTGCTTGGTCTCCCCCTTCCAGTGGTCCTGCAGTAGATTCCTCCCTACAGATGCACCTTGGCACCAGCTGGTACATCACGAACTAGGAAATGAATAGGAAAAGTGTGTACTGTACACACACCTTCCATCAGCAGTGCCCACACCAGCCCAAACACCAGGGAAAATATCCCAAGGTTGCCTTCTCCATATGGAGAGCCCAAGTCCTGCATCCTGGTTGGGGCAATCCCTAGATGCAGAGAATGGACTGAAAGCAGCCCTGAGGAGGACTTGGGGTTGCTGGCTGAAGAGAAGCTCAACTTGAGCTGTCAAGGTTTGCTGGCAGCCCAAAAAGCCAATCATGTCCTGGAGTGCCAGAAAAACAGTGTGGCAAACAGGGTGAGGGAGGGAATTCTGCCCCTCTACTCTGAAGCACTGCATCCAGCTCTGGGGCCCCAACTTGGAAAGGATGTGGATGTGCTGGAATGAGTCCAGAGGAGGCCATGGAAATGCCCCAAGGGCTGAAGCCATCTATGGAGCCAGGCTGGGTGAGCTGGAACTGTTCAGCCTGAAGAAGAGAAGGTTTGGAGAGACCTTAGAGCTTCTTCCACTGCCTAAAGGGGCTCCAGGAGAGCTGGAGAGAGACTTTGGACAAGGGCCTGGAGTGCCCTTGGGGAATGGCTTCAAACAGGAAGAGCAGGTTCAGATGGGATAGAGAAGGAATTGCTCCCTGTGAGGGTGGTGAGGCCTTGAAACAGATTCCCAGGGAATCTGTGGCCGCTTCATCCCTGGAAGTGTCCAAGACCAGTCTGGACAAGGCTTGGAGCAACCTGGGATAGTGGAATATGTCCCTGCCCATGGCAGGGAATGGAACAAGATGATCTTTAAGGCTCTTTCCAACCCAAACCACCTTGGGATTCTGTGACTGTGGCAATGCTAATCAAAACCAAAGAGATGATGATTAAATCTGGATCTGGATGCTCAACTCCCAGACACTGAGTAACCTCAGGACACCCACACACCTTCCCTTCCTCTTGCTGGTTTGCCAAAGCAGCACCAATCCAACAGTGGAAGACCTTTTGGGGCCAACAGTGCTGTGCCACACTTGTGATGAATTTAACTGGATTGCATAAAAGCTTCCATCTCTTGTGGCCCGCAGAAGTTTGTTTTTTTTTCTGGGCAGTCATACCGCAAGCATAAAGTCACACCGTATTTTGAATCTTTGCCTTCCAAAATCTGGGAAGAATTGCAAGGCACACTCATTGACATGTCTTGTGGTGCGTGGGCAGCCAGGATGCCAAAGTGCAAATGGTCAGATACAAATACGCAAAAGGTTTTTCTCTGACTGTCAGTGCTGCTCTGAACAAGTGTCTTTAACCACCCTTACTTCAAAGTAGTAAAAACTCTAAAACTTTGAATGATGCTTAGCCCTGAAACTTCCACCTTGGCTCCCTTTCCACTTCTTAAGAAAAATTATAGAACCACTACAATATCATGTTGAAAAGTAGAGTTTTAAAATGCATTCAGAGTTCATTATTTTACCTCCATGATGTCACTGAAGTCACTATCTGATCACTCTTCCTATTCAATTTTTAACAGTGTGTCCTGAATCTGCTCTGAAAATGTAATTTGGTTCCTAGACTTTTCCCTTTTTTCACTAATTGAATGCTGTGAAATGAATTTCTCTCTCCCTGGCACATTTTCTCTTAGTAAACCTTACATATCAACACATGGATCCTTATTGCACATTGCAAGCTTGTTCTGCAAGCAAGATATCAGCTGATGTCAATAAAGATGTACAAGGGGCACCAAATATTTTGCAACATGTTTAGAAAACAGATATTTTTCTTGTTTTGCTCTGTACTCATCAGGATACAAATAGAGGGAGAGGTAAACCAGCAGGACAGGGAGCCAGGAATACATAACTCAGATTGTTGTGTATCACTAATGTCATGGTAGAAATCCAGTAATTTATAGGATATGAAAAGAGCAGTTAATGCCTGCTAACCACTTAGGCTTTCCATAATAGAGTTCAGGTTTTAAAACTCCCTCAGAGCACTTACAGTTGTGTGGAAAAAGTCATAGGTGTTTGTGTCAGTTTGAAAAAAGAAAAGAGCTGCAGTCTGAAAGGCCATCTCAGTAATTGTATACATTATTAATATACCACAGATAGGAATAAGAATGTACATCCAGGTCCTTGCACAGACAGAGCTGCCAAGAATAAATCAGATATGTAGATAAGGTAAGCAGGCAAAGATATTAAAGAGGAATGGCACTGGGTCTGGTGTTACTGCTATCTTTCCATCAGCTCAAATCTGGAAATAGTTTCTGTAATGGCTGGAAGGACAGACTGCCACAGAAAGTTCAAAAAATGTGAACTGTGGGAGTCCGAAGAAGACAGCAAACACTAGCATGTGGGCCAGTCACAGAGGAGAGGCAGGGACAAGCCACTGGAAAGAGCAAAGGAAGCTGGAACACAGAGAGGAGCACAAAGGCATGGAACAACGGCTGGATGAGGACGGAGAGGGTACAGAGGTCAGCTGCTGCAGAGAAATGCTAAAGGTGAAGGGAGGTTAGGGGGCAGGGAGAAGGGCTGGCCCTCCCACCAGGATGTAGTACTACTTTCAGAAATAGAGGGATGAGGGATACAAATCAAAGGCTAAATCAAATAAATAAGAATCTATTTCCCTGAGGGCATGTGGGCTCGTCCAGGACGAAGCCTGGTGACTAATGCAGAGGAGGTCTGCTTCCTGTATATTCCCAGCCCCCTGAGCCATGCAGACATTGCGGTTGTTGCTAAAAGGCCCACACTGATCATAAATTACCTCTCAGGAAAAATGGAGACACCACTATCTCTGTGCTCTTCAAAGCACCACAACAAAGTGATGCAGTGTTAGTGGCATTGCTCAGATCTAACAGCTGGCACAAGATGACTTAGCACCACTGAAAATAACCCCATGACAGGGCCCCAGCAAAGCTGCCAACCCCTGAAAATGTGTTATTTGTAAAGCCCCCTCCCCTTGGGATTTGTACCTATGACAGAACTGCAAGTCTTGTCCTGATCTCCAGTTTGGCTGCAAACATGGGTGAGGTCAGGGAGGCGAATAATGCCATGCCAGCTGAACACCTTCTGCAGTCTCAGAAATCATACAGAGCTCTTTCATCCCACTTTGCTGACTTGGCTTGTATAATAAAATGTGAGGCTGTGATCAGCAAGGCTTTGTCAGAATCCCTGAAAACACACAAGAAATAAGGAGAGTGGTGACTTCTGTTCCTGGAGCTCACCAAACCAGTGGTGCACATATGACCTGATCCAACAATTCTATATGAAATTCAAGTTTTGATAGTGTAGATGTACTTCAAATTCCCAGTCATCTTTCTTGAGGACACTGCCAAGGACTTTAGACAGGCTTTCCTCTGGAGCCTGCTCGGTGCCTTTGGCTTTCCCAGATCTCATCCCTGTGCTGACTGCCCTCTGTGGCAAATGAGGATATTAGCAGAGGGATCAGCCTTCCAAAGGCACAGGGCAAAGATTCACGAGTACCTGGACAAGAGGGAGCAGGCTGGTGAGCTCTGTGTGGAGGCTAAGGGGATCTCTTTGCCCAGGAGTCACAGACCTTGCTGTAGAGTGTGATAAAAGCACCTCTTCAGCACTATGACTTCAGTGAGAACAGCTTCTTCGTGCTGGAAAGGTTTCTGGTCAGAGCTGTATCCCAGGGGATCTCACCCAGGACGCAGATGTGTAAGATGTCAAACGTGCCCTGGTTAGTGCCAAGTATCCCCAATAAATTGGGAGTGCAGCCAAACTTGGCTTTCATCAACCTTTCACACAGTAAAGTCCTCAAGCTTTTCCTGCCTATCATAGCCCCTTCCTTTCTTCCTCTCCCCAAAGTGATCCTAATTAAAAGTGAGCCTTATTTTCCGACCACATCCCCAAGCATTTCCTTTTCTCAAAACTGCCAGAACCCAAAGGGTGCAATTCGAGTCAAAAGGGACATTTTTCCCTTCCCGATGCCAACAAACACTGCTGCTTCCCAGGGTTACCCTGCTGCCTGCTTCTGTTTTGGCACGTTGCTTTCCCCCATATTTCACATCACACACCCATGCAACCTCAGCATGTGGCCCCACAGCTCTCCACCATCCTCCCAGCACATCCACCACATGATGCCCCATTTCCCACACCCTGATGCCCTGTCAGAGCTCCCAGGGACTGCCAGGCTGCCCTGCTTGCTGCCAGCCTGGGCCAGGACAGGGAATGCTTCCCGTGGCACATGCCTGCAGCCTGGCACCAAGTGAGAGCTGCTGCCCTGGCCCTGTGCACGCTCACCCCCAGGAATTAATAAGTTATTACGACATATTAAAATATTAAGTTAATGATGTGCATGACTGCAAGTTACAGAGCTGGAAAAGAAGTCCTAATTAAATCAATACAGTTATTAGTCCCTTGTCATCTCTGATTAATTATTAGCTTAATATGCTCCATCATTTTCACTGTTAATGGAAAGAGCTACAGTGCTACCAGGGGAAGATGGGGTGTACACACCAGAAACCTATAGAGACATACTGGAACTACCACCTCTGGGCTGAACAAGGTCTTTCAGAGAAGAGAGGAAGAAACATTTCATTTCTGGGACACTGGTCTGACAGCATTTAAGTTTGCTTTCAAAGAGGGCACATGTTTGCTCAGGGGATTTTTGACTGCTGAAAGGTTAAGGGGTAAAGATTTGACTTCTAAAGATGGGCTTGTCCTGGTGCCTCCAAGCTTTTCTCTGCAGTGACAGGATATCACCATGGTCCTTTCAGGAGCCCACATGCCCCTCCCTTGCCCCAGAGCCCACCCCAGCTGTGAGCCTCACCCCATCCTCAGCAGATGCACTCATTACGCCAAGCACAGAGAAGGAGTGGGCACCACAATAAACTGGCAGGCATCAGCTCTGGTGCCTGGCTCCTCAGGGCACAGATGTAGCTCAGGACACCTGTCCTTTCATGCCACTGACAGGGCCAAAAATAATGTGTTGAGCTCACTTTTCTCCTCTGTAGTGATAACTGAAACAGTACTTTGGATTTAGGCAACAGATAGTATCTACCCAGAGCTCAGGGAAACAGAGTTTCCCTTCTGCTTTGCTGTCTCCCATCATCCTTTCACTGCGCCCAACTTTTCCTAACTCCTTGCAACAAGAAGGTTTCCTTTGCTGTCTGCAGGAGGATTTTTTTGAGTGCAAAAACTTCAAGGATGAGTCTCCATGTGTCTCTCCAGCAAGTCACAAAGTGAATTTATACCACAAGTGCTGCTATGTCATTAGACGTGAGCTTCGTTTTAGAAACAGCTTTTACAAACAAGCTCTTTTGGATAGGTTATCAACAGAAATACAAACACATGCTGCCAAGAGCAAAACTGCTCCTTGAACTCATCAATGAAACTGTTCATGCTGCTAAGGGATGATTCAGTAAATTAAATAATGTCACTGTAAAAGACTGTGCTTCTCAAAGATAAAAAGCCACTCAAATGATTTCTCACCCTATCGCTGTGATTACCTCGTGATAAATTGCCACCTGCCCCATGAGTAATGGTAGTTCCCAGTGCCATTTTATCATTTAGTCCTCTTACTGATATCTCTGTTAATGTACTGCCACAACACTTCAGCTTCCTATGATCTACTTGCCTTCCATTGCAGTTGTGCAAAGTTGGAGCACCTTATTTCCCAGAAGAAGTTAAGGTGGGACAACCAGTATCATGCAAAAACCCTGTCCCCTGCTCCTTAGATATAAAGCCCACCTGTTTTATTTCAGACATTAAAGAAAAGGTTTAAATTCTGAGCACTCTGGCCAGCCTAGGTTTGATGAATAAACAGCATTTCTTCTAGAAATGGGCTGAACTCCAGTGAAATATTTGGCTATTTAATGAGCAGGCTCTAGGATGACAGTTTTCGTGGGAATCCAAAAAGAGGGAGTAAAGAAAAGGACTCTCCGTGCTATTCTTAGCTGCAAACAGCTAGATTTGGAATTTTGATTGTAAAGTATGGAATTTATAAATGGTGCCATGCTAAATTTACTTCATTTGTATACAATTCAGCCAGATAATCAGAAGTGTTCCAGCACATTCCTGGTTAGCATCTCAGTTCTGGTTTTATTGTCTCCAAGATAGTAGAAAAAATGCATTCAGTAAATAGTGCTTGTAAAATTTGTGTCCCAGTGCATGTGCACAAAGGTTTTCTATACACAGATTTTATATAAACGCACATGTCGGTGTACATGCATGCACACAGACACTGAGCCGTGATTTATTTCCAGAGGGAAGACAAGGAAATTCCCACCCCCTACCACTTAAACGATCTGCTCTTTGGCTCCAAACATTCTGTAACTTCTCAGCCAAGGAATGTATTTTCCCCTTCCAATATATATAATTTATTTTGATGAACACATTAGTTAATGACAGTGAGATACATGATTTAGTCAGTTCTATAAAAACATTACTGACAATCTCAGACAGATCCATTTCATTTAGCAAGTTGGGTTGTTTTTTTTTTTAGCTCGTCTTCCGCAGCACGGTGTGAATTAACAGCGATCATCAACTCAAGGGTTTGTCACATATACTCGGTACTCCGGCAATTTTTCATAATTAGATTGGCCTCCCGCGGTTAGACGAGCTTTTAATTATGATATTAATATAGGTTAAAAGGACTTCACACTGTATTACGCTTCGGGAGGCGGGAGGGGGAAAGCGGGAGGTGGGAGACGAGCTATTTCATTTCTCCGGTACTCTGTGGCGATTATTTCTGGATTTTTAAAAATAGTCGATGAAACGCTAATAATAAATCCCTTATCGGGGCGGCCGGGGCGCCCGCCCGCCGAGCCCGTCCCCGGCCGGGCCGGAGCGCGCCCTCATCCCACACCTTCCCCAGCGCGGCGGCGGCTGAGACTTACGCGGTCCCCAGAGCGCGGCGGCCGGCAGCCTGCGCAGGTGGATCTCATCCTTCTCCATCGCCCGTCCGAGCTCCGCAGCCCGCCTGCCAGTTGGTACTAAAGTGAACTTGCCAGGATCCCTCCTCTCGCCGCTCCTCCTCCCTCGCACCCCCCCCTCCCCTCCCCTCCCCGCTGCTGCTGGGGCGGGCGCGCTGCTCCGGGAGCGGCTCCGCGCAGCGCCTCGGGCACACTTTAAATACGAGCGCCGGGCGGCAGCCGGCCCGGCCCGCCGGAGCGCGGCCCTCCGCGGGGAGCCGGCCCTTCTCCTGCCCGGCCCTGCCCTTCCCTCCCCTCCCTCCCTCCCGGTGACGCCGCGGCTCTCCCCGCCCGGCCGCCCCCCGCAATCCCCGCGCAATCCCCGCGCGTACCTGCGGCGGCGGGGCTGACCTCGGGCGCGGGGCGGCGGCGCCGGAGCGACGGCGGCAGCTGCGTACGGGGACAGCGCGGCCGCCAAAGGTCAGCGCGCCCTGCGCTGCGGGAGCGCCCGCCCGCGCCCCGCACTGTCCCGGTGGGAAAGGTGACGACATTCCCAGCTGGGACAGCAGGGTTAAAGTTCTCCATCCTCTGTGCCGGCAGCCAGGGCAGCCCGTCTCTCGGGAAAGCTTCTTCTCCCAGGTCTGGTCGGGCACACCAGAGGGATGCTCTGAATGTCGCTGTAGACACCAACAAACTCTGGCCCCCAAAGAACAAATTTTTAAACTGTTTTTTTCCGAAATGTGAGGTGTAAATTAGCTGGCGCTCACTTTTTACACCTCCCGCTGTGTGGCTACAGTATTTGTACAGGGGTTGGAGTAGGATTTCAGGTCATTCCCCTTTTCAGCGCCCCACAGGGATTCCCTGGTCCTCTCCAAAGTTACAGCCTGAGCCCGTGCTGTGCTGCAGAAACCCGCTCGAGCAAACCTGACACAGATTTATCTGCACCATTCTCTGACTGCTTTCTCTCTCTTTTTTTTTTTTTAAATTGTAATCTCAGACCAGCACTTAATCCTCAAAAATGCAAAGCCAGGAGTATGCAAGGGCTCTGCCAGAAGGAAAGAGGCTCAGCAGGCTTCCCAACTTCTGGCAGGCAGCCCCCAAGTGTCCCACATTTGCAAGTTCCTCTCATTGCCATGTTCTTGCTGTACCCAGGCCCTTCCTGGTCCACTTGCATCCAGGAAAATTGCAGGGACATTGCTGAGTGGCATCTTGCAGGTGGCACTCACCCCTAGGCTACAGATCATGGTTCTAATTCCACTCTGAATTCCCCTTTGCTACTGAAAATGTAGTGGGTTATGCCTTGGGTATCTCTGTGGGGCTGTTTTTGGAGAACTGTAAAAGCATCTTTCCTGGGTTGGTTGGGGATTTGACAGCAGAGGCAGAAAACACAGTGTGGTAAATGCATGAACAAGGAAATTTATGCATATGGATCTTCCCTTCATGGAATATAAGCCCTAGAGGCCCTGAGTCAGGATGGTTTCAGGCAACATTTCCTATCTTTTTTCCTCCATTTTAAATTTTGGTCTGGTTTTGGGACAGTTTGGATGGGACTATTTTTAAGGTGCACATCACTGGGTTTAATTTTAGCATGGGAAGGGGCAAGCAGATTGTGTTGCACCAAAGCCTCACTCACCAGCTCTCTTAACCCCCAGATCGAAGGCTCTTGGGAATGTGCTCTTTTCCCTTCGCCTGTAATTAATTTATTTTGGATGGAGATGTGCCACAGACCCAAATGTGGGCACAGGACCAATACATACATTTGTTTTACAAATGTGAGACACAAAGAGAGATCTGGGAATTGTGCTAGATTCCAGTATCCATCTCATCATGACCACAAGCTCTGTGAGCATCTGCTGGATAGAGCTGGGATGGGAATTCAGCCTGGATGTATGCACAGGGCCTTCATCATTGAAGTGCCACCTTTCCTGGTGGACAGTAGGCTTTCAGTAGGCTTTCCCTACTGAAAGCTAAGACAGAGGTAGATCAGCCGATTCATGATATAATTTTGTAGCAGGTTTTAGGAAGTTTTTATCTGATGAGTCAGATTTTGAGAATTAAAATGTGTTTTCAGGTGTGTGTTCCAGCTTCACACCCGAAAAAAATAAAGCTGAAAAAATTTACTGCCTCATTTGAGGTGTTTAAGTCTTAATGAGCAATGATTTATCTTGATGTCCTGAAAATTAAAATACATTAATTGCCTTGTATTATTTTAGAAGGTCCTAGACTGACGTGGCCCAGATTTGAGTGGAAATGTAAAAATCTCAGTATAGTGTGGAACCTGGGCTCCACCCTGTAGTACTGAGAGGCAGGACAACGAATTCCCATCCCACAGCTCTAGATGAGCTCTGAGATCCTTTAGCTTCTCTGGAGAGGCCTATTGTTGGAAACTGCTGTAAGGATAACAGGAGAGTTAAAGAAACCATGCTAAAGAAACCATGAGCCTGCCTGACCTCCATCTCCCTCCACTACTTCCCTGCACTATTCCTTTTGCCTGTCACTATTCCCTCCCCTGCGTGGGTATATGGGCTTTGTAATTGGGCTAACAAGTGCTGGACCACTGACCTGAGGTGACAGAGCCACTGTGTGGGACTGCTCAGGCTCCAACAGGCACAGAGGAAATGCGATTTGTCTTCTCAAGAGCCCCATGAGCTAAAATCGGCTGCTGGGATGACAGGAAGCAGAGACTCCAGCTCCAGTTTTCTTCCTCAGCCTGTGATAAACCCAGCATGCCATCTCAACACATACTTGTGAGAAGAATGGTGAGGGGATGGAGAACCCTCTGTCTGTGCAATAAAACAAAAATGCTCTCCCAGTAGTGACGAAGGCGACAGTGGGGCTTGGCACCCCCACCTACAGTGAGTGCTCTTGCTGGAAATATTTACAGTCTGTGAAATTAATTGTGTGCCTTCTGAACAATAATAATGCAGCTCTGGGCTGCTGTGCTCTGGAGTGGAGGCTCTGTGTGCTCAGGGTGTTCGTGTTCTGAGGAAATGCCTGTGTGTGGCACCTGCCCCACCACCCCAAATGGCAAATAACCACCCACCCACCCCTCTGACTTGGAGTTGCCTCTGGACTGTTTTTTGGAAGCCTTTTACACTTTTGAGGGGTGCTCAGAGCAGGCAGGGATCCAGTGCAGCTCTGCTCTCAGCTGGGGCACCCAGAGATAAGAGCCCCAGTCCCTGGCAGGCACCCGGGGCAGCGTGAACATAATCACATGATGGTGAAACAAACCCTGGCTGTGACAGCAGCACAGCCCCTGCTCCTCACCTTCGCCACCACACACAGCACGCTGCCTGCCTGTCATGGCTTCACAGGCAAAAAGAAAAGAGGATATGTTGTGTAGAATCAGGTTCCAGAGAGCCCTAAAACCACTGGCAGCATGGGAAAGGTAAACAGGGAAGTGATAAATCACAGTATAAAACCTAAGGCATACCCAGAGGAATTAGCAGGTGGCAAGATTAAATAAATAGGATGGATGTTTTTGCCATGTAATGCACTAAAACCATAGGATTATTAAGTAAATGACTATATGATAGTGAATAGAGCAAAACTATACACAGAATAGAGAACACCATTACATTGTCATGAGATACAAGTTAAGCCAGAAGCTTTTTTTTTAAAAAAAGGGGATGAGAAATATTTACCAAAAAAAACCACTCCAATGGCGTCTACTGTACAAAGGAGTCTGGCTGTAATTTTCAGCTTAGTAAGCTCTCAAAGCCCTGGTGGTTGGAGAGACACTTGTGGGGATGTTGTATTTCTGATCTCCTTTCCTTGCCATTTACCCCTAACAGACAGTGGGTCCTGGGTGAGGTGGACCTGAGAGTATGGCAAGTTCTTTTGGCTCTATAGCACTCAGCATTTATGTAGAGCTCATGTACCTAAAGCACAGACGATTGTGTTTGTTTTGAACTCATTTAGGTCTGTTACTTCTCTGAGCAGTCTCTGCTTATTTTTTAATTTTTTCCTTTTTTTTTCTTTTTCTTTTAGTGATTTAACATTTTGCAAAGCTCAGTGAGAAAAAAATGTTACTCTTTGTAAATAGTAATGCTCAGGAGGAGCAGGACTATTCCCTTTCGTGGGACCCTAGGAAATACTTTCACCAGCTGCTGTCAGCCACGAATCTGGGAAACACCCCGGGTTTTCCCATCAATGCTGCCGAAGTTTCCGAATGTCGTTTTACAGAAGTGGTTCGACGCACCTCCCACTTCTTCCCTGCGCAGTTTGCAGCTGAAAGGAGCACCAGCCGCGAGCCCGGCAGCCTTTGGAACGAGTCTGGGAGAGAGCTGCGCTCCCAGGAGCGGCTCTGACTCAAGCCGGGTGAGTCACAGCTGCTCCCACTGCTCGGGAAGGAAAGTTTGACAACAGTGCCACAGCTGCAGCGGCCAGAGGGGCGGGAGGGGAACAGAGTCCACTCCCGGTTCTTTTGAACCCTCTGCTATTGCATCCAGTCTCCCTCTCAGTCCCAAAGCTGATTGAACTGGACCCAAACTACTGCTGGTGTGAGTCTCCTTTTGGTGAGATCGCCATCATCCATCTCCATCTCCTGTGGGATCCTGGTGCTGTGCTTAAAATTATCCATGCATTTAGAAAAGTTTTCCCTAATCCCAAGCACTTCTTGCTATAGGCAAGAAAATTGGCCCGTGGCCATTTCCATCAAGCATGGCAACCTGTGTTCCCTGCTCTTTGTGACTAACAGCAGCACAAACTGATTACATTCTTGAACTGAATCTTCAGGTAACCATGAGAGGAAAAATCAGAATGGTTCTTAATAATTTCCTTTAGTTTTTGGTTTTTGTTTTTATTTTTGTTTTTGTTGTTTGTTTTGTTTTGTCTTCCTTTGGTCATACAGTCCAAAGCAAAAATCAGCCCACAGTGTTTCCATCTTCCAGCATGCTACACCCTACTTCTGTGTCTTTGGTCTTCAGCAATGAAGGCAAAAAAAATGATACAAAATCACTTAGCAGAAGTTACCTGTAGATCTTTAGTCACTTGAATCACAAGGAGGAAGAAAGGGTGAAGCATTTACTTGTGACTCCCCTCCAAGTCTTTGCATTTATAGGAGGCATCATCTCCCTCAACACACATTTAGTCCAGGTGTTTACTGCAACTTCATGTTGAACCTGCAATGGTTTCACCATTTGTAATGGAGGCAGCAAAGCCTTTTGTTGTAAAATACAAAGAACCACTAAGAGTGAGACAGGTTAATACTTTAAATGGCTTGGGTACTGGGAGGCTGCAGCCCCATATGCTACAGTCATTCTACAGCATATTTAGCATCCTGCATGCACTGGCAGGCCGCTGAGAGGCAAGGTTTTAACACTTCATTAACTGTGATGGGAGTTTTACCATCAGCAGTGATGATTTTTACATGTCAGGACCTAAATATTTCATATTCTCCTTCCTTATCAGCAGATATTCACTAAAACTGCTCAAGATTTCTTATCCACTGGAGATTAGAGACTCTGTAAAGCTCAGAGTTTTGACAGCACTTGCCGAAGGAAGTGCTGGTTCTTCCAGAACCTAGAGGCCAACCCATGGGGTTTTGCTCCTGGTTCATCCCACCTCCTAAGCAGCCAGGAGCCCAGACTGATCTCCCTTTCCTGACAACATCACAAAAAGCAGCAAATTTGTACTTCTGTAAATGAATGCAGACCTGAAGCTACAACAGCACCAGGTTGCTCTAATACTTGGATAATATTTCATTCATATATGTACTTTTTCTGATTTGAATTATGGCAGTGCAGCTCTCAGTGGTCTACTACAGCAATTGCCTACAAATATTATAAGGCCTTTTCCTGAGACATCACCGATGAAATTCCACATAAGACTATCTCTGAAGTGTAGGTTTCAGTTCTGTACTTTCATTTATTCAGTTGCAACTGGTGATTACATTTTTTTGTATGTTTCATAGTTTTGGGTTTTTTTTTGTTGTTGTTGTTGTTTTTTGTTTGTTTGTTTTTTTTAATATCCACAGTATATCTCCAAGGTGTTTGTGGTTTAAACACCTGAATCTTGAACTGAGTTGGGATCTCTGTGAAGATTCCCTGGAAACAGGAGAACAATGAGCTGAGAATCCAGTCCAGGGCTGAGTCAGAGGCAGGTACAGAGACGTTTACCAATATTTTCCAAAGCACAGACACCTATGGTCTGCATGCGAAACTGCATGAGAGTGGTGAGCTGGTTAAAGGAGCAGCTGTGTTCACTTTTTCAGCCTCAGAACTCTGTGTTTCTGCAGGATAGGTACTGAAAGAAAGAAATAGAGACAAAAGTGAAGGATGTTTCAATATGAAATCACCCCCTTGAGACTGATCTTAGCAAGAGAGAGCATCACCTGCAGCAGCTGAGTCCTGCTGAGGTAATCAGGTATGGTCATGTCCTCACATGCATGTGTTTGAATATCAAATGGGTCCAGGAAAGAATACAGACTTTTTTATATTGTGCTTTGCATCCATATAAATCAAATAATGCAGCAATGATTGTTTCCTGGTGAGGCTGAGTGCTGCATACCTTCCTGCATTATATCTGTAAATATAAGTAGCCTGTCTATATCCAGATGTGTAATCAGGATTAACAAAGCCAGGCCATTTGTTACTGCACACAAAGGTGACATAAAAATGCACTACTCGCAGCAAAAACTGATGTTTGAAAAGCAAGCAGCCAGCACTGGGTCTTGTGTGATCCCAACAGCTCCAGGAAAAATCAGTGTAGGAAGGCAGGCAAAGCCAGAGGGGATGACAAAACCAAGGTGACACAAAAAAAAAGAGCTGTGGGCTAAATTTAGTAATAAGAGGGGAAGGCTGGACAAGAAGGGATAAAAAATTGTGATAAACAAAGTCTGCAAAATCCTTGTGTCTTATTCAGTGTGACTAATCCAAAGTCAAACTCCTCTGATGAGCTGTTGGCTCTTGTCAGGGCAGCTATGACATCCAGGCTATTCCTTCAACTCTAATGCCACCTTCTCCATGGAATCTTAATAAATCTTTTTAATTGCACCACTTAGGAGTGAATCTGTCATGGGAGGATTTTTTGTAGCTCTCTTCCAGGCTCTCAGATGTGTCTGCAAGAAGAGAAGAAAGGGTGTTCAGCTGCTATTTCTGTCAGGACTGCGATCCAGAAGTCACACGAAGGAGTTTTCTGTTTCAGAGGTGAATTCCCATCACACCAGCCTCTTGCTGGCCACAGATGAAAACTGAATTTGAGTGGGTCCAGGAAGTTCTGTGTGCATCATTTATGTAGGTCAAGGTGGGAAATAGACACCAAAATTCACACAAATTTCTGGTGATTTTGGCGATTTCTTTTCAAGAGCAGCTCTTGAATGCTCCCTTTCAAAACACAGGGTTTCCAACATATGTAATTTTTTTGGCCTATATTACCAGCTATTCCAATGATAAAAACCAAATTCTTATATATATATATATATATATATATATATAATTTTTATATATATAAATACAGAATTCTTTTATCTTAGCAGCAGGTTGAATTCCCATGGGAAGATGCCAGCACATACCTGAGGATGAGGATATCAGCAGTCATGAGGTGAGAGACTTGGCAGAAGGTGTGAAAGGGACCAGTGGCACAGGAGAATTTCCAGTGACTCATTCTCTCCTTCTTCCCATGTAAAACCTGCACACCCAACAATTCACACACCTTAAAATATTATTACCTGAAAATAAGTCCTCAGATATCTTTCACCATCAGATAATGAAGAGTGTTATTTAGTGATTGAATATGGACAATAAACCTGAACAGAATAAAGAGAAGAAATCTCAGTGTTCTTTCTGAATATTTTAAAATACTTTAAATATGTGCTTTTTACAGACTTATAAGTAATTAATTTATCAGTGGGTTTGAGAACAGCTGGACATATGTAAAAACAATCCTGAAAAATTACAAGATAAAACTCTGTTTTCAATTCTGAAAAAAAAAGCTATTAAAGTATCTTTTTTCTCCCATGCCCTAATTCTCATGCCTTTCTCAGGCAGAATTATTTAAGTTCTTCTCCATGAAGCCTGCATCTTAAAAGACACACAGATGCAATTGATCTTTATCACGTTCTTTTAAACACGAGGGGGCACCAAAAAGCCAGAGGAGCAAGATAAAAACGTTTCCCATACAATACATCAGAAAAACCCTGTTACAGCTCTGTCAAGTGAGACAGATTTTGAAGGAAAAAGAAAGGAAAGTGATGCAATGTTTTATCATTCCTTCACCTGAAAGGACTGGGAAAGTAATCCCTGCCATGTGCATCTCTTGCTGCCTCATTTCTTTTACTAGCTAGAATATGGATTATTTCCCACCACAGATGGTTCTCGAGGAAGGACAAATCCTGTATCCATGGTTTTATAAAGGAGGAACCCAGCCTTGAAACTCAAAGATGCCAAATACCCCCTAAAATGCAAAGTTGAGACAAAGGAACGTTAGATTTTTCAATCAATTTTTGTTTCCATGATAAAGCTGACTAGAGAGGAAGTTTTGATATTTAGACTAAAGAAAGTTCTTCTTGTATCATGATCCCATCTATTGAAATCTGGGTGTCTGCACACCCAAACCAGGGGGGATTTTCCCAGTGCCAGGGGTGGGCAGGAGCCCCAACAGGGTGCAAACCCCAAGAGAAGAGCTGTGGTATGAGGAAAGGGCCACCTGAGCACTGCCCCGTGACCTTTGTGGCTGCTGAGGCTCTGCTGAGCTTTTCCAGCCCCATACAAGCTGCGGGGTCAGGCCGAGGGTTTCACTGTGTGACAGATCTCCACTGTTCATCCTCCCGCTGCTGCTCATAAAAGGGAGCAGAATTCAAAGGAATGACAATATTTAGAGCAATGAATGAAAGCAAGGCTCCTTTGGGCTTCAGGGAATGGCTTTGGCAGAGTGTTTTTCTTTCTAACTTTTCCTAACTTTTCCTTTTTTTCTCCTCCTTGACTTCAGATACTGAAGTTTTCCTCCCAAGGAGTTTCCTGCTTTCTTAGGTGAACTCTTGTTCTCCCTGCATTTTTTTATGTCCTCCTAATGTTCAAGGCAATTATCTATCTAGCCCTTCCCTCTTCCTAGCCTAAACAAACACTGTTACAAGGAGTTTTCAAAGGATTTAACACTTTCCAGGTCAACATGAAGTCTTGAGGGAGGCATCCCTAACTGAGAGCTCGTTTAGGTGAATTCCTTATGTCAACAGGTAGCAATCACAAGAAGGAAATAATTTTTCTTTTTTTTTTTTTTTTGCAAGTGTTAAACTGTTTTAACTAATTTAAAATCCCAGGTGAGCCCTGCATGGAGTTAAAATGCCTTTTCTGTGTAGTCAGACCATACACAGGTGGATTATTCCATCCATAGTCCAGGTATGAAGGTTTCAAGCTCCTGTTATTCTGCCTGGGAAAATGGTTCTGCAGTGACACAGATCTCATGGTTAAGATCTTCCTGATAACTGCCTGTGTTTGGACCTCAACAGGGCTGCTTTTCCCACTCTCTGTGTTCATCTAAGTTATGAAGTCCCCGTTCACTGCTGTGTTTGTTACCTGCTTAATGGAGGTAAAACTGTTTATCAATGGTTTCCAAAATGAGAAAACTCTGGGCTTTGTAAATATATCTGTATATCTGTTGAAGATATGATGTGTTCTTTACATTCATCACAAACACGGAAGGATCCCATCTCAAAAATGGATCTATGGATAAAACACAGGAGAAGGGAGTCATGAGATGTGAATCCTTTTCACACCATTACCTTTCTTGTGAATATGAGTCAGTGAACTTGACTGTGCTTTATTCACAAGTGCATTATTTGTGAATAAAGTAATGAGTAATTATAAGTAATGCACTTGTGCATTACTGACAGCAGACCCACGTCTGACAAACCGCATCACTTCCGCAAACTTGAGACCAAAGCCTGACCTGTCCAACCTTGACATCAGGGCTTCCACTGCACTTACCAGCACTTGGAATCAAGGCACTCTCTGACTTAATGAAGTTTGTAGGTCTGTGAGGGGCTTTTTATTCAATGACTTAAGTGGGTGTTGGGATGCAGTAGATGTGAGGAGGAGGCTAGTATAGGAGTGTCCAATTGTTGCCTAATCCTATTTTTTTCTCTCTTTTTGCTTAATTCCAAAAATACTAGAGGTTCTGCTTGCATTATGCAGCAAGCATTTGTCTGTGTGTGTATGTTGGTTGCAACATTAATTCCTGCACATTCCAGAGATGGAGTTTTGCTTGTGCTGAGCTGCACAACATCTCTTCAAGCAGAGCTGCTCCTGTCTGATACTGCTGGGATATTCAGCAATCAGCTCCCTCACTAAAACTCAGCATCATCACCTGATACTTTTGTTCAGGTCTTCTTTGTGCTTTGCTGACTTTTTGGGGGTCATTATTCCTGCAGTTGTGTTTGGGTTTGTCTTCTCTTTTTCCCCTCTCATAAATACATTTTAATCTTTCTGCCTTCCTTTCATTTGTCACCTCTTTCAGCTGCAGATATTTGCCCAATAGTGCTGAGATGCCTTTGCTATGTGTCTTACATTAACCATGACTTCAGCATCCCTCCCTGCAGAGTATCCAAACCAGGCACAGTCCCAGAGAAGCTCTCCAAGCACACCAGAGCAGTTTCTGTCATTGCCAAAGCTGTCATGGGATTTTTAACCTTCACACCAAAGGTCTGCTTCTTATCCACCCAGAATATTTAATATATCTCCCTCCGACATATGAATCAGCTCTCTGGGGATTTGGGATCATTGATTTAATGAAACAAGGTAATCCATACTTGATAATGAAATCAGACAGCAATTATGGCTCCACAGGAACAACTTTTGGGGCCAGCTCTGGCTCAATCCATCCCTCTTCCTGTACATGCTGGGCCTTTTATTGCTGCACTCACTCCTTCCTCTGAACTATGGTTCTGGAAGCATGTGAGGAACAGACCCAGGCAACTTATCTGAATGAGGAAAGGAAGAAAAATAAGATTTGGGGTTTTGTTCAGCTGATCCAGTTCCTCAAACAATCTCTCAATGAAAACACACATTTTAGTGATGTCTCAGAGCAGGAGGCAGCTCAGAAAAAGGGAAAGAGTTTCTTATGAATTCATAAATAACCATGATGCTGGATGTGGCACTTCAGCCTGATTGGAATCAGTCAGAAAAGTTAAATCATGGCCCTTTGTGAATACTGAAATTTCTAATATCATGAATGTCAGGTCTGATAAAATTTCCTTTCAGGCAGCAGTGAAAACTTCCTGAACTTTATTTCATTCACTCTGTCAAATATGGCATACAGTGTTTCAATCAAACTGAAATAAATATTTCTTTCCAAAGCACAGACCTTTCCTGCAGACAGGAAACTCTCTTACTAACCAAGCAAGTAGAAAGAAAGTCAAATGATGAATACAGCCGGGCTTTCTTGCTGTTACATTTAAATTTCCACCCAAGATAATAATAAAAAATATAGGAAGAAATTGTACCTTCGCCTTTCCAAACTGCAAAACTCAAGCTCAAAAGTAAATCTTTTGAGTCATGGTGCTGTTTCTTTTCTGTGCTGTGCAGGTGTGCTGCAGATTTTGCAATACTCTATTTGTACTGAGGAAGAAAAGGAACTTTGATCTGCAAGGCTGACTTTCATCCATCAGCTCTGGAGCTGTCCTTTAAAAGGAATTAGTGTTTCCTGAATGCTTTTGATACATGCAAAACCCAGAAGCAGCTAGAAACCTTGGGCATACTAAAGAATAAAATCCAGCAGGGAATTAGAAGTAGCTAACCTGAGTGGAGAAGTGCACAGAGATCATGAAACTTGTACCCATTCCCACATTTATCCCTTCTCTCCACTTCCTCCCACTTGTCACCAGTACACAGAAGACCATTTTCAGTGACAGAGAGAAGAGCTGCCTCCTCAAGTGCCTTTGCTTCTGTGACACATGGGGATAGAAACAAAACCAAGCACTGATAAACACACACTCCTTGCCTTAAAGAAACCTGGCTATGAAAAAGGGGAGGTGCCAGCAGTGGTTTCAACACTCTGGGAGTGTTTGGCTGTGCTGATTTTGAACACCAAACACTCAGCTGATAAGAAAAACGTCGTCTGGCAGAGCTGTACCACCATAACTCTGAGCCTTGCAAAGCTGGAAAAATTATGATAGCCCTCTAGATTTTGGTCAGGGTGGAGGAAGACACCTTTCCTCCTGCCTGCACGCCATTGCCCTTGCTTCTGGGCAGTGAGCACCTGATGACTTAAAGTTTCAGCTCAATCCATAACCCAGACTGGAAGCAGGGAATAAAATCCTGGGGATTTATTTCTGGTCCTGTGGCCTGGGTCTGGTGCCAAGAAAGCCTCCAGCAGGATGAAGGGGTAGTCAGCCCCAGGTAGGAATGGCACCACCAGCAGGAGAGCCCAGGGGAGCTCTGCTCAGAAGCTCCTGGGCTTGCAGGGGGATGAAAACACTGGAAAGAGAGATGTGTGATGAGGATTTTGTGATTTGAATCCGCCTCCTTTCACTGGGGTGATCAAAAGGAACTCTGGCTAAGTTGAGAGTTTTAATGGTAAGAGAGGATAGTAACAAATCATTAAAGAACTTTAGAATGCTGTCAGACAACCTAATATTTAAGTTTTGGTAAGAGGCTAAAGCAGCAGTTTAAGAGTTGCCTAGTGTAGGGTTTAAGTATTTATAAGTATTTTATTAACACTCATTTTATAATTACCAACATGTTCTTATGCTAGCTGTATGTTTTTAAATACCACCAGACTCACTGTAGCACCAGCTTCACTTGTGTGATAAACATTGACATGTTTGTCTTAGAGAATTATCTCTTTTGCTTTGGAGTCTTTAATTAGTTCCGCTTTCTGTCATTCCCTGGAATTGATTTTTGTGTGTTTACTCTTTGGGAACTATGTGTACAATTCTGGCATAGCTGCCAGAACTTGGGTGATATGCTTTTCATCTCTGGAGCTTTGTTAAAGTGTTTTGAAAAGTGAAAAACTGAGGTTTCTATAAATCTGCCAGAGGGTTGTAGCCAGTTTTATTATTTTTTAGATTTTTTTTTTTTAGAAGCTGAAGAAACTTGGAAATGGGCAGGAAAAGTTTAAAAGTGTTTTCTTTAACAGTTTGAAACATCATATTTCATGTTGCTATTATAAACAGTGAAATGCCTTGTTCCCTTATTTGGTTAAAAAAGCAGACAAGCTATATGCACTGAGTATTCTGCCTTTAGGACCTTTTTTAACAACAATTATTAATTACAGTGCATGCTGGTTGGCATCCCAGATTGGTGCTACTGAGCTGAGAAGCCAAATATTGAAAGTTTCTGTTTGAAGGTTCAGTTCATAACCCCTCTGTTTGGATTAAGAGTAGAATGTTTGTGTGATTTTTTTTGTAAAAAAAGTTGAGCTTCCAATGTTTACTGGAAGTGGCATTATGACACAGGCCATGTCTCCAAAGTCCTCTCAGAGTGAACAGCAAAACAGTTTTCAATGCAAGCATATGTTTCATAAACTTTGGTTTATTTAACTTTTTCTTTTTTTTTAATGAGGAGATGAATTTTACAGCTGATAGACTCAAAATCAGGCAGCATTTTGTTCAACAAGCTTTCCATCCTGAGGGTTGTTTTTTTTTTAAGCTTCACAACAAAGATTTCTATTTATCTCAGTTTATGCAATATTCAGTGACTGGAAGTCTAGTCTGTGTCAGAATTCACACATTGCTCTTCACCCCATCTTCCAGGTTGGTTATCTGTTGCAATCTTAGTCTAAACCTAGCATTTAAAAGCTTTGTGCTGGCCCACAGTGCTCAGACATGAATCACCACCTCACTTCCCCACACATTAATGGCATTTATTCAGGAGGAAGGAGTTGACCTCACTCCACTCGTGCCCAGGAGTTGGGTTCTGCTTTCAAGAGGTGCTGAATTACCGAAAAGCAGGAATGTCTTTAGATGAGCTTGTCCTAAATGTTTTAGATGTGAAAGTGGAAGAAAAAAGACCTGTGGAAGACTGAGGAGAGATGATTTGCCCAAATGGACTCTGCTCACCCAGGTTCCATCCACAGCAGATTGTGCTGTGCCTCTATTACAGCAGAGGTGCTGTAACAATCCATCAGGATTCTTACAGCACAAAATAAGGCTGGAAGGTCTACCTGTGTAAATTCGCTGTAAAAGAAGAAAATTCAGAGTCTTCAGACCCCTGCAGAAAGGCACTGGAATTTACTCCCTTTGTTTCCCCTCACAGATGATCTGGGATCACCCCAGAGATATTCTGGCATGCTCTAACCAAGTGAAAGACTGTCTTTTCCCTTAAAACGCTCAGTTTTGGGTGTTTTTTGGGGGGGCATAGGATCAAATCTACCAAGAGGTTTTTAATACTAGACATTACATGGCTCTGTAAGTCCCTGATATTGCCAGTTAAGTAATTAAAGACTGTTAACAGAAAAAAAAAAAAACCAATAAAAACACCAAAAAACCCAAAAAACAAAAACAAAAAAAAAACAAACCCCAAAAACCAAAAAACTAATCCTACAACTTTAAAAATGAAACACAAATAATCTTTAACCTTTTGGAAAACTGAGCATTGTTTTTCCAAGTTCCACTACAGTAGGAAGGAGACTCCAATGATTTTAACTTGTTTTAATTGTTCTTTACTACTCACAGGCATGAGAAAACATATCTGTAACATAAAAATCCAGACTACTTGTCCATTGGAATAATTTGAACTCTAAATTCTGAGCTCCTAACCCACCCTTTATCAATCTGGAGAGAATTCAACTTCATATTTTAAAAGAGTCCTTTCATTTTTCTCTACCTGGTAGTGAATGCAACTAAAGAGTCTGGTAGGGATTTTAACACCTGGAGTCACCAAATTCTCACCCTTAGGTGGAAACCAGAGGACTTATGGGTCAAATGGAGAACAAAATACAGCAAAATATTAGGTTATGCTTCTGTTTGGAATGTTTGGAAGTGTCAGTGTGTGGAATTGCTCCATATAGGAGAAGCAGAGATTTTACCCTTTGTTGTTTCTGCCAGAAGGGAACAACTGGTAAAATGAAAATATTGATCTAAAATCTCTCCATGCACTGTACATAAGCAGCAGAATGGTCCAGTGCATGAGTACACTTCAAATTAATGGAGTTCCAGGGATTAATGAGATCAATGAGATCACTGGAGACACTGGGCAAACTGGCAAGTCTGTTCTTTCTCGTGAAGCTGTGCAAATAGAAATGAATCCAGGCTCATTCTTAGGTCTCAGACTGAGATTACAACATCTGCAGGGAAAGGGAAAATCTATAACAAGCAGCTCAAAGCCCCATAAGCCATTACAGACATAGCTGAGATAAATTATGACTGAAATTTAGGGGAGTGAATAAAATTTTCTAGATATGATCTAAGGTACCCCAAAAATAATAAAATACTTTCAGAATTATAGCCCCTAATTGTGATTGTTTTACAAGGTTTGTTCAGCACCTGTCTCTAATTCTTACCATGCAAATTCCAAACCTCATGAACTAGAAGTAGATAGGTATTTTCTTGCAGGTTAAGCAGATAGGTATTTTCTTTTCTTCTCTTCTCTTAATTTGGATTATGTTATGTCCAGCAACATGGTCTCAATCACTTTTATGTGCACCAAAACTGTTCCAGAATTAGCAGAGCAGGGAATAACTAAATGGAAAGAAAAGGGAGTAGAGCTGATGAGGACAATTCAGAATTAGTTTTGTCAGCAGCTTTTCTGGCTTCTGAGAATCTGAAGGGTCTCGTTTCTGAGATGTGAAGCCAGTAGTGGGGGAGTTGCCAAAACTAAAGACAACTTAAGAATAAATATAAATCCCATCTAGTTTAGAAGAACTCATCATAGGGTAAGAGTTTCCCACAGGACTGAGCACAGTCAGAGGAATGATCCTCCTGAGGATGTTTCCGTTCCGGAGGAATCCCCCTGCAAAATTCCAATGTGTCATCATCCCAGAGCCTCCATCTCCAGCTGCCAGAAAGAGCCCTGTGAGAAAATGACTACCCTGACATTTCCTTCTGAGTTCTCTTCTTTCTCATTTTCTGACTACTGAGCCTCTGCCTGGGCGCGTGAGTTAGCACCACGAGCAGAACTCGTTGTAGGGTAGATTCTGAGGTAGAAATACAATTTTTCTGCCAATTCGTTGCTTCTTTTTCTTTTTCCAATGTCGGGATTAAATGTGTGAGATGGTATTTCTTGTTCAGATTCAGAGGTTTGTTAGTCCTTGTCTATATTACAGCCTCATAAACTATGAGTTCTGCAGCACTTCACTCTAACAAACTAAAACTGGAGCCCCATCTCTCTCTCCACAAGGTCTTTTAAGGATAAACTCCCCAGTTAAGAAATGACACCTCAATTTTTTTTACTTTTAACTCGATAACCAACCACTTGTGCAGTGGGGACTTTTTTATCCAATCATACAAACCACCCAAACCCATGGAGAAGAAGATTAAGAAGCACCAGCCTCTGCCCTAAAACCTCCAACTTACCTTATATATATATTACTATATTCTAAAACATTAAACTCTGCGTTTTCCACCATGTGATATTACACACTTCTATTCAAACTCCACATCCACAATCCCAGTTCTATCATTCAGTTTTGGAAGCCTTCTCCATGGCCTCAGGTCAAATGCAGAGCTCTCTTGGGAGTCAGTGCCTGTCAGCACAGAAAGTCTGAAATTCTCAGTAACCAGAATTCCAACACTTTTCCATAGATTTCTATACCCCACTTACTACTGCTTTATCCAGATGCCTTCAGCAATGTTTAACAACAGGACTGCCATCCGCTATGTGCCTTCTCCCTCCTCTCCTTGCCAGTGGGTGAAGTGGAAACAGTGGAGTGTATTTTATAACACACCCTGCCCCCCAACATGTGCACAAAGGCACCCAGAGCTCTGCATGTAAATTAGAGAAAGATAAACATCCCAGACTTGCCCTCTGAACTTTGTCTGGAGGGTTGTGACATTTAGGATGGTCCCCAGCTGCTTGGGAGATCACCAGGAGATGGGTGCAAGGAGGTGAATTTTACCCTCATTGTAGAGCTCCACCACACCAGGGGAGGACCCTGCATCACCCTGGCCAAAGATGTTTCTTCTGTTATTAACAGTGGCTGATGATTAAGGGTTGCTCTTGAAAGCCCAGGAGCATTTCCAAAGTCAAGGTAAGCTATAGGCTTGACTGACCTCTAACAAAGGGAGTTAAAATGAAAGCTTTTATGACTTCTGTCGCATAATAGGAGCTGTGCTTTGGAAACACCCAGGCTCCAGAAAACAGTGCATATGAAAGAGCTGATTTACAGTATAAGTGGGCTGAATTAAAGTAATCAAATCTGTAGGAAGTGGGTATAAAATATGGTCAGTATTCAGAATGAAACTGTAAGAAACCTCTCCTTTTTTGTACTCAGGCTACTCAAGATTCTAATGTTCTCCCAGAAGCGCTGGTCCTTAGGAGTTTCCAGGTCTTGATTCTCCAAGGAATCCCAAAAGCACAGCAAAAGCTGCAGGATAAAAAAGGACAGCAGGGTAGCTGTACTCAGAGGACCTAATTCCTGTTATTAACGTAATGTATGATTCACTTTATTATCTCTCTGTGCCTGTATCTTTCTCTGTTCTTGGTCTGCTTAGACTGAACCTTCTCAGAAACACCAATCATATTTGGACAAAATCACTGCCATCTTTCAATAAAACTTCTTCATTTTGGAGAAGGAGTTGGGCACTAGGTAGGTGTTTTGGATAAGAACTCAGGAAAATGGAGGTACTTCTCAGGGGGAACACAAGGTTCCTGCATGAATTTCATCACAATGTCCCTGCACAAACTTCATCAGGTATTTAGCTGGACTTCCACTTCCCACATGTAAAACAAGGAGTTTTGCCTAATTTCTGTGTCTTACCTAGCTGGGTTTGAAGCTCTGTGGTGCATAGACCTCTAACAAAGTATATTTATCTACATGCAGGACCAGGACCAGGGGGAGCTCAGGCAGTTTCTGGCATGAGGCTGTTTTACATCTCCTGGTTAGGGTTGAGTTTTGCCCAGGGCTGAAGGTCTGCACATTGATTTGCACCTTTTTTCCCAAGCCTGGAAGACAATCCAACTTTGGAATTCAAAACCTCATTCAAGTTCACCAATGCTTCTAAACTTTTTGTTTTGTATTTTCTTTTTTTTCTTTTTTTTTTGTAAGTCTGCCTCTATAGACAATGAGAAAATGTGAAATTAGATAAACTTAATCTCTTTTTGTATTTTGCTGTCAGAACTTTACACAGGTCAGTTTTTCACTATACATCTGTGACAGATAAAATGATCAATCTGGATTCCTTACTGAAGTTAAAATGTTGACAAAACTGTTGTTCAGGTATGGATTCCTGGATTTAGTCCCTGATGTTCACCCTTAAACATTGTAACACACATACCTGTGGGGGCAGAAGGAGATTCTGGCACTGAGTTTGTTTTCAAATCACCCCATAAATACAAAAGTTTTTACCCCACGGTCAATCCTTTTGTTCAAAAGCAGAAACTTGGGATTCAACAAATCTAACAGGAAACTTCCACACAGGAAAATTCCATTTGAATCTTAGGTGGCAGTTGTTATTCCTTCTCCTTCTTCTGAGCCTAAGAAATTGCCCTTCTCTTCTCACTGCAAAGAGACCACCTTTTAAGTGCATTTCCCTAAGGAAATGAGAATGTGTATCTACTTAATTTTAAAAGACTGCACAGAACTGTGTTTTGGAAATCTTCTAATCTGATGATGTGCTGCAGTCCCTCTCACTGTGCTGCAGACACTGTACCAAAACAAACTGAGTTTTTGCTGACACTCTTTGCTTTCCAAGTGGATTCTCATTTTCCGAAAGAATCAACACATCTTCCACTACAGAAAGGTCAGTCAGGTCCCTCTACCCCTCAGCAGATGTCTGAGCTTTGTTTTTTTATTTTAATGGGAATTGGTATTACCAGAAACTGGGAAGTTTGTTTCAGCCATTTAGAGAAATGGGAGGATTCAGATTAAGATTTCACACATTTTAAACTAAAATAAAGGTGCTGAGAAATCTTGGTAGAAGGAGAATGTCATGTAAACTGAGCTGGGGGCTGATAATGAGCAATTGCTGAGAGCAGCTAAATGGTAAATGGGTGAAATGCATCTCTATTTGTCAGGAGAGCTGAAGAAACCCCCAGGTTATTCCTCAATTTTTCATTCCTCACATTATGAAAAGTTGGCCATTTATTTAAAAGTAATGGGTGGTACTGTGTGGGAATTAGCAGTGATGAAATGCTTAGAGTCCTTGAAAATCACAATCAGCATGATGTTATTGTTGCCTCACTTCAATCCTTCAAAATACATCCTGTTCTCAAACTCTTCAAGTTAAATGATTTCATTAAAAACCTTTAGGCTTAGAAAATCATAGTTGTCTGTAATAGTCTCAGCTAAAATTAGTTATATGCTGTGTGAACTATGCTACAATAATGGTGTTGTCATGTGTACTATTCAAACTCCTTTGCAAATGTGAACTGTTTTTCCATCTGAATTATAGTAAATATCTATTTTTATACTTCATTTCCCTGTCTGTGATTTAATATTTTGCTTAAATAGAGCAGTGTGTATATTTTATCCAATCCTGCTACCACCCCACCAAAATTTTAGAGTTGAATAGAAGAAAAATAGCTTTGTAAACCTGTGAGTGCTTCAGAGTTCCATTCTTTTTCCTATTCCTATGTATTTTTTAAAAGAAACTCTTCATACTTAACTATTTTGCAAATACATCAGTAATACAAATGCTAAATACATTTAGAGTGTTTTTCTTTTGCTGAAATAATAATTAATCTCTCTCTTTTCATCCTTAACTTTATTTCATTGCTGAAGGGGGTCCTGTGTAGTGGCTTTAAAACCCAAATAATTCTGATTTACCAATCATCATTTGTCATATATTGCCAAAACATGGAAATAATTTTCTATACCTGGCATTAAACTAAAAACCATATATTTTGACAAAAGAATTTTTCTTCCTAGCTTGCTGTTGCATAGTTAAGAAAATAAAATCTTATGAAGATGTCTAATTCTTCTTCATAGCTCCCTTTGTCTAAAGAACAAATGTAATGAATCCACTGTGCTATTGCTCGACCTTAAAACCAGTACTGGATAAAATCAGGTTTACCATAGGTTCAGTTTTGATTTTCTCAGGAAAACACTTTCTTTCATCCTTTCAATTTTTCAGTGGTGGTCAAAAATCCAAACCAGTAATGAGTCAAACTGAAAATAGATTGCACAAAATCCACCTTGTGCTTGTTGAATAACTTTTGCCTGGAATTGACACTGCAGATCTCCCAAGACCTTCTCATGACATTGACATTTCCTTGCCCTCCTGGGTCAGAAATGGGGCACTGGATGTCCTGGTGCAGATCAGAGCCTTCTCTTCTGATCACCACCAAGCAATGCAAGCAATTAACACAAGCTTAAATGCTTGCTAAGCTCCAAAAAATCAAAGTACATTTGGTTGGATTTTGGGCCTACAGTTTATATCCTATACATTTAATCAAAGACCATTGTCACTGCTTTCTCTAACAAGGAACTGGAGCCAAAATTTGGAGGCTTTAACCTCCATTCAGTCCTTGTTCAAAAAAGAGCAAAATAACAGCCAGGAATGAGGGAGGAATTAAAGGACCCTTTAAAACAATACCTAAATAAGCAGCAAGGTCCAAACTCAGCACTGTAAAGTTGTGGCTTGCCTGGAGTTACGTTAGACTGAAAATGATTTCCTGCAGATATTAAAAAAAAACAAAACAGCAAAACCTAAACCACTTTGGGAATGTCAAAGACAAGTCAAGCAAAAATTATGTGTCTTAAAGAGAAAACAACTTCCTGTTTTTATTCTAAGTATTCTAATAATGTTTAATTCTTTCACAGGTTCTTCTAAGGTATCAGAAACAAAGGGGCCAGAAAAGTTTTGCAACCAAATTTGTCTTTTACAGTGATGAACTACATGACTTTACTCCTCTATTAAACACATCATTCTTAATATCCATCAGTGAAAGAGATTTATCAGTTTAGCAGTCTTTTCTAAACATAATTTTGGTGACAAAAATGATTTATTTTAAACCTTTTTCCTGTTTCTGAGTTCAAAAGGGTCTCTGAGATGTGTCTGCAGTATGATCTCAAGCACTAAATTCAGTTAGGCACAGGTTATTTACTACTGTAATCACTGCAGGAAAAATTGAATTATTCCTTAAAGCGAAGCTGACAGCCGAGTACAGAAATCTGCTCAAATGCTGGGAGCTTTTTTTTTTTTGATTGCTGCAAAGGAATCTGTTGAGAAAACAGGATATTATTTGCATAATGCATCAAAATGACTGTTAGTTTTCCTTTATGAAGGCACAACAAACTTCCTGACACAGATAATATCCTAGCAACTCCTTGTGGTAACAGAGACACCATTCCAGCAACAGAAATATTTACAGTATGTTTTTATGGCATATTAAGTCTCAGCTATTTAAAAAGCCAGAGGAATTGTTCCATATTTCTAAAAATGGATGCTTGAAAGTAAGCTTTTAGAACTATGCATAATTTAGAATCCAATTGTTTCCTTTTTTTGTGAGATGCAGGTTGATTTTGGAGGAACATTTTTAAAATACATGATATTCCTGTCATTTTATTTTGGTCAGTGTTTTCAGCAAATTTGCAGCAGAGTGATAACTTTTTGTTAAATGAAGATTTGAGAATTTGGAGTAAGAATAGCTATGTGGCAAAATTCAAGTTTTATTAAGTAAATTAAGTCATGAATACATATAAAAAAGTATCAGCAGAAAACTGGGATAAGGCATAGTTGAAAACTCGTATTTTAAGATGCAAATATTCAGCTTCCATTTTATCTAAAACTTTTATTTTAAGAATAGCATAGCATATTAATCATAGTCTATGTATACAATTGATGGCATTAATCTTAATTTACATACATAGTTTTAATCTTGAATATTTTTATACCATAGGAAATCTGCATGAATATGAAACTCTTAAATGAAAAACTAAAGAATTTTGATAGTAAAAGGCTGGTTTCTGAGCTGGCTTTACACTCTGGGGTTGGTAACTCATTCATGTCTGCCCATTCCATTACAGTCAGCGGGACTTCATGTGTGAAGGACTTCCTGAGGCCCCTTCCTGAAGAAAGTTTTGGCTGCAGAAGGATGATTAAGTAAATGTGGACATTTCTCCTGAGCAACTTTTTTCTATTTATATGCTGAAATGTCTTCCATGGTCTTCCTTGCCTCAAAAAATGAATATGTAACCAGTCTAAAGCTGCATTAAATGGGTTTGGAAAACCAGCTTGAAAGTCAAGATCCACTTGTATTTAGTAAAAACCTTTTTCTTTAGTTGCAAATCTGGACACTTCAAAACGTGTGTTTTGAAACACACATTTCAAAACTGATCAGAAATAGCAAATAAGTGAAGAAGGGCAGCCCTGTTTCCTGTGAGTGAACTTTGCTGTACACTTTTCCCTGGCATCTCCAAGACCTGATGATACCTCTTTGGAGGACACCACATTAATAACCCATCATGGCAAACACTTGTATATTTATGCTTTTGCAGCCTTCTCATTGAATTAATTGAGTGATTCATTTGCCTGATGACCCAAGTCAGGAAAATGTGTGTTCAAAGTACCCTGTCATCAATCATTTTCTTAACTTTAAACACATGTTAGGTCCCCATGAAGCTGACCAGTCCTTTAGGTCACTCTGAAAACTTACTTTGGAGCCTCTGAAAGAAGTGATATGCAGTTTTAAAGAGTATTTTAACCTAATCCTTCATTCCTCGAGATAAAAAAGTCAAGGCTAGGCCAGGCAGCTTATGACTTTTTAGAAAATGGAAAATAAGGCTCAGCACACTCAGCTACTACAAAAACCAGGAGCTGAAAGAATTCTGCAAAATTTTCTGTGAATGTAGGAATCTGTGTGGAGTTTTGCTTAATTTGTTTCATTAACTCTGTCAGGAAATGCTCAGGAACATAAACATTCTGACTTACAAGTTTGTTGCCATACAAGTAAAGGGTTTTTTCTCTAAGTCATGGCAGACATGAGTGTACACAAAGATATTCTGCATAGCAGGGGAGGCCACCCACAAAGTTACATGAATTTAATTTTTGATTCACATTCTTCATCTCCCATAAAAGCTAAGGTGGGCCACGGCTGTTTTCCCATAAAGCACTGAGAACGCTCAACCCGAGTCATTTGGACCTTGAACAGAGAACAAACCCACATCCCCAGCCCCCCCAAAAAGATCCTATTTTGTACATCCCACAGGGTAGCAAATTCCCCAGAGGAAACACTCAGGCTGAGGGAAGCACTGCAAAGACATTTTCTTTCTGCCTTTTCAAAGAAATTCCCTGGCTGATATCAGACCTGGCCCCCAATGCCAACTCAAGGCTCAGCCACAGGAGATGGCACTGCTGCAGAAAAGGCATTTTTGGCTCTTGGCACCTTTGATTTACAGCTGCTGAGGAGGCCCCGTGGGTGGTCGGAGCCTTCGGTTTCCCTTCTGAAGCAGACAGACAGAAGGGAGATAACAGCAAGGGAAAAGAGAGAGAGGAATGTCACAGAATGGACAATCTGAGACATGTGGAGCCAGAGTCTCTGAGAGCTAAATTAACTTGTCCCTGGTTATGCCAATTTATGATTTTGATGTCTTGTGAAGAATGCATCTTATGTCACAAAATTAACAAGGCAGCAAAATTAACCCCTAAACCCAAATTTCTACTGAGGATATTCTTCATCTTCCACTTTAGGACAAATATGAACCAAATCAAGAATAGCCCTGGTATATTTTCATGACATAGGCTAAAAACCTGTCCCTGCTCCTTCATTGTCATTTGTTGCTGTGTTTACGTGGAATTTGAACAGACACTTCTGCATTGTATGACCAGCAAGTGGCAGTTCTGGGTGTATGGAGCCAGCCACCTTCTTGTCTGAGTGGTTTGAAATCCATGAGAAGCAGTTTCTGGCATTCCAAATATGTGTATACATAGGCATTGTCATGTCATTTCTTTTTCAGGTTACTACTACAATTCTACAAGAATCCTAGGAAGAGGCTCACTATAATTATCTGCAAGTATCATTGGTTTAGGAAGATAAAATTGGAAACTGGGGTATTCCTCTCTTGGAAGAAGTTGAATAAAACTTAAACTCAGCAGCTCTGCTTTCATTCTGTCTACATTTTGTCCTGGAAACAAAGAGAAAATATCCCTTCCCATATAATCTTGACAGTGCTGATCCTGGATCTGCATCAGATGGCAAATACAGATAAATTTTGTAATCTAGTGGAGGCAAACCCAGAGAAATCAGCCAAGGTCAGTCCTGTCTATGTGGGGCTCTGCAGTCTTTCTGAGGGCACCCCACCCAGCCTGGGTGGCCCAACTCCATAATGCACCAACAAGTCCCAAAGCACACTGGAAGGTAATGCCAGGTGGGATGTGCTGGATGTGCTTTTCCTTTTCCTTTTCCTTTTCCTTTTCCTTTTCCTTTTCCTTTT